>OZ023212.1:25186256-25572113 GCA_963995525.1 Escarpia spicata
CTCTGTCTCTCTCTCTGTGTCTGTCTGTCTGTCTGTCTGTCTGTCTGTCTGTCTGTCTGTTTTGTATGTATGTCTGTCTCTCTCTCTCCGTAGAAGGTACTATGCTGCCTAGGAAGCAGATCTCTCTCACAGTCTCGAGTTCTTCATTTGACAGGATGATAGGCTTGTTTGACGAGGTGATTACATTGCATTTGGAGAGGATGATTTACAATCTCCATTTGTTAAGGCAGCTTGAAGCTCTTCTATGGCAAGCTATAGCTTTTTGAACGTAGACATTGGTCTTGTGTCATCTGCATATCTGCAGTATCTAGTTTGAATTCTTTGGATAAGTTATTCTGGCCAGCCGTGGTGTTAGCAGACAGTCTTGCATCACTCCTATTTCGACTTTGAACAATTATGACAATTGACCGTTGATGACAAGAGCATATTCAACATTGTCATATATGGCTTCAAACAGTGATGTAATTTTGGGAATTGGTATTAAATGCGATTTTGAAGTCTACTCAATTGAAATTCAGTGGGACCTGGTGTTCGTTTGCCTTTTCCATGATCAGGCGCACTATGAAGATAACAAATTTTGTTCCTCTGTTTCTCCCGAGTCCAAATTGTTGTTTTGAAAGATGTGCATGTGCATCGATTATGCAATCTATTCTTGTGAGTATCATCTTATAAAACTCTTTACCAAGAATAACATTTCTTGATGACATGTTGCATTGCCTACGTTGAGGAGCATTTCTGCCATTTTGTCTCCACTTGCTTTCAGGATTTAAGAGGTTATGCGATGTGCACCGGGAGATTTCCTTGATTTCAGTGGACTTATAACTTTCTCTACATCTTCTAAATCAAAAATGGAAATCCAACTGGTCCAGGCATGGCGTCTGGAGTGTTTTAAATTGCTTCCTCTCCTTTAGAACAGTTTGTATAGCATGTTGCTAGGGGCACTTCGTGGGAGCAATTTAGGTCAATGGTGTTGTTACTATGTCGCTAGGCACACTTCCGTCAAACAATAATTGCGCTATGGACAACTTAATACAAGACGCTAAGCTTGTTTGGGGAGAACAACATATAAAATGAGTGCATACATAAAGAATAGGGGACCCCTAGTGAAAACGTGTATGCGGTAGCGAAAAAGAAACGCCTGCCGCCATGTTTGTTTTTAGAAATAAATAGCCAACACTATGTAAAATAAGTATATATAAGTAGTATGTCGCATGGTCCAGAAGGGGTCGATGGAGCCAGTGCAAGTGCAAATGACCATTGTTAAAAGATAGGGAAGTTGTTCCGCTTGCACCAACGATGGCTCCGACCCGCGCCAATTTGTACCCATAAAGTATAGGTCTAAAAGGGGTAAGTTGAACTATAAAAATAAGGCATAACGTCTCAAGTACTGTATACTAAATGTAGAATACATATAGAACGATGTTATACCAGAACATAAAGCTTCGTTTTTTTCTCGAAAAGTGCGACCATCTTGGAAGTAGACCTTAGGTATTATTTCCGTACGGTAGTGCTTAAATTCTTGTCTTTTATGTGGTGAACTATAAAAATAGGTCATAGATGTTATGAAATATATCAATCATTTCATGAAATAGGTCATTACACATACTTAACTTATAATCAATATATAAAATAGGAAACGTCTCTGTTAAATCAGTCAAACTGGCGGCTATTTGTGTAGGTACGATAGTTATTTTGATATTACGTGCTTACTTCATGGAAAATGGCGGGAAATCGGTGAAAATGCCGGGAATTCAGTGTAAATGACGTCATTAAATAAATACGCGTGATAATTCGGTCAACCTGGTTATAATTCGCTTAGCAACATTTCGAACTTGCGCGCCTGTATAAAGTTTTGTTCAATGACGTCACTAAATCGGTACGCGTAGTAAATCGGTACGCATGGTAATTAGGTCGAAATGATAGTAATTAGGTTAGCAGGCATTTTGAACTTGCACGCCTGTATATAGTTTAGTTCAATGACGTCATTAAATTGGTACGCGTGGTAAATTGGTAAAATTGGTAGTAATTCGGTTAGCCGACATTTGCAAGAACTATAATGAAGGCCTGCTCTCATCAAAGCGGTAACGAATGGTCTGTGTGTCGGAAGAACATCCGGATATTTTGTCCCATGTTAAAACATACGAGCTAAATCCTACGTTAAAAGATAGGAAATTATAAAATAGGAATTTATCTGCTAAATAATTCAAACTGACTGCTGTTTGTGTAAGTACGCGTAGTAAATTAATCAAACTGTCTGAATAAATTTCATCAATGGACAAATGGTGTCGACTTTATTTTGTAATTAAGAAACACCTTGTTTAATGACGACGTAAATAAAAAGAAATGTTACAATAAGACGTAGACATTTGATTGCCAGTTTGCAACAAAGCTAATACTGACATAGCTAGTACTCTTTTGTGAGAATGTGGTAGGCTCTGAAACGAACCAAGGAAAGGGTGGACTTACGCGGATGCTGCCAAAAAGGAGCGCATCGCTGCTACAGCTATTGGTGAATCAGTCAAATTGGCGGCCATATGTGGTATGCGTAGTAAAAGGTCAAACTGGTAGTAATTTGGTCCAGACATTTGGAACTATTTGCTTCGATACAGTTGTCACTGTTGAATAACCACGAGTGTTTTCTGTTGATGCGGGGGACTTATTAAAAACTATGAACTATTTTGTATAGTTAAATTGTTTCAGAAGTTTTGTCAGTAAACAAAGATTGTATTTCATAAATGCACAAATGGTGTCGACTTTAATACTTTATTAACAAACATTTTAAACTACATACGATGCTTACATGTTACTCTTAACAAAATTAAATACACGACAGTCATTTGTTACTAAATCATAGGCCGTCGCTATCTTTTTCCGTACTGTAGTGCTTTAATTCATGCTTATTCGACAAAAACCTTGGGTCCTATCCATGCTATGAATACTACCAAAATGTATAACCTGGCATTGGCAACCGAAAAGGGACACGAATAAATATTGTACGTTGATTATAATAATATTGATATATCTTTTATAGTACCTATACGCAATAACTTATAAATATAACCTTTATCTCAAGCTGTTTTTTTAAATAATATATAACCAATAATACATATTTTTTCACTGTTAGAAATGTATTCTTTTATGTGGTGAACTATAAAATAGACCAACCATGTCATAGAACAGTCATTACAGATGTTGACAGATCCGAATATATTTATAAAACTAATAGCTTACAATCATTATATAATAGGAACTTCTATGTTAAATCAATCAAACTGACGGCTATCTGCCTAGGTACGATAGTTATATTTACATCATGCGCTTGTATACAGTTTTGATTTGTTCATGAAATATGGCGGGAAATTGGTGAAAATGACAGAAATTTATAACAAATGACGTGATTAAATAAGTACGCGAGGTAGTTAGATCCCACTTGTAGTAATTTGACTAGCCAACATTCTGAACTTGCGCGTATGTAAATAATCTCGTTCAATGACGTCATTAAATAAATACGTGTGGTAGTTCGGTCCAACTAGTGGCAATTCGCCTTGCCATCATTTGGAACTTGCGCGTATGTAAATAATTTCGTTCAATGACGTCATTAAATCGGTACGCATAGTAATTAGGTAAAACAGGTAGTAATTTGGTTAGCAACCATTCGGAACTTGCGCGTTTGTAAATAATTTCGTTCAATGACGTCATTAAATAAGCTTTCAACCATAATACATACCACATTGAACGTATTGACTTGTATCACTTATGCAACAATTGTATAGTCTTACCTATCATTCATGTCATAGTTTGACCTATTAGCCTAATCAGAAGCGCCACCTGGTGACTCTATATGTCAGTTTGGGATAACCATTTCATGTATTGACCTACCAAGAAGCGCCACCAAGTGACTCTATAGCAATTATGAAAAATGGTCTATATTTGATTCTTGGAAATAACTGGTCTAAAGTTTGATTCATGGCACCTCGCTTGTCTAAGTTTTGTTCTGTGTATCTAGAATGTTCATGTCTAACTCCCTAATACGTTTGGTTCGTGCAACTCGGTTGTCTACGTTTGGTTCTTGGAAATAGCTGGTCTAAAGTTTGCTTGATGTCACCTCGCTTGTTTAAGTTTGGTTCGTGCATTAAAAAAAATTAGGACTTAGACATTGTTCATAGTTGATAGCACTTAGAAGAAAATTAGGACTTAGACAATGTTTGTAAAGTTGAGACTTAGACATTTTTCATAGTTGGCAGGATTTAGAAATTTAGGACTTAGCATTTTTTTTTAGTTGGGACTTAAACATTTTTCATAATAGCTATAAAGTCACTTGGAGGCGCTTCGTGGTAGGTCATTACACGAACTGGTTACCCCAAACGGACATATAAAGTCATCAGGTGACGCTTCTGGCTAGGCAAATAGGTCAAACTATAACATGAATGATAGGTAAGGCTATACAATTTATGCATGAAGGATACAAGTAAATAAATTCAATATGGTATATATTCTAGTTGAAAGCGGTTTTGATTCACGCAGTACACTTAACTAATGAGTTATTGTTCAATTTAAAATTGTAGAGGATAAGTTCCGAGGTAAAGTCTTTTACCTTGGTGATGTTCTAAATTACTAAAAGACTACCACTCTAAAGCTATGAAACGTTAGAATTGTTGACCTAATTATCACACGTACCTATTCAATGACGCCATTGAACGACATTATTTACATACGCGCAAGTTCCAAATGAAGGCTAGGCGAATTACCACTAGTTGGACCGAACGCCAAGGCGTACTTATTTAACGACGTTATTAGACGAGATTATTTACATACGTGCAAATTTAGACTGTTGGCTAGTCGAATTACCACATGTTGAACCGAAATACCACTCGTACTTATTTAATGGCGTCATTGAACGAGATTATTTATATACGCGCAAGTTCAGAATGTTGGCTAGTCGGATTACTACAAGTTGGACCCGACTACCATGCGTACTTATTTTTAATGACGTAATTTTCACTGAATTCCTGTCATTTTCATCAATTTCCCGCAATTTTTTTATGAACAGATCAAAACTGTATGCAAGTGCGTGATATAAAAATAACTATCGTACTTCGGCAGATAGCCGTCAGTTTGTTTGATGTAGCAGAGAAGTTCCTATTTTATAATGAATGTAAGCTATATGTAGGTATGTATTATAGGTTATATACTATAAAAATACATAAATATGATTATAATAAAAGTATAATATTTATTTGTCTCCCTTTTCGGTTGTCAATGCCAAGTTATGAATTTTTTTATTATTCATAGCGTAGGTAGGACCCAAGGTATTTGCCGAAGAAGCACGAATTTAAGCACTACAATACGGAAAAAGATAGCAACGGTCTATGATTTAGTAACAAATGACTGTCGTGTATTTGATTTTGTTGAGAATAACATGTCTGCATCTTACGTAGTTTGAAATGTTTCTTAATTAAGCACTAAAGTCGACACCATCTGTGCATTTATTAAATACAATCTTTGTTTATTATTTAAACTTCTGAAGCAATTTAAGTGTACAAAATAGTTCATAGTCCCCCGCATAAACAGAACACATTCGTGGTCATTCAACAGTGACAAGTGTATCGAAGATATTCGTTCCAAATGTCTATACCAAATTACTACCAGTTTGACTAATTTACTACGCATAGTTTGACTGATTCACCTTCAGGAGAAGCAGTGAGGCACTCCATTTTGGAAGCGTCCCCGTAAGTCCACCCTCTCCTCGTCTCATTGATTTTACCCAATTTGAAACGGTTTTTTTCAGAGCCAACATCATTCTCACAAAAGATGTTGCAAATATCAACGTCTTATTATAACACTTCAGTTTATTTACGTCGTTATCAAACAAGGTGTTTCTTAGTTACACAATAAAGTCAACATCTAATTTACTACGTGTACCTACACAGACAGCCGCCAGCTTGAATTATTTAGCAGATATATTCCTATTTTATAATTTCCTATCTTTCAACGTAGGATTTAGCTCCTATGTTTTAACATGGGACAAAATATCCGGATGTTCTTCCGACACACAAACCATTCGTTACCGCATTGATAGTAGCAGGCCTTCAATGTAGTTCTTGCAAATGTCGGTTAATCGAATTACTACCAATATTACCAATTTACCAATCGTACCAATTTAATGACGTCATTGAAGACAATTATATACAGGCGCACAAGTTAAAAATGCCTGCTAACCTAATTCCTACAATTTCGACCTAATTACTATGCGTACCGATTTACTATGCGTACAGATTTAATGACGTCATTGAACAAAACTATATACAGGCGCGCAAGTTCAAAATGTTGCGAAGCGAATTACAACCAATTTGACCGAATTGCCACGCGTATTTATTTAATGATGTAATTTTCACCGAATTCTCGCCATTTTCACCAATTTCCCGCCACTTTCCATGATGCACGAAATGTAAAAATAACTATCTTACCTACACAAATAGCCGCCAGTTTGACTGATTTAACAGAGAAGGTTCCAATTTTATGTACTGATTATAAGCTAAGTATGTGTAATGACTTATTTCAAGACATGATCGATATATTTCATAACATATATGACCTATTTTTATAGTTCACCACATAAAAGACACGAATTTAAGCACTACCGTGCGGAGTACGGAAATAATACCAAAGGTATAATTCCAAGATGGTCGCTCTTTTTGAAAAAAACGAGGCTTTAGGTTCTGGTATAAGATCGCTCTATATGTATTCTACATTTAATATACAGTACTTGGAATAAATAGACATCCGTTGAATTTATAATGCTTTTATTATAAATTACGCCTTATTATAACACCACGTTTTAGATACATCGTCATCCATCAAACAAGGGCTCGGTCCCTTGTCGGAACCTCGGCCTACGGGCCATACAGTGTCGTATGTGATAGGTTAAAATGCTGTTCGGCATATTTTGTCTCAAACGAGCCTATCTTTTAACAAGATATTTAGGCCCTATCTTTAAACATGTACAAAATGTCGGTTGTTCAGTGACGCTACTGAAATAGCGGGTGCCCCTTTGGAGCCTAGGCGCACGTCGGAGTCATCGTTGATATAACCGGAACTACTTCCCTATCTTTTAACATGAACATTTGTTCCCTATGTTTTAACATAGTATTTGTAGGACTAAAAAGTTGGTACCTCGAACTCAAAATGTCGTCGCATACCTGTACGATAAAAGGAATTGACGTTTGGCCTTATTCTAATAGTTTAGCTTACCCCTTTTAGATCAATATTTTATGGGTACAAATTGGTGCGGGTCGAAGCCATCGTTGGTGCAACCGGAACTACTTCCCTATCTTTTAACATGCGTCATTTGCACTTGCACTGGCTCTGGCTCAATCTACTCCTTCTGGACTCCGCGATATACTACTTATATATGGTTAGTAGCGGGTTTAATCAAAGTTTGTAGCCGCTATAGACAACGAAATACCTGATGCTATGCTCGGTAATATAAGAAAATATTACCACCCCATCACACTGAAACGCTAAAGTGTTAAGAAGGTGCCACGTTCACGCACTATAATTAATAAATTGTTTCCCTTTACCTTGCCCGTTTGTGAGTAGTCCTATACTTCAACAACAATTGTGTGTCTAGTACTGCGTTCAATAGATAAGTGATCGATAGCAATGGGAAGAGCGATGGACAATGAGGTATCTTTTCAGAATGAGCTTAGAACTAATTAATTGTACCAGCATATGTTGTAGAATATGGCATTGCGATATATATACGAGTAAATCATTAAAGGCATTTATGTGCATTGGTACGCAACTTGTACCGTAAGCTAGATACGGGCCGCCGATACGGGCGTGCGGGCGTGCGGGCGTGCGGGCGTGCGGGCGTGCGGGCGTGCGGGCGTGCGGGCGTGCGGGCGTGCGGGCGTGCGGGCGTGCGGGCGTGCGGGCGTGCGGGCGTGCGGGCGTGCGGGCGTGCGGGCGTGCGGGCGTGCGGGCGTGCGGGCGAGCGTGCGAGCGTGCGCGTGTGTGTAAGCGCGTGTGCGTGTGCATGTGTGTGTGTGTGTGTGTGTGTGTGTGTGTGTGTGTGTGTGTGTGTGTGTGTGTGTGTGTGTGTGTGTGTGTGTGTGTGTGTGTGTGTGTGTGTGTGTGTGTGTGTGTGTGTGTGTGTGTGAAGGTGTGAAAAGCGAGAGGTAGACTTTTGTGTACTAGACTGGTGTGATCATAAACCGTTTCAACTATTTCAAGCAGTAGGACTGATTGTGGGATGTTTTAGGTAAATAAGAATCAAAAATTTTATGAAATCGTTAAACTATGATTAACAATTATCTTGAGTAACCCTATGATTCCATATGTAAGGAAACAGCATGCAAAATGGAAAATACCCATGTAACGTCGTCATTTCTGAGATTGCTCTATCTCATTCCTGTGCGGAGAGATTCGATTAGCTACATGGAGCAATTCAAATGTCCGCAACCGCATCCAAGTGTGAAAAAAATCCGCATCTGTGCATATGGAACTTCTGTTAATTTTACTTTACAATATATCCATTGTTTGCTCGCGTACAGCATCCGCATGCAGTTTCCATACACATGGAATCCTATGTGGTAGTGAGAGACATAATTATATTGAGGAGGTACACATACATCGTACCAGTAGTTCGGAAGTAGGTCAGAAAACCATGCTGTAGAGTTCGGACAAGGGTTTTTTGTAGTTTATATATATATATATATCTTATGTGTCCTTATAAGGAATCCGAGTGATGCCACTCTGGCATCCTTGAGCATTTAAAAAATATTGAAATTAGTGCCGCCGTTATAAAATATTCAATTTTTGTCAATATCTCAGTAACTATTGACAATAGCACAGCAAATAAGGTGTCTATACCCATGTTTTGAAGGTTCTGTGGTACTGTTCAGGATGTGTCCGAAAAGATATATCACTTCGTTAACAAAAATATGCAAACTAGTTGCCGCCTTTTACAAAATATTAAATTTGGCTAATATGACAATAAATATGCTATATAGCAAAACATACGACGTGTCTCTACCTATGTTTTGCGAGTATACAATATCGACATTCAGGTAGTAGTTCTGCCAACCAGTTTTCCAATAATATGCAAATTAGCAGCAGCCATTTACAAAAATCTATGTTTTGTCAATATCTTCGGAACTATTTATGACAGCGTTTCAAATGAGGGTCAGGATAACTGATGGTACCACCAAAAGATAACTTGAACGTGATAGTCAAATATTCTTAAATATGTTATAACTATTCCATCGCCATTAACGAAACATCGTGTTTTCTCTTTAATGTTTGAAGTATGCATTATACCATCCCAAACAAGTTATACATAACTTTCTTTTGGTAAAAACTGACGAAACCATGGTATTGTCTTCATGTGTACTGCACTATTCGGTATCTACGCTGGCGGCAGCAACTATTGCCATGTTGACAGTTAGCCTACCATCGATAGGCAACAGAATAGTGTACACGATAATTGTCTTGCAGAACACAGACGCAGTGCAGAACGACAGGGTTTGTCTGATTAATTCATATCCGATTAATTCAAGAATTTCAGCTGCGGTGAGAGTGACACTAGATGGCAATGTGATTGGCGTTAATGATTGTGTTACGTTATCACGTGTCCATCCATACTTCGCGGATGAGGTTAGGAATTAAGGGTTGTCTGGTTATGGATCCGTCAAACATTTTGTTCAAAAACATATGTCGTCGGTTGAAGAATCTTTACCTCTGGTGTTGTTTTCATCTTTGCTTTATTTATTTTTTTACCAGACCTCATCACGAACTTCCAACAGCAACGAAACCTGTAGCCTACGTGATTTCTTAATTGTAGCTGCAAAGTCTATCATATTGCTCGACCAGGATTCGTGATCTCCATGATATGTATGCAGGTAAAACCGGATTTTGCATAGTAATGGAGGAACAGGGCGAAGACATCGGTGTCATCGCAAATGATGTTGATTCTGTTTGATTACGTGTCCGCCTCTTTATTTGTCGTTTGAAAATATTGTTTTTGTATTAGAACACAATGATATAGTTCCATGGGGAGATAGTCCCGAGCACTTATGACAAGCTTGTGTGTGTGTTGGTTGTATTTCAGTGTATCCATTTTCAACAAGCGACTGAGAAATTAAGTATATCAACTGAACGTTGTCTTCAATCACATTCAAGACAACTTTCATTGCCTCGACCTGATCTAGTTCCACTTTTGATGTTGAAGTTAGATTCGTCAGTACCTATTGAATGCGAGATACACATCTCCTTTGGCGGTTTTCTTTATCATATATCAGCATAAACTGTTCGTGAAGTCTCCCACTGTTCCCTTACTAGGTCAATGTATGATCTATAAATGGAACATCCATCAACAGTTGTTCCTTTTGCTTCACATGTAACCTGGAAGAAACATCCAATTGAAATGTCTTCTTCAGAAAAGGCTTTGGAAATATAATAAAATCTTTATTGTCGCACATTAAAATGGCAATTGTACAGTTGTTTTTTTTAATACAGAGATTTCCGTAATGATACGGTCGACATCATCGTCGTCTAAAATATTGCATGTCTTAAGACCATTCCTGATGTTTAACATTTCCGATAATACGTTCACGTTCGATATTGCTACGTTGGATAAACCAGCCTGCCACACACGGCCAATATCATACGTAGACACTTCGTACATAGCATCACATTCACTTAAGATATAACGGTAGTTTGAGCTACAATTTGACTTAACCAGCTTCAGTCGCTGGACACCTTCAACTGATATATCATATGCAATATGTTTTTTAATCTGCTTGTTTATTTATGTATTTATAGCACTCATGTCATCAACATCATATGACACACTGTTGTAGAGGTGATTATATTTATCGGAAAAAAATGTGTGCTGTTTCTTCATCACCTACCACACCATCAATACTTGAAGGCAATAATTTATTTCTACCCTTTATCCGGCGTACCTCTGACCACAAGTCCCGGTTTCTATTTTCACTAATGGCTTCGGCCATCTTAGTAGTACGAATTATATGATTAGCCTTTCACCATATTCGTCAACCATTAATGTTGGCACGGGGGAAAGTTCGTGGCGCAACACTAGTCTCAGATCAACGTTGCAGGATTGTTGTAATCTCAACACTCTCGTGTAGGTTAGATTTACGTCGTGGACAGCTTTGGTGCACATTTTCAGTGTATCTTTTGGAATCTGACATTGTAACAACCCGCTTGAACAAAGTAGCATTACATATTGTTGGCCAGCGTCTTTCAAACGACCCCAGTTGTGTTTTGTTATTGTCGGCTGCATTCTCAACGTTAACTCTGTCTGGAGCTATTCTGCCGGTTACAATATAATAACACAACCTTAGTATTCTATAAAAAAGGGGAAGATGTCAACATGGGAATTTGGAATTCCTATCCTGAGGTCACCCAAGAATCCAACTACATGGCTGCAATTCAACAGTGGACTTCCAATACTTCCAACTACTGGAGCGATTCACAGTCGTTATCTATGACAAGACAAGCACCCTTGAATCTGTGAATGAGGTACGGAGAGAGTTGAGCTGCTAGAAGAACTAAACGATGGAGAACATTCGATCGATTCAGAGAAGGTTTTGCTGCAGCACTCGGGGCGCAGTGGGGTTTGACAAAACAAGTTATTCTTACTAAATGTTTAAGCTACACCATTGAAAGTATTTTGCATTCCTATTACTTTGTGGTAAATTCAATAATAAAGATGTTTTAACGAGCCACATGGACGCTGAAGGACATGAACTAATAAAGTGTTAGAATCAAGGTCGGTGTTTTTGTACAGAATGCTAAGCTACATCATTATACACGTTACCAGCTCAAACTGGCTGAAAATGACGTAACCATTTACTTACTTATCCTCTTCGTGCCGCGTGGCACACAAGGCTCGCTCAAGATCTCGCCAGACCCCTCTATCTTGGGTTCTCCTTGCTGTTGTGTCCCACCTCAGCCCAGCAGTCTTCAGTTCTTCATCAATGGTTCGTCGCCAAGTATTTTTGGTCTGCCTCTTTTTCTATTTCTTTCTGTTTTTGCTGGAATGTCGTTGCTCATCCTGTAGACATGGCCGAGCCATGTCCACCTCCTCTTTTCAGGGTCAGTCAGATATGTTGTTGATTTGTTACCTGGTGGAGTCTTGTGTTGGAAATGGTCTCGGGCCAGTGTACTTTCATTATCTTACTTAGGCATGTGTTGTGGAAGCTGAAGAGTCTATTGGTGTCTTATTGTGTCATGCGCAGGCACCCCGAGCCGTATAGGAGCACATAAGGACAGTACTCTTGTCGATTCTGAGTTTTGATTTTTGGGAGTATACTGACAATCTCCATAGCCTTTGTAGAACAGCATTTTGCTTTTCTCAATCGTGTTTGATGTCTTCCCCTGCACCTGCTTAGACACTGATGATGCTGTCCAGGTAGGTGAATTTGTTCACGTATTCGAGTGAATGATTGTTAATCATGATAGATTGCTGTGTCAGGTTGTTGTTTGTCAACATCTTTGTTTTTTTTGCATTAATTGATAAGCCAATGGAACTGGCTTGTAGTTCTGGGTTGCTTATTTTCCTATGTACCTTATCTCGAGTGTGAGAATGCAAAGCGAGGTCATCTGCATAGATTAAGACTTTGAGTGAAGAGCAAAGGTTTCATTTAACGCCAGTCCACTGTTAGTTTATCATGTTTTTATTGCCCAGTCGATGGTTAGGGTGAATAGAAATGATCACGTGATACACATATGTCACACGTTGGATTTCACATTAAATTTGGTTGTTGAATTGTGTACACTGCAAGATAAATTCATGTTGAAGTTCTGGATGAGATTCACCAGCTTTTCTGGAATTCCATAGTGCCTCAGGATTTTCCAAAGGCTCTGCACACTGTCGAATGCTTTTTCAAAATCAACGAAATCGACATATATTTTCTCTGCCATTCGTTGCATTGTTCTAGAATGTTCCACAAAGTGAAGATGTATTTCACTTTGAAATTTCAGGTTGTTCCTCTCCATTTTCTGAAGCCTGCTTGTTCTGAGCGCAACATTTTGTCTACTGTTGTTTTCATTCGTGCCATGATGATCTCTAAAAATGTAACTTTTTATGGAGAGTAGAGTACTTACCTTCCAATTGATGCAGTCTGACAAATTTCCATTCTTTGGTAACTTGATTATTCTTCCGCGTGTCCAGTCATCAGGCAGTTCTTCCTTTGCCCATATGTCGATGATGAGAGGGTGTACTATATCGGCTGCCGTTTCTGGGCCTGTCTTGAAAACTTCTGAACATAATGCATCTGTTCCTGGAGCTTTGCTGTTCTCCAGCGTGTCTATTACTGCTTTAATCTCAGCCTTCGTTGGTGGGATCACATCTATCTCCAAGTCTCTTTCTGTAGGCTGGGTGTCTGCTGGGTGTTGTGGGTCTGGTCCGTCATGTACATTGAAGTGTTCTATCCATCTTCGTTCCTGTTCCTCTTCATTCGTCAGCAGCCGTCGTCGTTGTCCTTTACTAGGGGGGGGGGAGTTGACCTTATAGTTGGTGTTTCCACAAATATGTTTAGTTATCTCGTATAACTGCTCATATCATGCCTGGGAGCGGCTATTTCAGCTTTGTTTGCAAGTTCCTTCTTGTGTTACTTCTAGCTGATTTCTTAACACGTTTGTTTACCTCACTCTATTGTATTCACAAACTTTCTTTCAGTCTTTCATATGTGGTTTATTCAATTACGGTTTTCAGTTGTTTTCTCTCTTGTATGCGCTCCCGCACTAATTCACTCTTTGTGTGCTGTCGCGTTTTAGTGCCCAATGTCTCTTTGCTGGTCTGATAGTATGCTTTCTTGATGATTTCCCACTTCTCTTGTACTTAATCTAATGCACATGCGTCTTCTTCCAACACTTTAAAGATGTTATGTGGCTTAACAGTGAAAGCACTAGCGTGTGTTGTATTCTTCAGCAGATGTACATTAAATCGTTCTTGGCCTGTATGTTTACACTGTTCTTCTGAGCTTCATTTTGACTGTTGCCTGAAGCAGATGATGATCACTGCCAACATCGGTGCCTCTTCTAACACGGACATCTAGTAATGATCTTCGCCATTTGCTGTTGATAATAATGTGGTAAATTTGGTTTTGATCCCGAGCATTTTGGGGAAATCCAGGTCAGTTTGTGGATGTTTTTATGTGAGAACAGGATTCCCCCTATCACCATATTGTTCAAGCCTCAAAACTCACAAAGCATCTCACCATTCTCATTCACTGTGCCACACCCGTGACTGTCCATGGTCCGTTCTCTTCCGATATTGTCAGATCCAACCATTGCATTGAGATCACCCATGATGATCACAACATCAAATTGCTGGCACGCTCTCCTCCTCGGCCTACTGCATGATATAGAAGGCCTCCTTCTCCTTCGGTTTTGCATCATTTGTTGGCGATTAACATTGAATGATCGTAAGTTTGCTGTGCTTGTCAAAGAACCTGGCTTCCAGTAGTCTAGCATTGACCAGTCTATCAATGTTTTTTTCTGTCTCTTTATTGAGTATTGGCGCCACTCCTGCAACACGGCGGTTGTCGTCCCTGCCAGAAAACAAGATTGTCTCTCCTGTCAGGGTGACATGTCTCCCAAAACCTGTCCATCTGGCCTCACTGATCCCAAGAATGTGTAACTTGTATGCTTTCATTCATCTTGTGCTGTTTTGCAGTATCAAACATTGTCCTGACATTCCAGTTCCCAATCTGGAATTTAGTTGTTGTATCCGGTCAGCTTGCCTTCAGGCTATTAGCTTCCTTGCGACTTTCACTAGCATCGGTCATACCGGCTTTGTGCCTCTAAACTCCTTGTTGGCTGGGATCTGATTGAGTTTCTGTAACAAGCTGTTTTTTAACGAGTTATGGCTGTTAAACCTCAAACCCTGAACTGGAGGGCCAGGAGATCGATTTTAGTATGACCTCTACCCCATAACCAATCCCGTATGGGTAAACCTACCAGGAGTACATTTAAGACTCCCAACAGCGTAGCTCGAAGGATCACGGAGGCACACAAGCTATCCAACCACGACAAGGTAACGATCTCTTAGGGGATGTATGAAGCAATATAGCCGTATATTGACCTCTGGTGACCCCAATATGGCTCGGAATTGAAAGCCGATAGCAGATTTGTTTCAGCATGCCAAAGTATACCTACATACCGAATCACATGAAAATCGGAGCATTTAACTGAAAAATTTAATTTGTCAGTGTGTTCTTCCACCACTTTTAATGGCGGAAGCAAGCCCCAGCAAGGTCACTTGACTTGGTTCCAATACACTTATGAACAATTATGGCACACCGATTGTCAGGAAAAAAGTTGGTGCTTTTTTCCGGCATGTCCACTTCTTGTTGCTAAGCTACCTCACTACAATGTTTATAATACTGGCTGGGTGATCAAGAGGATCAAGAGGATCGACGCATCCATGCAGTTGTTCTGTGATCTTTTCTCGCTCTTGTCAATCGGACTGGACGCGTGATGGCTTCTCCTCTTTATGTGTAGTCATATCCGTGTGTATGTACCCACATGCCACATCAGCTACGTCATGAACAACTTTGCTGCAATGTTTCTGTAAGGATGGCTTGAGATTTATTGCATTAATTAATTTGGGCCATGTACCGTACTTTCTATGAACATAGCAGACCACATGCCATTTCAGTCCTTGTTTATGGAACAGGGCATGTTCTTTCTTTATGAATCTATGGAGAATGTCCGTAGATAGAGGCTCCGTGACCATAGGTTTTTGAGCCATATCTGGCGTAGTTGAAGTAGCCAGCAGCAAAGAAGTAGGACAACATCTCGTTCACTGCGTAGATATGTAAGGGCAAGTCAGCTTCACTCTTCCACTACTAAAATACCTTAAAACATATGTTATGGTGCTGTTATGCATTGGTACATTTAGTACACCTACTAGCTTTCTGGATGACACTATCGAAATTCCTGACCCTGTGAACATGGGGTTAGACACCTCATTTGAAACGCTCTCATAAGTAATTCGGAAGATATTGATAAAATACAAATTTTTGCTGCTGCGAATTTCATATTAAATAGAAACTGGTTGGCAGGACTGCTATGAGAATGACCTCGTGAACATTGCATAGCTTCAAAACCTAGGTACACGTACAGTTTGTTTTGCTACCATGCATACTCGCTGCCATATGTGCCAAAGTCAATATTTTGCAAATGGCTGCACCTAATTTGCATATTGTGGGTATGCAAATAATTTGCATATTGTGGGTAATGAAGTGTCGTATCGTTTCGGAAACATCCTGAACAGTACCACAGACCGTCATAACATCGGGATAAACACCTAATTTGTTGTGCTGTTGTCAATAGTTACTGATATATTGACGAAGTTTGAGTTTTTGATAACGGCGACACTAATTTGCATATTCTAAAAAAATGCTCAAGCGCGCCAGGGCAGCAACATTCGGATTACTTATAAAGACACTTCAAAGACATAGAAACTACAAAAAACGGACCCTCGTGCAAGGTTCACCCTCAAAACACCTTTTCAATGCCGGATTAAAGCATAAAATTAATGTTGAAACTGTTATTCTTAGAAATGGAACATTGGGGACACAAGAATGGAAACGATTGTATAACGGTTGTGATACCTAGACCGGGCACGGCGAGAATTGTGATCTGTGGGAAAGACTTGAAGAACATGTGTGCTTCCATGGCATAAGCGGACTCGAAGATAAGCACCGGCAGGAAGACGTAGAGTATCGTGTGTGGGTTCACTTCATTCCTCACCATCTCCCTGACGATCACAGAAGATACAGTACCCCAAAAAAAACATTTCACTTGTTATTACTTCGAACTATTTAATCTATGCGTTGGCCCGGATTGCATGTCAGCGATATTGTTAAATGTAATGCATAATTGCTGATATGTAATGTTTATATATATATATATATAAAAACTTCAGAATTTTTCTCATGTTCAAATATGTCGATATCCCCACATTGAACCTCGCTTTTAAGCCCCCGCCTACACATCAGGACATTTAATAATAACAATCGGTGAAACATCATAACATGTTTGCATGATAACAAACGGTTCAGTATTTATGACAAATAATTCAATTAATTCTGATTAAACGTGGGCCAAACGTATGTGTACAGGTATGTAAATACATACAGGCATACATCCATACACACACACACACACACACACACACACACACACACACACACACACACACACACACACACACACACACACACACACACACACACACACACACACATATATACATGCATACACACACATATATACATACATTCATGCATGCATGCATACATACATACATACATACATACATACATACATACATACATACATACATACATACATACATACATACATACATACATACATAGCTGCGTCGGTTATTTTGCATGTCGATTGCTATCATGGGGAATGCTTCGCGAAAAACCTGAAACGGGCCTAATTTCTGAACCGTTCTTCCTACGTCACTGTGTGATATCTCTACGGATTAAAACAATAAGCAGTAGAACCTAGCAACTTTTATGTTGAATACATTTTGTGCGAAGAGCCGCCATATTGATGTTATTTGCGAAAACCTTAAAATCGTGTAGAATTCTGAAATCGATTCCATTACACGCGCGTGCGCGCGCGCGCACGCACACTCACACTCACACTCACACTCACACTCACACTCACACTCACACTCACACTCACACTCACACTCACACTCACACTCACACTCACACTCGCACACACACTCACACTCGCACACACTGTAAGAGACAGGTCTCACATAGATAACAGTTATATGTGTGTGTCACTTACGTCTTTAATTCTGGCCATACGTTTGCGATGCCCCCGAAAGCAGCGCCAAACGCAAACATAACGACAGTATACGGTAGGGCAATCTTCTTGGTTAGTAGTCGTACCAGCGCTGAGGAATACAATTAATTTGGTTAACAATATTTAACAAACATGCTATACAAATACTTATAGCAATCATGGCATAACCATTAATTATCTAACAAATATAAATTGGTCTTACAAACATTCTTCAGGATAGTTCGATTTTATAGCATATCTAGAATTTTATGTTTACCTGTAAAGATAATGATTTCGTCATCTTACCAAGACAGTTTCAACAGTATTAATGACAATCTTGTTTAATGACGTCATCAAACACGTGAGAGAGTTCGTAATTCCCCTCATCTCGGTTTATCGCTACCCTTTTCTTTATCCATATCGCTACTTTTATGTACTACCATATAACCCTCTGTGTACCACTTTTACGTTTACCCGGTCTATTTGATAGTTCTCAGTGGCGGTTGTATGGCCCGTCATGGCTGACTTGTTGATGGTTGACTGTGACCTTTTCTTTTCATTCCTCGACTATTATACTTTTGGTACGTTCGCGACATCTTGTTTGGGTTATTCCAATACGGTAACGCGCAATATGTCTATCTCGTTTATATATGCAGCGCGACATGTCTTACAAGATATTTCGAACACAACTTCACCCTGTTCTATTGATTCTACTTTATCCTGTTGCTTTAATAACAGGCGTCAGAGGCTAGCGTAAGGACACATGGCTGTGGCCACTGTGTACAATTTCAGTACCCGCTAAGCTATGACAACTATGACAATTTTAGTTTGTGGTTGTTTCCTTTTGACGGTTGCTTTTAATTTTGTGTTTGCCTTCATTTGTTATGATCAAATATTGCCTCACATTCCAAGAGCTCCTCTTACGTGGTCCTCATAAGTTATAAAATCACACCTGTTTAAAAAGGTTCGAATTGTCCTTAACTTCTAGTCCTATGGATGGTGTAACGCAAGTTCATAAAAGTGGGGGGTACTGGGCGGCCCATAGCTTCACCAAACAGCTACTGATAACTTTCTCCTCAAAATATATGGTATGTTGTTTCCATAAATAATATTTATGTCGCTGAATTTACATGTAAAATTGAATCACAAAAGTACATGATAATCTGAAACAACAAAGAGATGATGGAAATACTGGCCTTGGCTGCTGTTTAATTACTGTCAACAAAGAATACAAACAAAACCTAGTGACTATTTCCACAGTTGCATCTCAAAGACTAGACATTCTACTACAGGTTGGATTAAGTCCAACCATGCTAATCATGAATATAAACCTAAAAAGCAACCAAATGTGGGTGCCACCGGCTACAAACCATATGAAAAACAGATGGTGGCAGCCACAGCCCAGAACTGACAACTTTCTCCTCAAAATCTATGGTATGTTGTTTCCATAAATATTATAAACATTTCCATAATTCTGCATGTTTTGAGATTGTTTCTCTTGTTTAATATAATTCCTCTAGCGTTTCCTTGATTCCATCACACGCTTTCATGTGTGTTTTTGTTTGAACTTGGTGGTTCTTAATCTTTTTGCTCTATGACCCAAAATTTGTCGTGGGATACATTTGGCTACCCATGCCTTCAAACGGTTAAAGTTGCATTCTGAGCAAAATTATTGTTTCCACTGTTTTATCTGTCAACTGAACGCTCATGTGCAACATGGACAGCATTTACTTGCTTAATCATAAAAAAGAAAGGTAAGTTATTATACAGCACAGTATCCAGTCCTTAGGACAATGCGCTTTACACGTTAGTCCCTGGCATACTTATAAATAGAACATTATATCGTTTTCACTAGGAAGAATTCACCCGCGCTGCAATTAATCCGCGAAGACTATTCGTACACAAATATATACCACCATATATACCAGGTAATTTTTCATACAACTGAATGAACTGGAAGAACGTAGAGTGAACGAACTTGTCCAAGGTTCGCAACAGTAACACAGGATTCGAACCCTTGTTCTCCCAATTAAGAGTTCGATGGTCTACTCACTGCGTCACTGCGCTTTAATACCGTATAATGTCACTAGTGCGGCCAACCATACTAAAAGTATGGCATGAGGATATAATGTTTGTTTTTTGTGCCGTTGTTTTTTTCTTACATTTGCATATTATATGAAATATAATTTATATGGAGATGAGGACATTTATGTACGGAGCTTGTTGATTCACTGGGAATGTGATGGACGATCTCAGAATACAACTTCAAATATATAATTGACGCATATGTGTGTGTGTGTGTATGTGTGTGTGTGTGCATGTGTGCGTGCGTGCACGCGTGTGTGTATAATGGGCCTGGACATGCCGTTTAAAACGATATGTGTTTGTGAAAGTGTACTTTGAAGGCTTCGATATGGAGTTAATCGAAAATGGGATTGGTTGTCACCCAGTGCGCGCATGACACATTTTCGGCAGCATCATACAATTTTACTTGCTCATGCCAGGTGCACGCGAACGACTACTTTATTCCAAATGTCGCCTGAATTTAAAATATATGATAACATGTCACACGACATTTCAAATTCATATAAAAATTGGCTATTTTAGCTAAACATATTATTTTATTAACCGGTCATTGTTTGTTGCCTCTAATGAATACACAACACTGTAATATTCACATGCACATGTAGTTATACTATGTTCATTGCTGAAACGAAAATAGATGAAATGTAATCTATAAATGGATATGGCCTACTTTTGAATGCAAATAAAACAATCGAACATAGCAATACTCTTCTTTTGTAATGTAATAAGCTGTAATACTGTCATAATCATGTGTTTTTAAAAACACTATGATCACTGTGTCTACATGTTCTATTTACTGAGTAAAACACAACAATTCAACAAACAAGTGTAACAGTTGTTACAATTGTACACCACCATATATAGGTCAATGCTTTCGTATTTAAACTAGCGATTCGTTTGAATGATTTTGCAAAATGAGTCAACATCCGCAGTGCTTTTATGGTCCGAAAATATAACCGAGATTCTAAGAATTTATCACTGCAATAAAAAGCATTCATTAGAAAAGAACTTTACCTAGACGTTTGAAAAGGTGATTTTTTTGAATAAACATCGTTTGCGTTAACCGATCTTTCCAGTTCGTGCATGATATCATGCATTGCTTAATTGTACATGCACAGTGAAAGTAAAGCTGCTGTTGGATAAGCATCAGTGTTACAACTGCCCCATTATACAACTGACCCCTCTAGTCGCGATGCAGCGTCGCTGTAATACCTACCCCCTAAAGCACATGAACTAAATATAAACAGAATCTGAACAGGTGGTCCCTCTTCATCCATGTGGTCTGAAGTTGAATTCGTCATCTTCGTTAGAACGCTAGCGATCAGTTGAGGTCACTCCAGGCGTTGTTGCAATGCCGGCTAACATACGTGTATAATCCGAATGAGCGATACCTAAGCATCTGAGTGTAGTTCCAGCGACATGTTCCCAGTGACGTGAACGCTAGTACGCGAACAATCACGCCAATACTGGGCAGCAGATCTTGCTGACGTCATACCATTTGCAGTCGCATGCGCGCTCAGCACTTCCCGTTATGGACGCTTGCGACTCATCACGAAGCCAGACATTTAATAATAATAATTATAATAATAAGATAACTTCTATTGCGCCTAAATTCTTGGAAACCAAGCTCAGAGGCGCATCGAAACAAAAAGGATTGGTCAATCTCAAAATCCATAAGTAGTATTCCAGTTGTTAACAGATGGGTCAAAGCGCTAAGGAGCTACGGTGGATAAACAAGGTTGTAAAAATAAGTTTTTAAATGACGACGGAATTTTGTAATAATTTCAACTGATCTAACACTAAGAGGGAGCATATTCCAAAGAGTTTGTGCAGCAACAGAAAAAACCCTAGTTCCAATGTTAGTGTTGACTCTAGGAACAAAAAGTAGAACTAGATGATCGAAGTTGGATAGGTTTTCTTACAGGAATAAGCAATGAATGCAAATAAGATGGTTGCTTACCGGACAGTGCCTGGTATGTAATGGTACAGATCTTAAATATTATATGATATCGTATAGGAAGCCAATGCAGACTTCAAAAGTGGTACAGAGCGAGAAAAACGAGATTTTGTAACTATACTCGTGCTAGAACATTTTGGACACGCTGAAGTTGTGTAATATCCTTGTTAGTGATATTATAAAGGAGGGAATTGTAATAGTCAATTCAGCTGCTAACAAGCGCTGTTGCAATAGTTTTAGCAACAGAAAATGACATATACCGGCGAATACGGGGAAGATCACGAATATGATAAAAACAGCAGCGTCGTGTTTGCGATATGTGGTGTCGGAAATTGAAGTTACTATCAAAGATCAATCCTAGATTCCGCACCGAGGTTGCTGGCGTGATATACTAATTCAAAATATGCGTAGGGAAAAAAACATCCAGTTTTCTACTCTGCATTGGAGTACCAATAATGATCAATTCACTTTTATTTGCATTTAATTTTTTACTTGCTGTCAGTCATCTAGTGGAAGATATCTTGATGGCAATCATTAAGATGGTTAAGGGAGCGATTTGTATCCGGGGTACCCAACGAAATGTATATCTGAGTATTATTAGCATAAAGATGATGATCCAAGTTATGTCTTTGTATAACAGAGCTTAGTGGCGTGGTGTAAAGAGTAAAAAGCAAAGGCCCAGGAACAGAACCCTGGGGAACACCAAATAAAGCCGGCAGTGCAGCTAAAAAGCAGTTCCCAAACTTTATATAGTTCGGTATCTGTCAGTTAGATATGAAGACAACCATCTTAGAGCTGTGCCAGATATGCCGTACCACTTTACTAAGCGTTCAATGAGAATGTTATAATCAATCGGGTCAAAAGCGGCAGTCACTTTACCATTATTAATGTTCAAGCTAATGTCATTATGAACCTTTAAGAGCGCAGTCTCTGTTGAATGAAACTGTATAAATGCCGATTGTGACACATTAGTTAAAACAGTTGTGCTAATGTGAGACCTTAGACGACTTGCTACAACCTTCTCTAGTATTTTGGAAATAAAGCTGAGGTTAGAAATACGTATATAACTGTTTAGGTCTTATTTAGGAAGAGATTACTTCTTTTAAGAAGTGGTGTGACATGGGCGTATTAAAAATCATCAGGAAAACAGCCAGAGCAAAGTGGAGCATTTATAGTATTTGTTATAGGTCCAATTAGTGTATCGAGACATGTTTTTTTAGCAGTATTGTTGGAAATAGATCAAGTGCACAAGATTTATTTGGGGAGGACATAATTATTTTCCAAACTTCATCAACTATTGCAGGTTCAAATGATACAAGTAGAGAATTTACTTGTGTAAAGTCCAACTGACATTACTTAAATTATGACGTTGGAAAGCAGAACGAATAATACTGATTTTATTATTAAAGTGACTAGAGAACGAATCACAGAGATACTTAATTGACGCACACATGATCAGGTAGCGATGGAGTAGGCCGTCTATGTAGAATGTTATTGATGACCAAGCCACAGAAATCGTACATAATACAACTATTTATATTGCGCCAATATATTCGGGAATCCGAGATCAGAGGCACATTAGAAAACCAAACGGTTAAACCATCACAAATAGCATACATAAACTCATCAAATCTAGGCCACGGTCGTAGGTATAACAAAAAGAATAAGCGTAATGAAGCAACACACAGGCTGATTTATGATCACAACGTGAAGTTATATCAATTAGTGGCGCCACCAAGCGGCTAGCAAGGAAACTAGGCAGTGGAGATAACTTCTCAATACTGTAGCATATGGGCTTCACTAAAACAGCGCACAAAATAATTATGTATATGGGCAAAAGTATGTTTTGGCAAATTGCAAATAAATGTGTTTCCTGATTTCGAAATGCTCCAGACACCACATAAATGACCGTGCAATCATATGTTTAAGTGCTGGTCACATGCAGTCCAATTATCTGTAAATCATTGTACCTCTTTCGCCATTTTGCGATTTTCACAGGAAGCTCGTTTTTATTAGCCGAACCGAGACACCTGCTTTAGTACTCAGTTAGTCCTGTGTCATCTAGTTTATGTAGGTTGGACGGCAGGAGGTCTTGAGCTGCAGTGAATCAATGGTGGTCATTCGAGTATCGTTCAGCCAACTCGCCAAGGACGTGATCAATAAATGGAATATATATATATTAATGTGATAATAGTCAGTCAGTAGTCACCTGTTGATTGCTCCATATCTCCAGCATTGGCGCGATGGCGCGATGGCGCTGAAGCTGTGCAGTTCTGGGTTTACAAATCTCAATACCTGTAGAGTTATAACCACCGGCCCACCACGGCGCCATATTTCATCCCACCCTGATGGGATGGTCCTGCAGTCCCGGATGTATTTCTCGCCAACGAAATGTCCTCGTATGCATCGTCCAGATTGCACGATTTGGCGTGGAGGTTCTTGGTCACAGACCCAAGGAAACTGAGCACTCTCTGTGCCACCGCTAGGGACACAATGTATTGTGAATCTTCTAGTGAATATGGTCGTACGCGGGCTGATCTTACAGGACGAAATTAACGACGACGAAAAGGGCATTTTTTTATTTTTCTTGTCCCCCGCTAGCTACGGCCCTGGTGTTAGTAGGATAGGTATTGGCCTATATTTCCACACAATACAATAAATACGGCAATGACAAAGTGGAATATAACATGTATTTACTATGGATGTCAATTACTTTACTGCGTCTGTACATAATACTAACGCTTATTGAGAGTTTAAATTTTATTCGACTGATGTGGTCTTTCCAGTTCAATAAACACACCTAGAAATTTCGTAACTCGTACACTTAATACCTGTGTATTTCTTTATCCCGATATTTACATCAGACAATTGTACACGACAAAAATAACATGCAATTAGTGTTAGCTATACTAAGAGACAATTTGTTGATTGAGAACCATAACTGCAATTTATACAGTTCGTTGCATACAATATTTTCAAGCTGTTTTATACCATTGGCTGAACAGAAGATGTTCATGTCATCAGCAAGTAAGACACATTTGATCAGTTTAGAAGCATTGCACACGTCACTGATATATACAGAATGAAGAGCTTTTAACTAAGTATAGACCCTTGTGGAAATCCACATATTATCCTTTGTGTGTCTGAGCTGTATCCATCAATGTTTACAAATTGGCTACGATTATGCAAGTAACTATTAATCCAATTATACGCATTTCAACGAATGCCTTAAAGTTATCGTTTCTTACACAGTAGTTGATGGCCGACAGTATCAAACGCTTTTTATTAAGATCTATAATACACCTAACGCACATTTTTGGTGTTCTAGCGAATTTGTAATATCGTCAAGAAATTCAATCCAAGCGTGTGCCATCTTTAAACCCATATTGGCATGCGTTTAACGTAGTACAAGAAGTTATGGAGCCTTCAAGTCGAGAAGTAAACCATGTCTCTATTAATTTGGAGAACCGTTGTAAAGGAATTCAACTGAAATAACTGCATTCATGCACGAAACAAAATCACACTCATCGAATGTGTTTGACAATATAGACGTATACATAATCAAACAAATAATAACACTGATAGCAAATCCACTTGCTCACATTTTTAACACTTCATTTGAATCAGGTAATTGCCAGATAAACTAACAATTGCAACGATTATACCTATATTCAAAAAGGAAAATCAAAAATTATTTAGTAATTATAGACCAATGTCAATATTATCTTGTTTTTCTAAATTACTTGAACGTCTAATTTATAACCGAGTTAATAATTTCCTTACCCAATTCAAAATTATTGCTGAAAATCAGTACGGATTCAGAAAGAAATATGGAACATAAATGGTTCAAATTAATTTAATAAATAAAATATAAACAAACATAGATAATCGGTATTACAACATAGGAGTATTCATCGATCTATCGAAAGCAATTGACACCATTGACCATGATATTTTGCTAACTAAACTAAGTTGCTATGGAATAAGAGGCGTGTGTTTACAGTGGTTTAAAATACATGGAAAGCAGAAAACAATTTGCTTCTTATAATAAATCAGATTCAGAATTATTGACCTGTGGCGTTCCTCACGGATCAATACTTGGTCCACTTCTTTTCATCTTCTATATAAATGAGACTATTAAAACAACAAACATTCTCAACTTTATTTTATTTGCAAATGACACAAATATGTTTTACTCACATTCAAATTTTACTAAGCTTATTGAAGAAATAAATTCAGAACTTGATAAGGTATCAACGTGGTTTCACTGTAACAGACTATCATTAAACATAAATAAAACTAACTTTATTATATTTACTCCTGAAAATATTTTTTTTAAATAAATATGATGCAGTAATTAAAATAAATGGAATTAATATAAATCAAGTTACTTCAAAAAAATTCTTAGGAATTTTTCTAGTGGAACATTTCAACTGGTCTCGACATATTAACTCAATTATGTCTCAATTTTCACCCCTCGTAAGTATGCTTTATAAATTAATGCAATTTTTACCTGACTGTATATTAAAAAATCTGTATTGCACATTAATTCTCCCCCATCTACACTGTACTGTGCCTTAATTTGACAAAGTACTTATATTTACAAAAGAAAGCAATCAGAATAATTACCAAGTCTCATTAACTTGCCTACACATATAACTTATTCAAGAAACCAACTTACTAAAACTAAATGACATATACAAATATCAGCTGGTGTGTTTATGTACCAATTCAATAACATTTGCGTCCAAGCATTATGTTAAACCTATTAAATAAAAATATTGATATACATAGACAAAACACTAGAACGCACACATACTATTTTATACCTCTGGTTAGAACTAACATAAATAAAATCTCTGTTATATACAGGTGTCCAAAATTCTGGAATTCTCTAACAACTGAAATTAAACAGTCAGTGGCAGTATACCGATTCAAAAAGAAACTTAAACATTTATTGTTGTCACTTTATTAAGAAACTTAACTAATTCCAGTAATATCAACAGTTTTATCTTAATTAAGTTTATTACAAAATTTGATTCTTGAATTGTTTGTGCATATTAAATATTCACCTAGTTAAGTAGTTGAAAAGTTACAATGTTCAAAAGTTATATTGTTAAAGCATTTGCTAGATAAATAATTGTATTCTCATTAATGATATTATTGGTTTTTTTAATTAACAGTTACTGTTTAACATAAATTTGTTTTTAATAGGTGGTTCCGCTCTAAGCCCTTGAGGGTTTCTTAGAAATCTCCTTAATTGTACTACAATACTATATTGTAGTACTTTGTGTTGTATTTTTGCAACTTAAATAAACTTATTATTATTAAAAGTGAAATCGGTCTGTAATTGGCAGCCAGATTTATATACAGGTATTACTTAAGCTGGTTTAATCTTATGTGGGAAAACGCCACGTTTAAATGACAGATTACATATATATCATATATATGCGTCATCGGATCGGCAATATTTTCAATTACATTTTTAACGAGACTCATCGTAATGCCGTCACAATCAGCCGAAAATTCATTACCGCAGTTATTAACGGTGCGTATAACCTCTTCCTTATCGGTTGGTATCAAAACATAGCATGTTCATTGCGTTTGCCCATGTAATCCAGAACTGACACACCTGGTGGAGTTTCAATTTGTTTAGCTAGCTCTGGTCCAATGCATTTAAAATATTTATTAAACGAATTTGTTATAGCAGCCCTGTCACTGAAAATAATACTATTGTTATCAAAGTGTACATGTACAGGATTTTAAACCTTAAGTTAAATCTGTTTTTTCCAAAAAATGTCATGTAGATATTTGGTTATTATTTTATTTAATATGCACGAATGATATACACATCCTATTTAAAATAAAATAGTCAACTACATTTATAATATTGGCATGTAGTTTCGTAGTAACGTTTATCAAAATATATGCTACATCATACTAACTGAAAAAATAAAATATTGGAGTTTGATGCTATATATACTTTATTTTGTATCATTTTTCATATTTGTCAAACAAGAATATTGTCTTTCAATGATGGGAACAAGTGAATATTACTTTTGGAAAGGATAATATCAAACTATCAACACTAATCAGTTTTTTTTAAAGAGAAACGAAGTTTTGAGTTTTATTAAAGTTTTATTATAAAAACAGAATAATTTCAAGTATGTATGCAGTGCAATTTCAGTGCAGCATGGCGCTCTGCCTTTGGGCCGCAGTTGTCCTGTCAGTTATTTGCAGCAGGACTTGGGAATGAACACTCCCATGTTGTTACAGCTACAGTCTCAAAGGCTATGTCAGCCGCCAAAAGAGATGAAAATCTCTCCATTAACAGTGTTGCGAACTTGTTAACTCAATATTTTAAAGTATTTAGCATCATGTATGTGGCGACTACACAGAAATCGTGAAGAAGTTGGTGTTGTCTCCAACATCCTTCATGGTGCAACATTGGTGCTAAGCAAACCCACCAGAACGTACCCAATGTACATGTTTGAAGATATTGTGATGATATATTTCGAAATGAAGATAAAAATCGTTATAATTTTATAATAAGTTATTAGTACTGTTAAATCAATGAGATATTCATGTTTATTACGACATCCAAATGGTACACTTACATAATTTACCATTGTTTTCACAATTATTCACCAATAAAATTTACATTGTATTGGATATATACATCGGGCAATGATTGATAAACAATATGTATTTTCCCTTACCAATTAAACATGTAAAGCGAATGATGTTTGGTCTAGTTTAAGTTTAAAATACTAGTATTTTAGTGGAGTTTAAAATATATAGTGCAGAAAACATACTATCATTAGGAGTAGAGTATTTATTGTGAAAGCAAGAACATCCATTCCTTATGCGTAGTAAAGCAGTTGTCGATAACTTCCACACTCTTCGAAGCCCCGTGCTGATGTTAAACAAACCTACAAGAAAATACCGTTAAATCATACGGTTAGTGACATAATGCCAAATGGAAGGTGAAAACGTATTTTATAAAGATGCTGGCACTGCTGAAACAATAAGGTACGCTTGTTTATTACGACATCCAAATGGAACGTTCTAAAGCGTAACAGTTGTTTTCATAAATATTCACCAATGACATTGACATTGTATGTATGTCCTGCGTATACACCAAGCACGATATCTGGTATGCAATAGTGCTTCTCGGATAATTATTTAAAAATATGGCGAATTATATTTTGTGTTGTTTGTGTAAAGTGTGAAAACGTGTAATGCAGAAAACATGCTATCATTTGAAATAGAGTTTTTTTCTCTCATGAAAACAACAACAAGCCCATTCGGTTGTGTGTTTTATCCAGGTAGGTAGGTAGGTAACATTATTGGTAGCATCAAAAATAGATAAGGGAACGAAAAATTAACAACTGAGAACACGTCCAAAACATGAGATTCTATGGTTGCTAGCATCCCCACAGCTCGTCCTATCACGATGATCTTAGTATCATTTGAAAAGATGCACTTTTTGTTATTCTAGCGTTATCTAGATTTCCCGGTAACCGTTCAAAGAACACTGATAAACGGACCTACAATCATGCCGTTTTCGGTGTTCTGTACGGTTCCGAACGATGTTGGCAGCGGGTACTCATTACACTAATCTTCCGATTGCAGCGCAGTTTTTTTCATTAGCATAGGTTCAGACATGCGCACTTCACCATTTCTTGATTTCATGTTATAAGCTCCACCCACTTTTAAACCGAAGCAAAATTGATGTGTTTTGATCGCAGAGAAACCGATATATATCTGCGTCGCGCGACGTCACAATAACATACGCCAACCAACGGGTCAAAATTCGTTGCGTTGGTTGGTTGATATACGTGATTGTGACGTCACGCCTACTTCGCGTGTGTTATTTTAGCAGCCGTTTGAAAGTAGGTGGAACTTATACCAATACTGTGAAGAAGACTGAGGAAAGGAAACTGAGAGGAGGGACGGTGACTGGAGGGGAAGAAATTGGAGAATCGACGGCAGGCGTGAAGGTGACAGGGGAGAAAGTGACCGTAGGAGGTAGGAGGGAAATGGGACGGGAGAGGAGAGAAGAAAATGCGATGGTAGGAGAGTTGATGGGACGAAAGGAAGTATGTGTATATCTTGTTTAAGTGTTCAAGTCTGGTGAGCACTGCAAGATGATCGCTCTTTCCGGTCACCACTCCTACATGGGACACGAGGTTCGGGTTTGTGCTATACACCAAGTCTAACACAGCATTCGAAGGTGTTGTAACTTCACACTGATGCTGCGTAAGGTTAAATATGCGTTGATATCTAGAATCTTTCTAACGTTTACAGCATCACTGTATCATAACACTTCGTTGGTGCCCCATGTTACATCCCCAACATTAAAGTCACCGGCGATGATGGCATTTGGATGTCTAATGATAATAATATGTAATAATAATAGTATGTATATTTATTTAATGCAATTTTCAGCCTAAACTGCTCAAAGACGTTTACAAATTCATTAAAGCAATTCATATATACTAAAAAACCGCAACACTTTTTTTTTTTAATTTCTATATATAAAAAAAGTATGGAAAAATAAAACTTGTGATGGCCAAGAAGGTCCATCGCTGTTTTGTGTGGATATTCGCAACGCTAAGGGGTGATGACTCAATGCGCGATGCGATGAGTCATTTAACCTTTGATTTATTCATACATACGGTTTTAATTAATGTTTAGCTTTATTTATCTTAGCATCAGAGTTTAGCATCTAATCAACTTATTTAATGTAATTTAGTTTTTTTATCCAGTATGTTTAGCTGTTCAGCACTATTGCTAATCGTTTGCTTTATCATTTCATTTAGCCGTAATTTTATTATACATAGGTTTATTTCCATGCATTAAAATTTTGCTTGCTAACTTTATTTTCTTCTGATTTATTTATCTTAAATGCGATTTTATGTTTCTTATATATCTGCCGATTTTGTAAACACCCGTGAACGGATTTGATGGTGTGTATAAGTTTATTATTATTATTATTCGTTAGCTGCTACAGGACACCGCCAGCATTTAAAAAGGGTAAAATGAGTTGTTGTAGGCAGGTAACTGAATATTACATGAGAATGTTCTGGTATTTCCATAGGAGCCTGACTTGCCGACCAAACCTCCTGTGTTTTGGGGCAGAATCTTGCAGTGGCACTCATGATGGTGCAACTGCTTCAGGACGACCACGAGGAAGTCGCTTGGCTGACTGAACTCGTTTCACCGGGTCCAGGAAAGCAAGTTTAAGACGATCGACGGCGACTTTATCCCGCCGGTTGCCGAAATCAAGTATGAAAGTTTTGTCTCCGTGTTCGAGCCCTTTGTTTCTGTCAACTATGAAACACCATTTTTGCAGTTCAACAAATCCAACGGTTATGCACTTTTTATTCTTGTTGTTGACTGTTTTAGCAACCTCGACTCTATATTGCACAATAAAGGTCCAAAGTTCACCAACGGATATTCGTACGTCCACTATATAAACCCTGAGCGCGCTTCACTGCGCTATGCCGTCTCTTTGGTTTGAACACAATGAATTCACCTGATAATTGGCAATGGCGCCACAAGCGGAAGATTCAACGACTGTGACAAATCTGCAGAAATCGGTAAGTGGGTCTTATGTATTTAATTATCCGTTTTATTAGTGTAACCTTTTGTGTCTCATGTCCCTACACTCAAGATTTGCAACCCATAAGTCTATCATAGGTGTACCTGATGGACAGCATGTAAACTTTTCTCTCCTGAATTCCCCTCACCTCCCTTACTTCATCAATCACGTAGGAATACATTTCCAAACATGCACATATACTGACCACGCCCACACCTTTCGTTCATTGGTTCCTTCATGACTAAGTCATCAATCACCTTCACACATATGTCACATTCACCCACGAATAACCGACATGACACCTCCGCGTATGAATACATTTCCTAACATGCACATATACTGACCACGCCCACACCTTCCGTTCATTGGTTCCTTCATGACTAGGTCATCAATCATCTTAATATACATGTCACATTCACGCATGCGTACTTAGTATCCACACCCATACACACTGTTCATTGGTTCCTTCTTCCCACTCTCGCGTATGAATACATGTCCACACGCGGATGAATATTACCATTGTTCAAGAACATTTCCCAAAAGACCCACACCAAGATTTTGCATACCAGCAAAGGCAACATGATAATGTGTGATGGAACAGAATGAGAGGTAATTTGAAATGTTTGTTGACTTATTTTGACTACGATATTATTCACAGAATTGTGTAAACACAACAGCTTACTCTTACTGTGCATTATACGTACATACAAGTTATTTTGTAATATATAAATTGTCCTAGTTAACTAGTTAAATAAAACATTTTAAAAACAAAAACGTGAACATCAATAGAAAGCTAATAATAAAAATACCAACATCACTTGCTACTTTTATTTGACAGTTGATTTTTATTGATAATGTGTTTCTTTCTCAATTAGATACATAGTTATTGTAACGTTATGACGTTAGTACTGAGAGAGGGTTTTTGGATGAGTCGCCGGGGGTGGCGGTGGCCCCATGGAGAAATGCTAAGATGGCGCCTGTCGCAGGTATCTATCTACGTGTGTGTGTGTGTGTGTGTGTGTGTGTGTGTGTGTGTGTGTGTGTGTGTGTGTGTGTGTGTGTGTGTGTGTGTGTGTGTGTGTGTGTGTGTGTGTGTGTGTGTGTGTGTGTGTGTGTGTGTGTGTGTGTGTAGTCACGTGACCGGGTGTAGTATACCTCCTGGTGGAAGAGAGTGGAGTTACTGGCCCTTGATTGCTATCGTGTATAACGAGGAATGAACGAAAGAGCATATTTCAATTTTTTTAACTTGTTGGAAGGTGGGTCACGTGTATGAAGGTTGGTAATGAAGGAGTTATGGACGTAGCGCATGTGTGCTGTATGTGTGAAAGAATGATTCTTAACGTGTATAAGTGATAACCAACAAAACAACATATCATCAAAGTGGGAAACGCTTTAATTTAGCGATCGATACAGAAAAAGCCGTCATCGTCTGTCAACGGAAACTATATCCGGTTCATACAACGGTAACGGTGGGTCGTACAGTGGCCGCGTAGCCAGCAGCTCGCACATGACATTTCTGAAGAGGAAGTCGTGTTCCTCACGCAGCTCGTCTTCCCTGGAACACACATTAAAACTTTGAAAACTGTATAAATGATACGTTAAATCTTACACACAGGAGGTTTATTGAAAACATACCGACAACTTCTCTTCTTCTCTTGAACATATATCAAAACATTGACTGTATGAATAATACGTTATATCATATATACAGGAGGGCTATTGAAAACACAGACATTGACCCACTTCGTCTGTACGAGGTACAGTCGATTGGAATGCGGTAGTGATGTAAGCAGACACTACGTTGCTAGGTGACACGATAACAGGTTAAGTCAGTGCAGACGGAGGCAGATAAGAATTAAAGGACTCTGGAACGTCATACAAACAGCTGTGTCGGGAGGTGTAGAATGAGCACTTCGAAGTAGGTCATGGAGTATTAGTATTAATATTATTAATATTATTATTATTATATATTATTATTATATTATTATTAAACCGTAGAAAGAGCTACACTGAGGCAGTGATTGAGGGGGCAATGAGGAAAGAGAGGGTGTTTATGGGCGATTCGATTATGAGAAAGACAGATAAGACTCTAAGCGAGGGGGAGGACGTCGTTGTTTGTCTACCGGGGGCTAGGATAGAACATGTAACTGAAAGGGTAGAGAAGGTACTGGGGCATGGCAAGGGAGGGTCTATACTAGTACATGTAGGGACAAATAACGCAGAGAGGGAGGGAACAACTGGGATAGTTCAGAAGTACAGACAGTTAGTGAAGAAGTTAAAGAAGACAAGAGTAGAACAGATTATCCTCTCAGGAATTTTGCCAGTAATGGGAGGAAGGGGGCCGACATATAGAAACTGCAAGAGGATGGCGATCAACGCACTAGTTGAGCAGATGTGTAAAGAAGAGGGGGTGGGATTCGTAGATTTATGGGGATACTTTGTTGGGAGGGAAGATATGTACATGAGAGATGCCTACATCTAAGTGGAAAGGGGGCAGCAGTTTTCTCAGAGAACTTGCTGCAATCTGTTGACAGTGGGACAGGCTGCATCTATTTAAACTAGATTCGCAGGGGGGATTCACAGAGAAGCCTGAAACTGGAGGCATAGATAAAGACAGCAGAAATAAATCGGCAAAGAACAGCCTGGAAAACTGTTCTGAATCAGGATATAAATGCATTTGTTTAAATGCAAGGAGCATAGTAAACAAAAGAAGTGAACTAAACATTATGGTAGAAGATATTGACCCTCACATAATAGGTATAACCGAATCGTGGGCCACCACTGATATATCAGATGCCGAATTGGGACTAACAGGATATGTAATGTTTAGGAAAGATAGAATAGGAAGAAAGGGAGGTGGAGTTATTTTATATATTAAAGAATCTATCCAGGCTTATGAAATAAAATTAGAAAGAGAAGCAGATTGCGAAGAAGCTGTTTGGTGTAACATAGTTACAGGAAACTCAACGTTAACAGTTGGGTTAGTTTATCGAAGTCCAAACATAAACATAGAAGAGAATGAAAAAATACAAAACGCTATAAGGGAAGTAAGCAAACGGAACTGTATTATTATGGGGGACTTTAACCATGGGCATATACAATGGAAATCTCTACAGAGTATGGGGAGTGAGGACCACAAGTGTTTGTTTTAGTACAAGATAGTTTCCTTTCTCAACATGTGCTAGAACCAACCAGGGGAGAGAATGTGTTAGACTTAGTTTTGTCCTCACAGAAAGAATTAGTTGACAATGTCAAGATATGTGAGCCACTGGGGAGTAGTGATCACAACCAGATAAATTTTACCATCAAAGTAAAATCAGAAAGGAATAGTAAAAAGCAGTATAGGAGAAATTTCCACAAAGGAAGGTATAAGGACATGAGGAAATATTTAGCCAAGATAGACTGGAATAACACACTGAAGAATAAGACAGCAACCGAATGCTGGAATATCTTAAATAGTGAAATTAAGTGCATAGTCGATAAATTTGTACCTTTCAAAAAACAAGGGAAACGGTCTAAAAAGAAACACTTATCGAAACAAGCCATTAGAAAAATTTAGTATAAACAAATGATGTGGAAGTCATATAGATGTACTGGAAATGATGAAGACTACAACATTTATAAAGAAGCACTTAATCAAGCTACAGCTGAAATTAGAAATTCAAAGAGAAGCTATGAAAAAAAATTTGCTAGTAATATAAAACATGACAGTAAGAGTTTTTATGCGTATATTCGAAGCAAACAGAAAGTTCAGGATAAGGTCGGTCCTCTAGAAGATAGTGCTGGAAATACAATATCAGAGGGATTCTTAATGGCAGAAGACCTGAATGAGTATTTTAGTTCAGTGTTTACCAGGGAAGATATTAGTTCACTGCCAGTACCAGAGGCTAAGTTCAAGGGGGCAGATTCAGACTATTTAGGACAGTTAGTTGTAACCTCGGAAATGGTAGCTAAGAAAATAAGGGCTATGAAAGATAATAAATCACCTGGAGTGGACGGGATTCCGCCCAAATTACTATTGAAAATTGTAGAACAAATTAGCGCACCGCTTGCAACAGTTTTCAATTTGTCATTAGAAGAGGGAGTGGTTCCTTTAGAATGGAAAGAGGCAAACATTATACCGTTATTTAAAAAAGGTTCGAGAAACAAGTCAGAGAACTATAGACCAGTGAGTTTAACATCAGTGATTTGCAAATTATTAGAAAGACTAATTAAAGATCACATGGTGGATTTTCTTGTTAAACATAACTTGATAAACCCATCTCAACATGGGTTTTTAAAAGCGAGGTCATGCTTAACAAATATGTTATGTTTTTTGGAAGACATCACTAGGTGGGTAGATGAGGGATCATCAGTAGATATCATCTATTTAGATTTTCAAAAAGCTTTCGACAAAGTACCACATCAAAGATTACTCCTTAAGCTAAAGGCCCATGGCATAGGAAATGGTATAATAAACTGGATAGAAAAATGGCTGAATGACAGAAGACAACGTGTAGTAGTTGATGGGGAGGCTTCAAACTGGAAATCGGTATTGAGTGGGGTACCATAGGGATCAGTACTAGGACCTATATTATTCTTAATATATATCAACGATTTGGACGATGATATAACAAGCAAGGTGTTAAAATTTGCGGATGATACAAAAGTGTTTAGAAGGATTAAAAGTGATGGAGACAGACAGCATTTACAAGATGATCTTGATAGGTTGATCAAATGGTCTGAAAAGTGGCAAATGCTGTTCAATTTTGGGAAATGTAAATGCTTCCACACAGGTCATGGGAATGAAGAGGTACAATATAAAATGGGGGGTACTGTTCTAAGTACTACTGTAAAAGAAAAGGACTTAGGGTTAACCATTAGTGCTGATATGAAGTTTTCAGAGCAGTGCGGAATTGCAGCGTCAAAGGGAAATCAAATCCTTGGATTAATTAGGCGAAATATAGCGTATAAGAAAAAAGAATTAATAGTACCGCTGTACAAAACAATAGTGAGGCCTCATTTAGAATATTGTATACAAGCATGGAGGCCATATCGCAAGAAGGACATAGATATGCTAGAAAGAGTACAGAGGAGAGCGACTAAAATGATACAAAATCTGAGGGATCTTAGTTACGAAATACGCCTAAAAGAATGTGGTTTAACAACACTAGAGACCAGGAGATTGAGAGGAGATCACATAGAAGTGTTTAAAATATTGAATGGTTATGAAAATATTGATAGAAACATTTTTTTCTCAGTTAAGAAAGATAGAAGGACCAGAGGACATGAAGCTACATTAGTAAAGGAGCAGTGTAGATTAGATATAAGAAAGTTCTCATTCTCACAAAGGACTGTAAATGAATGGAACAGATTATCTCCTGATTGTGTTGGTGCTAGTAGCGTGAATATGTTTAAAAATAAAATCGACACACACCTTAAAAAGGCGGGATACATGTAGATAAAAAGTATTGGACTCTCGATAAGCCAAAAGGCTTCCTTGTCCAACTGCCATCCAGAGTAATTTTCTGGATGGCAATCTTGTTAAATCTTGTCAAATCTTGTTATATAATTGATGATCAAAAGGGAGAGGTAATGTACGTCCAGTCCGATACAGAGCTGCTGTCGCTGTCATCACTGTCGCTGCTATCACTGAAAATAATTCGAACGAAAACTGAATAACTAGCCAGCACAATATCACGAGTGTAATGAAACAAGTACCTATTAAAAAGTCATGGTAATAACTGTATCACACGCAAGCAGTTTAACGAAGTGTCTCCTGTGGAATAACGGAACTACACGCATTAAAGATGATATGATCGTTATAGATTGTAGCCCGTACAACAGCATTATACAATGGAACACAACTACATGCATCACGTTGACGCCACTGCTCTTGGAACTCATCCCAAGGTATTGATGAAGACATTGTTTGCGGTGTTTACGGAATGATTTGAATGTAACAACCGAACGACATATATATTATTATTGATATGCAGACATATTGTATAGCAAGTTGTAAAGTACAAGTTATATCAGCAAGGAGACTCATGACATATTTATCAGCTGGCAATTACCGAGTACTCCTAACCCGAGCATATGATGCGGCGTCCAAGTATCAGGAAGACTATCAATGCGTGAGCGCCGCTTATCAGAAAACAGACGACAATTACCGATGACAGACCCTTGGGAGACGACCAGGCAACGAGAAGATAAGAACTTTGTGTGTGCGGTCAGTGGTTTGTGCTAGACAGTGTCAACATATGGTGAATATGGACGTACAATTTAAGGGCGCTGGACATTACCTCTCAAACTTCTTCCCGTGTGATATTTACATATGGAGCGAATACTTCTGTTGCGCGGAGGCGGCGTATCAATATGAGGAAGCTAGGTACTTTGACGATGTAATCACAGCGAGAAAGATTCAGACTGCACGCAGTGGATTACAGGCAAAATATCTCAGTAAACGTATAACATGGGAAACGGAATTAACATCCACATGGCAAGCTGAAAGGCGACACATAATGTACGCCATATTAGCTGTGAAATTCCGTGACTCAATTGCGCAAACGTTTGATGCAGACATGTAACGCACGTCTGGTTCTAAACGTTCCTAGTGCGGAAGGATATTGGGGAAAGAGTTCAAAGCGTGGCAAAGTTGGTAAGAATATACTCGGCGTTCTTCTCATGCAGTTGAGGGACTTTATTATAAAATGTATGCAGTGCAGTCTTTAAACGAACGGCTTAAGTAAGGCGCTTATTAAAAATAGAAAGACGCTCAGTAAAAACAGTTGACCGAGTGTGAGCGATAAGACTCTCGCCTGGTGAGTATCTTATCGCTAACGCCCAAGCACTAAGGGCGGATCAGTCCATTGCCTATTCTGTAACGTTTTCAATACCTGGAGCGGCTGTTTGTGTATATAAACCTTCAACTGTAGTCACAGCCCTTGTTGCTTCCGTCCACACGCTTACATATATCCTTATTACGAGTCTAACGATGTGTCACGCACACGCAGCCGTGTATAGTTAGGTTACACCTAGTCACACCCCTCTTCACCCACACGTCCGACAGTGGAGTCACTGTGCTATATAGAAACGTGCAAAGATGCCTCACCTTCACTTGTAGATACATCCATGAGTCGCAAATTCTTGCCAGTGTAGTGAATTTTTTTAGTGTGTGAATGCGTGAAAGTCGTAAATTCTTGTCACTTTAGTACATTACTAAGGTAACTTTGTAAAACTTTAGCTGTCCAACACGCTGGGCTTGTACAATTTTCTTACTTTAATGCGTATGTGTCGTAAATTCTTGCCAGTGTAGTGAATTTGTTTGTGTATGAACGCGTGAAAGTCGTAAATTCTTGTCACATTAATACATTACCGAGGTAACTTTGTAAAATTTTAGCTGTCCAACACATTAAACTTGAAAAATTTCTTACTTTATCGCGGGTGTGTCGTACATTCTTGCCAGTGTAGTGAATTTTTAGCATATGAACGCGCGTAAGTCGTATATTATTGTACTTTAACACGTATGCACCTTCAGACACGCACACACAAACACACACACAGAGCCCTCGCCGCCGCCCTTCGGGGAAGGGGGGCGCGCCGGATCTGCGGCGGCGAGGGCGGGTGGGGACGGCGACGGTTGCAGCTGCCGCAGAGTTTCTTAGTGGGTACATGCATATGTGTAAGGCTAGGACGGACTGGTGGTCGGCTAGTGACTGTCTCTTATCCGGTATATTATTGTATGTGTGTGTTGTGCGTGTCTGAAGGTACATACGCTTTAAAGTAAGAAACTTGCACAAGTATAACGTGTTGAAACGCTAAAATTGTAAGAATTTTCCTTGGTAATATACTAAACTGTTACTAATTTACGACGTCACGCGTTAAGATTCTAAGAACTTACCTCGGTAATGTACTAAACTGACACAAATTTATGACGTTCACGCGTTCATACACTAAAAATTCACAGAACTGCCACCAATTTACGACACATCCGCGTTAAAGTAAGAACATTGTTCAAGTCTAGCGTGTTGGACAACTAAAGTTTTACAAAGTTATCTCAGAAATGTACTAAAGTGACAAGAATTTAGATTTACGCGCGTTCATTCGCTAAATATTCATTACACTGGCACGAATTTAAGACGCATACGCATTAAAGTAAGACAATTGTACAATTCCAATGTGTTGGACAGCTAAAGTTTTACAAAGTTACCTCGGTAATGTACTAAAGTGACAAGAATTTATGACTTACGCGCGTTCATATGCTAAATATTCATTACACTGGCACGAATTTAAGACGCATACGCATTAAAGTAAGACAATTTACTGCACTGGCAAAAATATACGACACATACGCGTTAAAGTAAGAATATTTTCCAAATCTAGTGTGTTGGACAGCTAGTTTTTTTTTACAAAGTTACCTCGGTAATGTACTAAAGTGACAACAATTTACGACGTTCACGCGTTCGTACACTAACAATTCACTACACTGGCACGAATTTACGACGCATACCCCTTAAAGTAAGAAAATTGTACAAGTCTAGCGTGTTGGACAGTTAAAGATATACAAAGTTAAATCGGAAATGTACTAAAGTGACAAGAATTGACGATTTACGCTCGTTCATACGCTAAAAATTCACTACACTGGCACGAATGTATGACACATACGCAATAAAGTAAGAAAATTGTACAAATCTAGTGAGTTGGACAGCTAAAGTTTTACAAAGTTACCTCGGTAATGTACTAATGTGACGAGAATTTACGACTTTCACGCGTTCATACACACAACAATTCACTACACTGGCACGAAGTTATGACACATACGCAATAAAGTAAGAAAATTGTACAAGTCTAGTGTGTTGGACAGCTAAAGTTTTACAAAGTTACCTCGGTAATGTACTAATGTGACGAGAATTTGCGACTTTCACGCGTTCCTACACACAACAGTTCACTACACTGGCAAGAATTTACGACACATATGCATTCAAATAAGACAATTGTACAAGTCGAGCGTGTTGGACAGCTAACGATTTATTAAGTTACCTTAGTAAGTAATGTACTAAAGTGACAAGAATTTACGACTTTCACGCATTCATATGTATGTACAACTGAAGGTGAGGCATCTTTGCACGTTTCTATATAGCACAGTGACTCCATTGTCGGATGTGTGGATGGAGAGGGATGTGGCTAGGTGTGACATAACTACACACGGCTGCGTGTGCGTGACACGTCGTTCAACTCGTAATAAAATATATGTAAGCGTGGTAACGGAAGCAACAAGGGCTGTGACTATGGTTGAACCAATAACTATACAAGGTTGGGTAACATACTCAGATAGGCGTGTGAACTTAGAGAGATGTATAGTGCATGCGTGCGCGTGTGTCTGGAGTACCGGCGTGTGAACTCGGAAAGAGGTATAGTGTATGTGTGTGTGTGTGTGTGTATGTGTGTGTGTGTGCACGCGCGCGAATACACCACAAAGTCACTCTTCGATGTGAAAGGTCAACACACAATTAAGAACACAATAGTTTATTTCTCTGACATTTACAACTTGCAATGTCTCATCAACGGTACCTGTATCATAACGCAACAGCTAGTATATAGGAATATATGACGATAATCGCCTTTCCATCTTCTTCCTCCGGTTCGACGAGTGTGTAGACGCACACGTTGGTCTCAAAGGTGGTCTCTACGCGATAGAGGTCGTCCATCGTCACCCCGTCAAAGTCTTTCATAGCCACGCCATCTCGATCGTACTTCTCGTAGAGTACCTTCACAGTGGGTTCCAAGTGGTGTAGGTAACATCCACGATGCAAGGCCAGACAGCGGAAGAGACACAGATTGTTGGTGTACCTCTTCGAGTTGTTGGCTTCTCTTTCAAGTCCGATGACGATTTTGTTCCTTTTGATGTACCTCGGAAGTGTGATGTCCACACATCCTATCGGATGGTCTACGCTACGGTTGACGAAGAATGTGGCATTCGTGACCACCTCGGATACCCATTGACTGTCCGGACGTTGATTGATCACCCAATGCAACACGTCTGTTTCTCGGATACGCTTCAGAAATGCGTCAAAGTCTTCGGCGTTAGTAATAAGACATGGTTCACCCAGGTAACGTCCACAACAGTTGCAGGACGAATGATAATATATGTATCAGTTAGTGATCTTGTTCCTCAACACAAAACCGTAACTAAGGTTAATCTTGAAAGCGTGCGTCTGTTCGCGGAACATGATCTTCAGTGACGATTCTAGAACGGACGTGTCCGGTGTTGACACTCTGTAATTGTACCTGGATTGAACAGGTCTTCTGATCACGTGGGTTCGGATAGCCGACCAGTGGTCTCGAATGACGTCTCGCAGTTCTCTCGACAGAGTGTCGGCGATGGGGAGTCGTGGCGGAAGACGAATGGGGTCGTCGTCGACGTCGTTGCTAACTCTTGGTCGGTCTTCGCGTCTCGCTCACTTGGGTAGCGGTGGGTCGGTGACCTCTTCACGTCTGCTACATACCGTCTTGATATGATGTAACAAGTGGTCACGTCTGGCGAACTGATGTGCAGAAGTCTCACAGCGGTGTGTATCGCTTTTCTTTGATGGTACCCTGCCACATGACTTCCTGATATGACGTAACAAAGCATCTTGTCTCGTGAAGTCTTTTGTACATGTCGGACAGCGGTGTGTAGTGCCTTTCGGTGTTTCGTCAGATGAAGCCAATCGCGACGGTGTTTTTCTGTAGGCCTGTTCGTCAACTGGTGACTGCATCGACGGTGATGAATGAGTCAGATGTATATGATTTTGTAAGTCGTCGTAAGTATCGAGGACGATAACGCAGTGGCGAGAAACGTGCTTCTTCACCGTGCTGTGTGTACCTACAACTGAAGGATAAGAAACCCTTGCACGTCTCTATATATCAAACACCGTGTGACGTCATGTAAGCATGTAACGAAGGTGGATAGATATCAGCGTGTGGACAAAGGGGCCGTGGCTACGTATAAACGGATGTATGCTTAATTGGATAGAGGTTTCAGCAGGTGATGAAGGTGGATAGATATCAGCGTGTGGACAAAGGGGGCGTGGCTACGTATAAACCGATGATTATACACTATTATATCTGCATGTTCAGTCTCAGGTAGGCGTGTGAACTAAGAGAAATATATAGTGCATACTTGCGCGCCTTTGATTCTCTCATTACTCCTGTATTTGTATACAGGACCCCCCTTCTGTTGCCCATGGACCGGACGTGCACCGACACTATGGTGTCCATTCCCTTCGATGAGAACTTTGCTGTTGCAGACCCGACAAGATGGGTAACACGTATTTAGGAGACAGAGCGCATGTTACGAGTGTTAGTAGGAGTAGTAATAGGGGTGGTCTAGCGCGGGCAATTGCGCGCCCCGGCGGAAATCCCTATCTCTTAACATCCCAGCCCGCGCCCAGCGCGCCCAAATACGGTCACTGGTTAAAGGATAGGATTTTTAACATGGGGGAGATAGGAACTCCTCCAAAACTTGTAAACGAGAAATCTCGTTTACAAAGTCCGCCGAAAACGGTTTTCGAGATACGGATTTTGCGCCAGACCACTCCCGGGTTAAAGATAGGGATTTTTAACGTGGAAGAGATAGAGGTCCCTCCGGAAATGGTTTTCGAGATTACGCAATGAGCAGACCGGGGCAATCCCGGGTTAAAGCATAGGCCATTTTTATCGCAAAGGTATCCGACCACTTTTCGAATTTTTATCTCGGGTTAAAGCATAGGCCATTTTTATCGCAAAGGTATCCGACCACTTTTCGAATTTTAACCCCACGTTAAAGCATAGGTCATTTTATCGCAAAGGTATCCGACCACTTTTCGAATTTTGATCCCTGTTAAAGCATAGGCCATTTTTATCGCAAAGATATCCGACCACTTTTCGAATTTTAACCCCACGTTAAAGCATAGGTCATTTTATCGCAAAGGTATTCGACCACTTTTCGAATTTTGATCCCGTGTTAAAGCATAGGCCATTTTTATCGCAAAGGTACGCGACCACTTTTTGAATAAAATAACATATACCGAACACCATTTGAATAGGCTACTCACGAGATTGCTTGATCTGGATGCAGAGGCTTCGCCAAGGGTCCGATCCGTTATTTGTTTGACTATGACACGTCGAAAATGGGGTGTTATAGTAAGGCGTTATGTATAACAAAAGGCTTATAAATTCAACGGAGACCGTTTTATCTGAAGTAATATATACGAAATGTAGATTACATATAGGACTATGTTATACCAGAGCCTATAGCCTCGTTTTTCGAGCAGAGTGAAAATTTTAGAATTAGACCTTTGGTGTATGTTACAAAAACCCGTACTCGACACTGCAACACGACAAAGAAAAGGCTTGTGCAAGCACGCGCACCCTGTATGACGTCATGGTACGCGCTGTAATTTTGTACACGAAGTGAGTTGTTCAAGCAGATAGTGCTTTGGTTAGACCTTGTATTGAACTTGCGCGTATGTAATGTAATCCCTTCACGTGACGTCAATTAAATAAGTAATTGCGCATGCGCAATAGTGGCTATTCTTATATGTCGTAAGTTGTCGACCCTTTGTTTAGGTGTAGGACGCTCCTAGTCTATACATTTACAACTTTAACATAGGTTCAAACCCGATAAAGCATAGCCATGGCATAGCCATAGACATAGCCTGGCATAGGCCTAAGGGGTTAAACTTAAAGGCTATCTGGCCTACAGCGCATAACCACGGACAAACAACTTACAAACACTGACAAACAACTTACAAACACGGGTATACAACTCAAAAACACCGACATGCTATAGCGAGTGAAAAATCTCCCTGTTAACCGGTATAAACTGGTATAAATCAAGCCTCAAGGTTCTGTGTATTTGTCCCGTGTTAAGGCATAGGGAATTATACGAACTTATCTGCTAAAACATTCAAACTACCAGCTATCTGTGTAATATTTTGTTCAAACTGGTTGTCATGTAACAGTATTTGTCAGAATATCATAGTACTTACCCAACTTCTTATAACAATATAGCAAATACTCTTTCGTGAGAATGTGGGTGGCTATGAAAAGAGCCGTTTAAACAACAGCATTTCGTACAGATTATACGAAGCATCGGCGATGAACGAGGAAGAGCTACGGGATCTTCATCTAAAATTCGTACACATTATACGAAGCATCGACGATGAACGAGGAAGAGCTACGGGATCTTCATCTAAAATTCGTACAGATTATACGAAGCATCGGCGATGAACGAGGAAGAGCTACGGGATCTTCATCTAAAATTCGTACAGATTATACGAAGCATCGACGATGAACGAGGGAGAGCTACGGGATCTTCATCTAAAAGGTTCTGAAGCAGATCCAACCCCTGACATCAGTGCAACCATCGATGAAGGAGGGAGATTGAAATGGTGGCATCCGTTGAAGACGATCAGCTCGTCATTCGTCATTCGATACGGCAACGTTTACTCGTCTTGGGTTTTCTTACGCGGAGGCGGCCAGAGGGCCGCAGCCCGTTGTCGGGCGCTACAACAAGATTCACTTGTACCACCTGGGCCGCAGCTCATATCATACTGAAGACGCCTAATAATGTGTATAATTTCTTTTTTATAGCAGTTCGATAGCACGTAAACATCACGTGAGTGTGCCGGAACGAGGTGTCAGAATGATATTTGTAACTTTGTTATATATACGAAAGAACATAACGGTCACGTGGGCGTGCCGAAAGTTCACCGATTTCAGAGGCCAAACTACACATGCGCAGATGATAGATTAGAAAAGTCAAACAAGGACTGATGAGTAGAAGTCAAATACGGACTGCTGAGTAGAATGTACACATTCGAGTGATGTTTGTTGTAAGAAATAGGGGCTAAAGGCTATCTGGCCTACAGTGCGTAACCACGGACAAACAACTTACAGACACTGGCAAACAACTTACAAACACTAATATACAACTCGAAAACACTGACATACTATACAGCGAGTGAAACATTTCTCTGTTAACCGGTATAAACTGGTTTAAATCAAGCCTCAAGGTTCTGTGTATTTGTCCCGTGTTAAGGCATAGGGAATTATACGAACTTATATGCTAAAACATTCAAACTACCAGCTATCTGTGTAATATTTTATTCAAACTGTTTGTCGTGTAACATTATTTGTCAGAATATCATAGTACTTACCAACGGTCACAGTGGGTATCCTGTTTGTAAACTGTTTTGAAGGGGTATTCCCTGTTCAAGCCTCATCTATTTAAATAAACACGCTATGTGCGATGCACAATGGCGATTCGATCGTCTTGATATCAAAGATCATATAGCAATAAAAGACGGCGCAGTGCTCGCTATCTACAATGTTCGAGGAAAGTGAAGCGTCATGATAGTGAAGCGTTATGTTAGAACAGTACAGACACACAATAACCTCCCAGATAAGATGTACCAGTATTTATATAGTTTACCGTATTAAGGGTCAAGTGTACAAATGGCCATTAGAACGATTTTTTATTTTTGTTCGGACTATAGTATTTAAATTCGTGCTTCTACTTTAAAACCTGCCAAATTAGCTTCGGTCGTAAAACAAATAACCTGGCACGGGTAACCGAAAATGAACTCATAGATACATACACGTGGTACGAAACACACAACTGAACCGAATACGCTATTCAAATCGAACTCAGACCAACTAGTTGCGCAAACGAAGCACAAACTTAACCGAATACGCTATACAAATCGAACTCAGACCAAATAGTTGCGAAAACGAAATACTATAGTTTGACCAACACGCTACACGAATCGAACTATAGACACGAGTTGTACAAAAGAAACACAAACTTAGCCGAACACGCTGCACGAATTGAACTCAGACCGACTGATGACACATTACACGTTATGTCACGAGACTACGGATGTCACATCACTCGTTATGTCACAAGATTACGGATGACACATCACACGTTATGTCACGAGACTACGGATGTCACATCACACGAGAGTACGGCCGAGACAAGAGATATGCCACGAGACTACGGATGACACATCACATGAGACTCAGACCAACTAGTTGCGTAAACGAAACAGAAACTTAGCCGATTACGCTACACGAATCGAAATATAGACACGAGTTGTACAAACGAAACAGAAACTTAGCCGATTACGCTACACGAATCGAACTATAGACACGAGTTGTACAAACGAAACACGAAACTTAGCCGAACACGTGACACGAATTGAACTCAGACCAACTAGTCGGTCAAACGAAACAATTTAGTTTGACCAACACGCTGCACAAAGTTGTCAATTCGACGTGTTATCGCGTCAAATCCCTCAAAACGAAGCAAAGCAAAGCAAATAGACGTGTTATCGCGTGAGATTTGCTTCAAAACGAAGCAAAGCACAGCAAATAGATGGGTTATCGCGTGAGATTTGCTTCAAAACGAAGCAAAGCAAAGCAAGTAGGCGGGTTATCGCGTGAGATTTGCTTCAAAGCGAAGCAAAGTGTATGTGTGTGTGTGTGTGTGTGTGTGTGTGTGTGTGTGTGTGTGTGTGTGTGTGTGTGTCTGTGTGTGTGTGTGTGTGTGTGTGTGTGTGTCTGTGTGTGTATGTGTGTGTGTGTGAGTGTTTGTGAGTGTGTGTGTGTGTGTGTGTGTGTGTGTGTGTGTGTGTGTGTGTGTGTGTGTGTGTGTGTGCTTCCGCGAATGTTAGAACTGTAGAGTCAGCTATCATCTCATTTACATAATCAATCAGACTGAACGTACATCACGTGACTTCCCTTAACACAAAAACTGTGCACGTTCATGAGAGGGAACATCCGACACCACTCAACGGATACCTGAGTGTGTGTGTGTGTGTATGTATGTGTGTGTGTGTGTTTGTGTGTGTTTGTGTGTGTGTGTGTGTGTGTGTGTGTGTGTGTGTGTGTGTGTGTGTGTGTGTGTGTGTGTGTGTGTGTGTGTGTGTGTGTGTGTGTGTGTGTGTGTGTGTGTGTGTGTGTGTGTGTGTGTGTGTGTGTGTGTGTTAGAGTCTACCATAGCAAGCGAATTTTAAAACCGCTATGAGCGAAAACGACTAGGTCAATAACATATAAGGACAATCACCTGACAGGACTTCATTCAAAGAGGCGACCATCAGGGTTACCAACAACACTCAACGGATCCCAACGTAATTAGTCAGAGTATTGCCATCTACCGACCATGACAGATCTCTATTCGTCGACACGTAGAGGCCGCCATGACAGTTCGTCATGACATTCAAGACTATATACACTAGTTTTCGGCGTCATCTCATTTGCATAATCAATCAGACCGAACGTGCATCACGTGACTTCCCTTAACACAAAAACTGTGCACGTCCACGAGAGAGGCGACATCCGACACCACTCAACGGACACCAATGTAATTAGTCAGAGTATCGCCATCTACTGACCATGATAGATCTCTATTCGTGGACACACTTCCGGGAATACCCGAAGCACAGAGGCCGCCATGACAGTCAAGTAACTTCCGGTGTGACATCACTTCCGATGTAGCGTCCCTAGTATAGACTGCCATAGCAAACGAATTTGAAAACTGCTATGACCGAAACACTAAACTGTATACACTAGTTTTCGGCGTCATCTCATTTGCATAACCAATCAGACCGAACGTACATCACGTGACTTCCCTTAACACAAAAACTGTATCAGGACTTCATTCAAAGTGGTGAACATCATCGTTCCCAACGCCACTCAACGGACACCAATGTAATTAGTAAGAGTATTGCCATCTACCGACCATGACATATCTCTATTCGTCGACACACTTCCGGAAATGGTGAAACCGTAGAGGCCGCCATGACAGGCCGTCACGACATTCAAATAACTTCCGGTATGACATCACATCTGGCATAGCGACTCCTAGTGGATAATCGGAGTACTACACCACACGATGGCGAAGGCCAACTACCTGACAGGACTCCATTCAAAGAGGTGACCATCAGGGGGCCCAACGCCACTCAACGGACACCAATGTAATTAGTCAGAGTATTGCCATCTACCGGCCATGATAGTTCTCTATTCGTCGACACACTTCCGGAAATGGTGAAACCGTAGAGGCCGCCATGACAGGTCGTCACGACATTCAAGTAACTTCCGGTATGACATCACATCTATCATAACGACTCCTAGTGGATAATCGGAGTACTACCCACACGATAGCGAAGGACAACTACCTGACAGGACTTCATGCAAAGTTTTTGTGTTAAGGGAAGTCACGTGATGTACGTTCGGTCTGATTGATTATGTAAATGAGATGATAGCTGACTCTACAGTTCTAACATTCGCGGAAGCACACACACACACACACTCACACACACACACACACATACACACACACACACACACACTTTGCTTCGTTTTGAAGCATATCTCACGCGATAACCCGTCTATTTGCTTCGTTTTGAAGCAAATCTCACGCGATAACCCGTCTATTTGCTTTGGTATGCTTCGTTTTGAAGCAAATCTCACGCGATAACCCGTCTATTTGCTTTGCTTTGCTTCGTTTTGAAGCAAATCTCACGCGATAACACGTCTATTTGCTTTGCTTTGCTTCGTTTTGAGGGATTTGACGCGATAACACGTCGAATTGACAACTTTGTGCAGCGTGTTGGTCAAACTTAATTGTTTCGTGTGTCCGACTAGTTGGTCTGAGTTCAATTCGTGTCACGTGTTCGGCTAAGTTTCGTGTTTCGTTTGTACAACTCGTGTCTATAGTTCGATTCGTGTAGCGTAATCGGCTAAGTTTCTGTTTCGTTTGTACAACTCGTGTCTATATTTCGATTCGTGTAGCGTAATCGGCTAAGTTTCTGTTTCGTTTACGCAACTAGTTGGTCTGAGTCTCATGTGATGTGTCATCCGTAGTCTCGTGGCATATCTCTTGTCTCGGCCGTACTCTCGTGTGATGTGACATCCGTAGTCTCGTGACATAACGTGTGATGTGTCATCCGTAATCTTGTGACATAACGGGTGATGTGACATCCGTAGTCTCGTGACATAACGTGTGATGTGTCATCAGTCGGTCTGAGTTCAATTCGTGCAGCGTGTTCGGCTAAGTTTGTGTTTCTTTTGTACAACTCGTGTCTATAGTTCGATTCGTGTAGCGTGTTGGTCAAACTATAGTGTTTCGTTTTCGCAACTATTTGGTCTGAGTTCGATTTGTATAGCGTATTCGGTTAAGTGTGTGCTTCGTTTGCGCATCTAGTTGGTCTGAGTTCGATTTGAATAGCGTATTCGGTTCAGTTGTGTGTTTCGTACCACGTGTATGTATCTATGAGTTCATTTTCGGTTACCCGTGCCAGGTTATTTGTTTTACGACCGAAGCTAATTTGGCAGGTTTTAACGAAGAAGCACGAATTTAAATACTATAGTCCGAAAAAAGATTTTAAAAAACGTTCTAATGGCCATTTGTACACTAGACCCTTAATACGGTAAACTATATAAATACTGGTACATCTTATCTGGGAGGTTATTGTGTGTCTGTACTGTTCTAACATAACGCTTCACTATCATGACGCTTCACTTTCCTCGAACAATGTAGATAGCGAGCACTGCGCCGTCTTTTATTGCTATATGATCTTTCATATCAAGACGATCGAATCGCCATTGTGCATCGCACATAGCGTGTTTATTTAAATAGATGAGGCTTGAACAGGGAATACCCCTTCAAAACAGTTTTACAAACAGGATACCCACTGTGACCGTTGGTAAGTACTATGATATTCTGACAAATACTGTTACACGACAAACAGTTTGAATAAAATATTACACAGATAGCTGGTAGTTTGAATGTTTTAGCAGATAAGTTCGTATAATTCCCTATGCCTTAACACGGGACAAATACACAGAACCTTGAGGCTTGATTTATACCAGTTTATACCGGTTAACAGGGAAATGTTTCACTCGCTGTATAGTATGTCAGTGTTTTCGAGTTGTATATCAGTGTTTGTAAGTTGTTTGCCAGTGTCTGTAAGTTGTTTGTCCGTGGTTACGCACTGTAGGCCAGATAGCCTTTAGCCCCTATTTCTTACAACAAACATCACTCGAATGTGTACATTCTACTCAGCAGTCCGTATTTGACTTCTACTCATCAGTCCTTGTTTGACTTTTCTAATCTATCATCTGCGCATGTGTAGTTTGGCCTTTGAAATCGGTGAACTTTCGGCACGCCCACGTGACCGTTATGTTCTTTCATATATATAACAAAGTTACAAATATCATTCTGACACCTCGTTCCGGCACACCCACGTGATCTTTACGTGCTATCGAACTGCTATAAAAAGAAATTATACACATTATTAGGCGTCTTCAGAATGATATGAGCTGCGGCCCAGGTGGTACAAGTGAATCTTGTTGTAGCGCCCGACAACGGGCTGCGGCCCTCTGGCCGCCTCCGCGTAAGAAAACCCAAGACGAGTAAACGTTGCCATATCGAATGACGAATGACGAGCTGATCGTCTTCAACGGATGCCAGCATTTCAATCTCCCTCCTTCATCGATGGTTGCACTGATGTCTGGGGTTGGATCTGCTTCAGAACCTTTTAGATGAAGATCCCGTAGCTCTCCCTCGTTCATCGCCGATGCTTCGTATAATCTGTACGAATTTTAGATGAAGATCCCGTAGCTCTTCCTCGTTCATCGTCGATGCTTCGTATAATCTGTACGAATTTTAGATGAAGATCCCGTAGCTCTTCCTCGTTCATCGCCGATGCTTCGTATAATCTGTACGAAATGCTGTTGTTTAAACGGCTCTTTTCATAGCCACCCACATTCTCACGAAAGAGTATTTGCTATATTGTTATAAGCAGTTGGGTAAGTACTATGATATTCTGACAAATACTGTTACATGACAACCAGTTTGAACAAAAATTACACAGATAGCTGGTAGTTTTAATGTTTTAGCAGATAAGTTCGTATAATTCCCTATGCCTTAACAAGGGACAAATACACAGAACCTTGAGGCTTGATTTATACCAGTTTATACCGGTTAACAGGGAGATTTTTCACTCGCTATAGCATGTCGGTGTTTTTGAGTTGTATACCCGTGTTTGTAAGTTGTTTGTCAGTGTTTGTAAGTTGTTTGTCCGTGGTTATGCGCTGTAGGCCAGATAGCCTTTAAGTTTAGCCCCTTAAGCCTATGCCTATGCCATGGCTATGCTTTATCGGGTTTGAATCTATGTTAAAGTTGTAAATGTATAGACTAGGAGCGTCCTACACCTAAGCAAAGGGTCGACAACCTACGACATATAAGAATAGCCACTATTGCGCATGCGCAATTACTTATTTAATTGACGTCACGTGAAGGGATTACATTACATACGCGCAAGTTCAATACAGGGTCTAACCAAAGCACTATCTGCTTGAACAACTCACTTCGTGTACAAAATTACAGCGCGTACCATGACGTCATACAGGGTGCGCGTGCTTGCACAAGCCTTTTCTTTGCCCTGTTGCAGTGTCGAGTACGGGTTTTTGTAACAGACACCAAAGGTCTAATTCAAAAATTTTCACTCTGCTCGAAAAACGAGGCTATAGGCTCTGGTATAACATAGTCCTATATGTAATCTACATTTCGTATACATTACTTCAGATAAAACGGTCTCCGTTGAATTTATAAGCCTTTTGTTATACATAACGCCTTACTATAACACCCCATTTTCGACGTGTCATAGTCAAACAAATAACGGATCGGACCCTTGGCGAAGACTCGGCATCCGGATCAAGCAATCTCGTGAGTAGCCTATTCAAATGGTGTTCAGTATGTTATTTTATTCAAAAAGTGGTCGCGTACCTTTGCGATAAAAATGGCCTATGCTTTAACACGGGATCAAAATTCGAAAAGTGGTCGGATAACTTTGCGATAAAATGACCTATGCTTTAACGTGGGGTTAAAATTCGAAAAGTTGTCGGATACCTTTGCGATAAAAATGGCCTATGCTTTAACCCGGGATTGCCCCGGTCTGCTCATTGCGTAATCTCGAAAACCATTTCCGGAGGGACCCCTATCTCTTCCACGTTAAAAATCCCTATCTTTAACCCGGGAGTGGTCTGGCGCAAAATCCGTATCTCGAAAACCGTTTTCGGCGGACTTTGTAAACGAGATTTCTCGTTTACCAGTTTTGGAGGCATCCCTATCTCTCCCACGTTAAAAATCCCTATCTTTAACCCGGGAGCAGTATGTGAGATGTCGTTTACAAGTTTTGGAGGAGTTCCTATCTCCCCCATGTTAAAAATCCTATCCTTTAACCAGTGACCGTATTTGGGCGCGCTGGGCGCGGGCTGGGATGTTAAGAGATAGGGATTTCCGCCGGGGCGCGCAATTGCCCGCGCTATAACACCCCTATTACTACTAGTAGGCGATGCATAGGAGCCATCACACACTGTTTCGAGTCTTGTCATATCAATCTCCTCGGGGCTTGCCTTGTAGTTAGCGGTCGCTACATTCAAATCATTCCGTAAACACCGCAAACAATGTCTTCATCAATACCTTGAGATGAGCTCCGAGAGCAGTGGCGTCAACGTGATGCATGTAGTGCAATGATGCAAGTAATTTGTTGTTGTGTTTCATTGTATAATGCTGTTGTACGGAATACAATCTATAGCGATCATATCATCTTTAATGCGGGCAATTCCGTTATTCAACAGTAGACACTTCGTTAGTCTGCCTGCGTGTGATACAGTTATTACCATGACTTTTTAAATGGTACTTGTTTCATTACACGCGTGACATTGTGCTGGCTAGGTATTCATTTCTCGTTCAAATTGTTTTCAGTGATAGCAGCGACAGTGATGACAACGACAGCATCTCTGTATCGGACTGGCTTGCCTTGTAGTTAGCGGTTGCCATCTTGTTGGTCGTTCAGGACGTTCGATCGACAGAGAGTGAGAGAGTTATATCCTACTAGATTTAGGCTAGGTTTATATACACAAACAGCCGCTCCAGAGATCGAACACGTGACAGAATAGACAATGGAATCATGCGCTTTTAGTGCCTAGGCGTTAGCGATAAGATACTCCCCAGGCGCGAGACTTATCTCTCACATTCGGTCAACTGTTTTTAATGAGCGTCTTTCTGTTTTTAATAAGCGCCTTACGTAAGCCGTCCATTTACAGACTGCACTATACACATTTTTTTTATAAAGCCCCTCAACTGCATGAGAATAACGCCGAGTATATTCTTACCTACTTTGCCACGTTTGCGCAGTTGAGAGTCACGGAATTCTACAGCTAATGTGGCGTACATTATGTATCGCCTTTGAGCTAGCCATGTGGATGTTCATTCCGTTTTCCATGTTATACGTTTACTGATATATTTTGCCTGTAATCCACTATGTGCAGTCTGAATCTTTCTCGCTGTGATTACATCATCAAAGTACATGGCTTTCTTATATTGATACGCCGCCTCCGCGCAACAGAAGTGTTCGCCCCATATGTAAATATCTCACGGGAAGAAGTTTGAGAGGTAATGTCCAGCGCCCTTAAATTGTACGTCCATATGTTGACACTGTCTAGCACAAACCACTGACCGCAAAGTTCTTATGTTCTCGTTGCCTGGTCGTCTCCCAAGGGTCTGTCCTCGGTAATTGTCGTCTGTTTTCTGATAAGCCACCCTCGTCTGTCCTCGGTAATTGTCGTGTTTTCTGATAAGCGGCGCTCACGCATTGTTATCTTCCTGATACTTGGACGCCGCATCATGTGCTCGGGTTAGGGGTACTCGGTAATTGCCAGCTGTTACATATGTCATGAGACTCCTTGCTGATATAACTTGTACTTTACAACTTGCTATACAATGTGTCTGCATATCAATAATACTATATATGTCGTTCGGTTGTTACATTCAAATCATTCCGTAAACACCGCAAACAATGTATTCATCAATACCTTGAGATGTGCTCCGAGAGCAGTGGCGTCAACGTAATTTGTTGTTGTATTTCATTGTATAATGCTGTTGTACGGAATACAATCTATAGCAATCATATCATCTTTAATGCGAGTAATTCCGTTATTCAACATTATACACTTTGTTAGTCTGCCTGATCATCAATTATATAATAATAATATTAATACTAATACTCCATGACATACTTCGAAGCGTACTCATCCTACACTTCCCGACACAGCTGTTTGTATGACCTTCCAGAGTCCTTTCTTATCTGTCTCCGTCTGTTGCCCTGACTTAACCTCATCGTGTCACGTAGCAACGTGGTGTTTGGTTACATCACTACCGTATTCTGTGTTTTCAATAGCCCTCTTGTATATATGGTTTAACGTATTATTCATAGTCCTTTTCAAAGTTTTAATGTATGTTCCAGGGAAGACGAGCTGCGTGAGGAACACGACTTCCTCTTCATGAATGTCATATGCGAGCTGCTGGCTACGCGGCCTCTGTACGACTCGCCGTCACCGTTGTGTGAACCGGATATAGTTCCCGTTGACACGGGTGATCGTGAAGGCTACCGGTCGTGCAATACCGATTCAGACGATGACAACTTTTTCTGTATCGATCGCTAAATTAATGTGTTTCCCACTTTGACAATATGTTGTTTTGTTTGTTATTACTTATACAGGTTAAGAATCATTCTTTCACACATACACTACGTCTATAACTCCTTCATTACCACCCTTCATACACGTAACCCACCTTCCAACAAGTTTTAAACTTTGATATATGTTCTTTCGACCATTCCTCGTTAGGAAGAATTAATATTACACACATCCAACACACACACACACCTCGTTAGAAAGACTTATTCTTACACACATCCAACACACATTATGAATCGTTCAGTACCCTGAATTAGCTCTAATGTCCCGTTCATTCCTCGTTATACACGATAGGCATGCAGGGGCTAGTCACTCCACTCTCTTCTACCAGGAGGTATACTACATCCGGGAACGTGACTACACACACACAAATAGACACCTGAGACAGGCGCCATCTTAGAATTTATCCATGGGGCCACCGCAACCCCCCCCCCCTGTCGACTCATCCAAACACCCTCTCTCACTACTAACGTTTGCGGTATTGCAGAAGTTCGAATATTCATAATTTCACGCTGAACTTATTTGACATTAGCTCCACACTTACTATACAGGGAGCCAATAAACTTTCCAAAAACATATGACATGCCCATTTTGCTTTTAAATAACGTATATATGCAACCATTGTAATGTTAAAACAGAAGCGCACAATTTCAAAACAAATAGAATTTGACTGTGACCTTGTTTGACCATGGTGTCAAGCTCACTGCATCAATTGACAGTTCTAAGACATGCCTCATTGTGATGGGGATATCTTCGGCTTTCAAATCATATACCATTTGGGCGTTTTGCACGTACGTGGAAGGGGGCATTTCAGTTGGTGCGTTAAGCAGTGCTTATTGAGGAGGTACATACGAAAAGCGTGAGGTTATATTGGTCAGAGCTAATTTGCATACCATGATTTGTTCACTGACATAATCATAACCAGATACCCTGAGAACATGCGTTAGGACATATCATGTTGATTGTTTGCAATTCGCGATATTCAGAAAAGTAGTATATCTTTTAATGGCGATACCTAATTTGCATATTAATGGGTTTCTACAAACACGCTCAAGGCTGCCAAGGTGGCATCCGTCTGATTATTGACCTAGAAAGTTAGATGATCATAAAATGCAATAAAACATCTTGCAGACCTTACTGCATGGTCTACCTTAAATAGGTCGTTTGACTGCCGGACTATTAGTATAAAGAAGATGCAGGAGTGCTTCTATAAGAGTATCAGATAATCTTACATTAGTTACCTGAATATCTGTGTTTGCTTCCTTATGCTATAATATTATTAATCAACCTTATCTGGATTCTAGCATGAAGTGAACCTACTTGGGAGCAACCGGAAGAAACACAACCCGGAATTTTAGAAAAAGATGACAAACAGTTGGCGCGAATGAAAAGTTCTTACACAAATCGGAGAAATTTTACCGATCCATCAGTGTAGGTTACTGGTGTGCTATTTACAAAAAAACACATAGTGTAATGATATCCTTTTTAATGACCACAGAAGCGGCAAAAAAGAATGATTTTACGCAGAGCCTCTAAGTAAACAAAACCGCCCAACCGGAAGTCACAGCGCAGCCTTATCTGAACAATGAGTGGAATAATAGACACCGCTGTATAATCAAGATATTAAATCATTTAAACGAATGAAGCCGTAACACCGATAAAAATTAATAAAGGAAACATAGCAGCTGAACAATTTTGAAAATGACGTCGGCGGTTGCCTAGCAACAACCTATGGTTCCTAACATTCCTCTACATTGATTAGTGCCAATGCCATATTTAATGTTATCAAACTTTACAATGTCATTGGTAGATCGTTGTGTACATGAAATTAATAAAATTGTATGCAGCTAAGTCTAACCAGCGCTTGTGGCACACAGACGCCACTTTGGTCGCACTCCACGACGGAGGTGTTACTCCATAAGTTATACCACTGCTACAACTTAATTACACTTTATTAAAAACAAATCGGAGTGGCACAAACGGGCTTGGCAACGCCGTTGTCGTTTACCATATTTCAATTGTATACTTTAGCAGCGAAGCAGAATTTACGAAGATTTTGCACATCTTTATTTTGTTACACGGTTGCACCTTTTATTTTAACTGGCAAACTCCTAATGTTTATTACGATACCTGTATTTTTCAATTGCACGCAATTGTGGTGATTTTGCGTAGTGTGGTTAAATATCACAAACAGCCTAATGTTTGAACGACTATGCATCACATATCTAACAAATTACATGATGGATATATTTATTTATTCCGGTCACCACATAATTAATATCTTACATTCAAAGAAAACGCTAGGTGGACCAAATCAATAATAAACTACTTTTAATTTTACATGTGATTGTGTACAAAGTCATATATAAGATTAAAAGTTCTTGCCTACATGACTTGACTACGAAGCGGTAACGTAGAGGGGCGTGAAAGCGGTCTTAGTATGCATTCAAAATGGAGTAGATAATAACGTATCAATCAAAATGAACTAAAAAGTAAACCTACATTCCAATACAGCAACACAACCTTTTTCCGAGGAGGTCCATCAAGTAATCGATATAGAAAATGGTGACACCCGAAAAGACCAGCGCTAACGTGTAGATCAGGTAGAACCGTTCGTCTACTGCAGCGCAACTGTTGCCACTGTGTCTGTAGGCATGGGCGTGACCGACGACATAGCGTGTTACATAAGTCGTCGCTTCTATTTTTGGCGGCATTTTTGGGTGGATTAGTCACGGAAAGCAACGGACTGTGTAGCAAACTCAGCGTTGTTTGATGTGTGGTTGCAGCGGTGACCGGTATTGACGAAATCGACGGCGTTAACGGGAGACCACTGTCAACCCAAGTAACATCGCTGACAAACGACTTGTTTGTTTCAACGTCGCCACACAAATCTTCAAAATACCATTCATATTTGAAAACATAGGCAAGCGACGACCAACCAAATATATGGCCGGCGAACAAAACTATTGCCAGCGTTCCCCAAACAACGGCAAACATGTTTAGAAGTGACATGCTTTCTTGTTATCGTATCTGTTTTGGTCTGAATCAAATATACTTTAATTACTGGCAGTGGACACATAAGAAACAAAGCATTTCTAACCATGAAATCTCACTGCCTAACTTGCTTCTAAATTATGACCTGCCAAACATTATAAGCACTTGTCTACATTGAACCGCAGTGAAACCGAGGGGGCACTACTGTCACCAGTTACTATCAACGATTCTATACCTACGGAAAGATGTCTAACTCACGCAATGTCGGCAGGCCGTGACAAGTAATACAATTAGCGCCCCTTGCGGGGAGCGTGGGACAGTGCGTAAACAAAAACACGGGATCCGCTGACTGGACCCAATATTCCGTCAGAAAAAGGACTAATGTTATCCTATTACCCAGTGTGAGCATATATCCAACCTGTCATTTCACAACATAACGTGTTTATTATTAATCATTTACGGTTTTAAATAACATGTACAATACGAGTGGTTTTCTATTTGAAGTGATCGTTTCAAATATAGCTCAACCTTTGACAGAACCGTTGATACAAAATAGGTGTATTTTGTCACGAACTACAGGGAGAGCACCACCTAGTTGTAATTCCACAGACCTGTTTGATCCATATAACATGCAATACGTTGTTCAAGTGTACCAATTAGTTTCAGGATTTTGTTCACTGCATCATGAAGTTACTGTCTTCACACTGCATGCTATTTATATCCATTTACACATAATAAATAGTCCATGTTTAATACTTATATAAAACTATTTATGTATTGGACATGTTTTAGTATAATTAATATTTTATATATTTAGTCAATGTGTATAATTGTATACTAACTGAATTTCATAAATCGGACTGCTATCTGTATAGTCCAGTTAATCTATGGTTCAACCTCAAACAAGTTGCAATAGTAATGCTTGTGCCATTTTTAGATTCTACTGTCTGTTTGTGTTACCAGAAAAGAAGTCCACCAAAATCCACTTGGTGGAACGTTGTCATTTTCACATATTGCCAAGTGGTCGTAGGTCTCTAGGAAATTTAGGGGGTACACGTAATTCATGTTGTATAACTTATTTTCTGTGAGAATGCTATAAAGATGATGTATATCGTTGGAAAGGTAATGCATTTAGCTGTGTATTGGTACCTAACAATTGTCACTGCAATGAATATTAAGGTAGGTAGTATGGATTCCACCAAAAATCTTTAGTTTTCAACACAGATCAACCATATTTGGTATGCATATACATACCAACATAGTTAAGGTTTTTTTTCATGTTTCGCATAAATTATGCAAATTAGGTATCCAATATGGCCGCCATAATAGGGAAAATTAGGTGTTTTTTGCAGCGCTCTAACCAAAAACGTATTCAAGTTACAAGCTTGTAATTTAGCACAGGGATTACTGTTATGCATATCTACTGCATGAATATCACAGAAATCAAATATGTTGTGTTGTTTACGTGAAAAAAGATTTTTTGTAGAAAAAACCTATTTTGTGTAACTTGTTCACATAATTAACGCCTATAATTCAGAAACCATTAAATATATTATGATTTTTTAAAATTCATGCAGTAGATATACTCATTAGGCACTGCGGTGCAAAATTTTTTGCAGTTATACCCAGTATTTATTCTACTAGAGCACAGCAACTTTAAGTACTCACAGCAAAAATGGTATTCCGAGAAAACGATGATAAGGTAATTTTGTATAACCAAATTCTGCCAAAAGCCGTCCGAAGAAACCTCTATATTGCCACTTTTTCAGCAAATATACTAACTGCATATTGAGGTAAGGATATGAAAGTACATAAATAGCAAAAAAGTCCTTTTCCCAAAAAAATTCTAAAATCACTTTTTTAATCCATACTACCTACCTTAAGGTCAGAATCGTATTCTAGACACATTTGCAAATTATCGCAATTTACATGTACCCCGATTTTCGGCCTAGTCCAGTCATTCTATGGTTTAGCCTCAAACAAATTGTAATAGCAATCGTTATGGCATTTTGTAGTTATCCTTTGGACTATGGCGTGAAACTTTGATGCAAAATATATCACAAATGTTAAAATAATATGTATAATCAAGTAAACATGCGTACATAAATGACGATAGTGTGTCTGAGAGAAGAGGTTCATCAGACTGGATGATTCAAATGAGTGACATTTTTACTTATTTCAGTCAGTTTACCTTTTGTTCTCGTGACGTTTCGACTGCTTTCAGCAGTCTTCTTCATCTAGCGGTAGTCGTCTGAAGAAGACTGCTGAAACCGACCGTGAAATAAGTAAAAAATATCACTCGTACGATAGTGTCCCTTCGATTATTTCCAGTAAAAATACTACATCGTTTTCTACATTATTTAAAATGTATAATGATATCTACAACATTTGTGGAAGTATCAACTAATTAAATATTTCGGTGATGTAGTACAAGTATCATGGATTATTACGATTCACACTGCCGTATGCGGATAACTGATAGGACACATACAAATATGAACTTTTCGTTGATTTATTTATTAAAATATTTCCAAATATAACATAACCTGAACATACTGTCGATCTTTTATTAGCTATTGTTAGCAAATTTTGAAACACACATAGTTTAAATATACACTCATGATTAATTGCAGTGATAATACATTCATAATATCCACTAACGTAAAACACAAGTTGCTAACCCTGGCAAGATGTTTACATTATTTGTTGGTATAACTATTTTGTTGGTACATATTCACTTATTCAACAGAAGAAAAGGTCACGTCATTTATTGTCTCAAAAGGAATATTTTGTGTTTAGATGCCGTTGAAAACAGATAACGTAGAACACCGAATCAGCCTGTAAATGATTTGTATAGATGAGAAGCGATCCAAGCACCTATAGAACATAACTATCAGAGCTTGAATGCCTTAAATGCTTGCAGTGATCTGCGTTTTAATGTGTGGGATCATTAGTGTCGCCAATATTACCTCCCATCGACGATCTTAGTTGGAATATGTTGGATTAATGTGGCCAATATATCATCGCATCATCGATTTTCCTATGCACATTTTTACATATAATTTCACTGCAACAAAGTTCTCAACAATAATCTCTTCGTGTGTGTTCCGTTAACGCATGACCTCTGCTGATTTTTGACATTGGCGAGTTGTTGATTCCTCAGTTGTCAGCGTGTCACCTTCGTCTTCTTTTGCCGTTTCATCTATGGGCACTCATGTTTCCTTTTTGTTTTCCTCATGGCAAATCAGACATTTAGAAGGAAAGTTTCCAAACGACCAGCAGAACGGATTGAAACACGACGTCTCAACATGTACCAGTCGACTAGCATCACAGCGCGAGTTCACATTGAACTTTGGACTCGCACTGCATCGTTCATGTCCAGTAGGTACTGCTGCCTCCGTCCGAGAAATACCCCATGCATAGAAGTCTTGTGCTGTCGTGATACTTTTATATTTCTTCACCACACGACCAACTGCATTGTCCAGCTCATCATATCCCATCGCATGGGCGGTTTACATAGCCACATTAACAGTAATGCCATGATGCCGATAAAATTATGTTGAACATGACCTATGTTGAAGATTGCGCTGTTTCTATAATTATTGTCTCGTCTGAGAATCAGGTGTGTCTGCTGGATATTGGGCAGTTTTGCGTGGACCCACCCAATGATGATCTTATAGGCCGAGATGACAGTTGCAACATTGTGAGCCATCTGATCATATAGCACTACAGTTTTGAACTTCGTAGTATTCTTTCTCGCGGACTTCACGATTTCTTTTCTTGTTTCTCTTCTCTAGCATCCTTGGTCAACTGCACCGTTTTGAAATATTAATGTGTCACGCTTTCCTTCTCTTTTGCCAAGTAATACGCATAATTTTGTTCTTTATGTGTCCTGCAGCACGCACGAGTTTGAGCCAAATGTCGCTGCATTCCTACCATAATAATTGAGAGATATAACAGGAAAGACAAATATTATTCTGAAAAGCCTAAGTACGATTCATTATTCCTATTGTCTTAGATGACAATAAACGACGACTACAAGTTACAGGAAAATACCCAATCACAGTATCGATAAATGCTGGGAAAATAACAGCGAAACGTGTTCTACATTATCCATTTGTATTCTACGTTATCGATTACATTTTATGATATTGATCCTTTGCTCTCGGAGGGGCAGGCAACTTTTGGCAGGTAACACGTCTGCTAGCTTTCAATTCAATTTGAACACCAAAATGGTTCATTATAAGTGGAAATATGTTAGTAAGTTCTCAATGTCAACGAAAATTAGCTCAGACGGGCACAATACCATATGTGTTTGTCAGGCATTTAGATATAAATATACATATTTTGGCTTTGCAAGCTGAGAGTTCCGTCTTCTAGCAGAACTACGTCTGAATCTGGCAAGAAAACAACTCTTATCTGCATGAAGGTAATGATACGTGATATGCAAGTATACCTATTAATTATAAGTATATATACTGGTACAGCAGTCCCAGTGGTGGTGACCGATTTCCAATTTTGTCGTAAGCAATAGGAAGAACTTGCTTAGAAATAAATCCTTTCTTTCTTCAGTTAACACACTCATATTTTAAATCTACGCCATATGTTCAATCAAATTTAAAAAATTGCTAAAATGCCTTACCGCAAAACACGCCACCGCCAATAGTCGCGTTACGTATACTCACGACCAGAAAATTTGTGCCAGGTCAAAAACCGTGTCACTGAAAATTCGTTTTCTTAAGCCTTTTAGCCTAGTCTCGCACTGATTCACATGACACATTCTAGCCATAGTGCTATTTACACATTCCAGATAGGACGCACAGTTTTTGACCTAGGGCTAGGCGTCTTTTATGAGATTTAGTTACCGCCAGTTAATTTTCGTAAGTACTTAACTGAAAACAACTTTTCTAACAGTCTGTTTGCACAAATGTGAAGGAATAGGTATTAGATATTTAGCACATAGATAATTTGCTCAGGTTTTTGTTAAAACGGCATAAAACATTAGGACGCACGATTTGTGCCCCCCACCAGGATACAGTAATAATGTGGCGAGAAATCAGCCAGCGCCACATAGTAATCAGAGTCAACTAAACAGTGCGGATATTAAATATTCGCACTGTTCAAACGGCAATAACTTAAAAAGTAGTGAAAGATTATTATTTTTACGGCGATATAAAAAAAATATTACATTCCGGGGTTGCAATTTGAAACCTGAAACAACAAGCCGCACCGCCACTTGTCGTGCTAAAAATAAGACGTGCTCAGCCGCCCTTCCTCCAGTCACGTCGGCAACATCTGGCGAGCTGGTTGTCTTGTGACATGACGCATGTTTTAGCGAGCTTAGTTACATGAGTTCGGAATGAATAGACTTCATATTTGGTACATTACTTGACAAGAGAATTAAGTTTACGCATACAAAGTTTCAAAGAAATTGAAATTTTAATTTCACTTAGTCTTTAATGTTGAACCTTTGTATCACAAATTCTCATCAATTCTTACAAAAGAACAACTTTGAGAGCACTCAGAGACTTCAAACAAAACCTTCAATTGACATTACAGACCTTCACAATTAATTCTTACTATCAAACACGTCCAGTTAAAGAGATAAATCACTATGATATGTCCCAGCCATGGAACAATTACACTACAACATGTTATACTTGATATAACTAAGTCTTTGCCTGCACAATTTACACAATAATATAATATATTCACATTAAGTTTACGCATACAAAGTTTCAAAGAAATTTTAATTTTAATTTAACTTAGTCTTTAATGTTGAACCTTTGTATCACAAATTCTCATCAATTCTTACAAAAGAACAACTTTTAGAGCACTCAGAGACATCAAACAAAACCTTCAATTGACATTACAGACCTTCACAATTAATTCTTACTATCAAACACGTCCAGTTAAAGAGATAAATCACTATGATATGTCCCAGCCATGGAACAATTACACTACAACATGTTATACTTGATATAACTAAGTTTTTGCCTGCACAATTTACACAATAATATAATATATTCACATTGTAATAGAACTGTGACCTGTGTTATAACTAGAAATGTTCTACAGATACGTCATCAATAGGTAACAATGTATTGTCTACTGGACGATGTACATTTTCAGTTGTCTAACGTCTTGGCGTGTTCACAGCCAGCTGAAAGTCAATCAACAAAACTGTTACAAGCCCATTCTAGCCAACTTCATAGCTTATAATTTTACTTATTATATACAGCACCTTCTTTAACAATGAGTTAATTGTGAACTTATCCGTTAGTATTACATTCTGCTTGCAACATTTAAAAATACTGACTTATAACTTACACAAATTCATAAAAATGATTATGAAAACAACATAATATGTGGACTGCTAAGAAAGGATGCAAAGGAAGGGCAATTTGGGGAGGGTTTGCTAAGAAAGGATGCACGGAAGTGCATATAGAGGACTGTTAAGAAAAGGTTTTTGTTTGTGAGTGCATATGGGAGGGCGCCTTTAAGAAAGGATGTAAGTGCATATGGGGGGGGGGGGGCTATTAAGAAAGGATGCATGGGAAGTGCATATAGGGGGGCTGTTAAGATAGGGTTTTTGTAAGTGCATATGGAGGGCTGTTAAGAATTTTTGTGTAAGTGCATACGGAGGGCTACTAAGAAAGGCTGCACGGTAGATGCATAAGGAGATTACTAAGAAAGGGTGCACAGGAAGTGCATATGTTATTATTGTTATTATAATAATCATTATTATACAACCAGAGAAAGGCTCATTTACATAATGTAAATGTCCATCGAATGTCATCTCACAACTATGTGCCTATCTGATATCCTTGCCTGTTGGACTTGCGAGCTGCGTGTCAGTCTCTCTGTCTGTCTTCTCAGCCACCACCTCCTGTGAATCAGACGAGTGGAGAGAATTTTCAGACAAGTGTGTCTTCTCCAAAGAGACAGACTTCTCAGATGACCCCGACCTCTCGTGTCTGTCAGGTCTTGAATCCTCAGACTTTTTGCGTCGTTTCAATCGTGATGACAGGGACTTGTCAACATCATCAACTTGAAATGGGATGGCTTTGTAGTCAACAAATGGTAGCAAGCACAAGATTAGCTGCTCAAGGAAGTCCTCGACAGCAAGACCAATCTTGCCAACTTCTGAATCTTTCTGCAGTAGAAAAGGTCATTAATTAGCACATAACGACTGTGACAACAAATATAATATTTGTTTGCACCATAAGCCAGTTTCAGAAAGTGTTAATACCATATGAAGGAACTCATTCAAATGTTTGATGAGGATTACATAAATCGGAATACTTTGCTGAAAACACGACAAGCATCTGGAACACGTGTATATAATTTTTGTGTGAATAAGTATCTTAACCTTAGTGAAAAGGTTAAAATGGAATGAGCACTTAATGGAACCAGCCACAGGCGATGTGCAAGATCAGACACATGGCAAAAAATGTAACATCAACCCATAGCTGCCAAGCACATTTCAAGTTATCAATTCTGTGTCCTGGATTTTGCATGAAACAAACAGATGGACAACCTACCCCCGCCCCCACACACAATACAGTGGGACCTCACTATTAAGGTCATCCTCAGGACTGGGAAAAAGTGACCAGAATAGTGAATCTTGGAACTTACTAAAGTTGCCTTTCCTGACGTAAGAACATGTTTTATTCCTTTAAAAAATTTTTAATGGGATATTCATTTTAATAACTGAATGGCAAAGCCCAGAAATGAAAGTGTTCCATTTTTAGAGACTGCACTCATATGTATAATATATATATAAACATATACTATAAATCCCTCTAAGTGACCCTTTGAAAATGGACAACCCATCAACCTTTCTATTATTTGCCAAATCTGTATATTTATCTAATCAGCCTGAATAATCACACAACCCTTCAACCAGGCCAGCATACCCATCATTTGGAGTCATTTAGTGGTGAGATGAGAAGGGTAAAGAAGTCGAACTGAGAGAATCGGCTCAGGGGACTAACGTGATTGTAGCGAGCGCAGTTGATAAAGATGAGGTGGATGTCTCGCATGAACTCATCAATGCTCTGGTAGTTGTTGAAGTGGTCTCGTGACAACTTCTGCTGTATTGTGCGGAAGTCCATTGGGTTACCGATGATCTTGTAGTAGTTGGGCACCTTCAAGCAACAAGGGCAGGCATTGTGATATTAACTCGTATTTAATCGTAACAAAACATATGTTTGTATGTGAGAAGTCCAAACCATACATACCAATGGAGACAAGTTGCATCACCCTGTGTTACAGTCGGGACTAGGATCTAAATCGCAGGTTTGTTCTGTTACCACTGCAGATAACTATAGCAGGGTTTCAGAACGAAACATATATAAACATATATCCACTTTCTGTCTTTTACAAAAAGTCATTCTTGTGCTTTATCATCAGTGGGTAAATGAAAACTTGTACATGACATTGGAAAATCTTGAGAATACTAAATCATAGTGATTGATAGCAAAGACTGACTTTTTGTTGTATATTTCCATTTTGAAATTTCACCATATCAAAGATGTGACCTATACTCACTTTTATCACATTTTGTCCTGAAACAGGTCATTTAGTATCTCACATTATGCGCAACTCCGAAACACTTTCACTTCATCATCGTTTTTAGATACATCATAGACTACTTTAGTGCCTTATTAATTACAGCTACAATCATGCCTCATTAAACGTGCCCCATTAAATAATGCAGATTTTATTATAACGCGGTCAGTCATGGATCACAAATTTCTGCCACCAGGGGGGAAATGGGTGCTATGGCAAACTATGTCACTTGTTTTGTGTGAAGTTATCCTCATGTTTGTTTGTCCACTACTGGTGTATTTTGAAAGACTAGTTGATGGACAATAAGTTTAACGCTGATGTACAGCTGTGCAACAAATCTGGTGTGAGGCGCGTCACTATGTAGCCGTTGTTTGTTCTGCACTGCCATCAAAGGCATCATGGTACCATTGTTTGTTCCATGCGGACATCAAGCGAATTGTATTTCCCTTCTGCTAGTCCTTGCTTCCGTAAATTGGCACCTTCTGCAGATTTGCATGGCTTCGGCAGCTTGTAAAGTCACAAATATACCTTGGTTAAGAATTGGATAAATGTTTTAAAGCGACATGAGCAGGTTGGAAAAATGTTACAGTAAATAGAATATATATCTAAAATAAGTCAATCATGTTGTTGTCCAAAAATGTTTTTAAAAAAGTTTTCATAAATTACACAAATAAGAATGCTTGATCGCAGAACGTCTCAGAAATGCAGCCTTCGGCTGTTTCCGTGAGTGTGACGTATGATATGCGTCATAGAAGCAGGCAGATGGCCAACATTTTTATATAATTCAGTCATCTTGCTCTGCATAAGTCTTTGTTGCGACTGTCTCATGAGAATGGCCTCACACTTGTCAGTCATCTCTTCAATCTCGCCGTTGCCAAGTGTCAAACCACAGTGTCTTAGCATCTGTAATGCAGCATGTGTGTCACCAAGTTTCGGTATCTTATCTTCAGACAACAAAACTTTGTAGCCCTCATCATGGTATTGTAAACCGTTTGTGAGGTGTTGTATAGTTTCAATGATCAGCTCGTCACTTAGAGTAGCCAAAGTTTCTGCTGTCTCGTCCACACCAACATAGTTGTCCATCGTACATAGAGCATCTCCATGCACCTTGCAGAGCTTGTGACATAGATTTCTGAATGAAGCAGCTGCATCGTCGTCGCCATTTTCTTGATGTTCAACACCTTCGACGAATCCCGCTAGCAGTTTTGAAGTGTTACCGGTTTCCCTTTGTTCCTTGTTGGCTTCAGGGTAATGATGGCATCCAAAATATTTCAAGATAATGGTGCGACTCCCTCTGATGCCTCTAGTCTCCTGGTGGCAAGGTGCACAGGTAATGGAACTTCATGTTCTTGATAATACCAGTGTCCAATTGGCTCGGTGATGCTAGATGTGTAAGGTGAGTGAAGACATGACACCTACGTACGTTATTGTAGCTGTCTGGTTAAATTTCATGGAATAGTCGTTTCATTTTTGAGTTCAGCCAGTACTTGTAGGCCCCAAGCAAGCTTGGAATTTTTATTAAATACTGCGATCTGTCGTAGGTGAGGAAAAACACCTCAGCAAAGATCTGACTTACATAATCCGACTAGATAGGCTCGGGCAAGGATTTTTCAGTTAAATTTTTACATATTTCAATTTGCTCTCCAATATATCAAAATAAAGTTCAGTAGGCTTCCAAAACAATGCCTAAATCCTCGATCAACTGGCCATAGCGACATGCTGCCTGTGCTAAGATGCTACTTTGACGTTGAGTGTCTCGTTGTGTGTTCTTGTCAGGTCGAAAATGAAGCGTAAACCATACTTCATTCAGACTTTGCGTCATGTCAATATTAGTCTTATTTGGTCAGAATAAAGTTTATATTGAAGAGGAATGGTGGTTTGACCGATAAATAATATGTACCTGTGTTTCCGCTGGCTGCTTGTACATTTGAGAAATACAAACAAATAAATATAATTTACGAATCGGCTCCAATATCAATTAATTAATAATGGTTACGAATTCTGACGGATATAAAAATGGGCCAAGAGGCCCTGAAGTCCTTTGGACTATATTGTGAGTTTGTAATTATTATGATATATGTGATTATACCATTAGAAAGCAGATAAAATACGCTAAGATGTTATATTGACAAATTAGTTGTTTTTATAACATTTAACATGTGGCATATGGCAAAACATTTTCCAACAAATTCAAATTTGTGTTGCGTTTTGGCAACATCTCAACGAGTATATTTTATACACCATTCTCTGCTGAAAACAATGGTATAAAACTTGTTCACGTATCTTGTATAATTTTCTCATTATGTACAATCATGTAACAACACTACAGGGAGCGTGGCTAGTGTAGTGGTTAGCACATCCGCCTGGTATGCCAGCGCTGTGTTCGAAACTCAGACCGGGCAGGCATAATATTTGGTGTAAGAACATGGTTCTCAACATTGGGGACTGTGCATCTCTCGTGACTTGGAGATAATGTTAATGTCGGTCCCTTCTCAGTTTAGGACATAAATGAACCACTGAGGATGACAAGCACTCCTGACAATGAGACCCTCAGTGCCAGCATATAAAGGTACGTTTGGCGATAATTTCTGAAAAAGGCTGACTAGTTGAATGAGACCTCATAAGACCATTACATTATAACCACAATAATACAAACTAGTCAGTTAACGTTGTCAAGCACTGGAAACAACTAGAACTAGAACACCCCTACGCAAAAGAACAGAATAGCAGCATGTGGCGTCACTGAGAGGATTTAAGCAATTTTTTAAATATCTTCTGTTAACGATATCAGCAGTGTTCCAAAGACTACGTCCAATATGGTCCAGTACCACCATCAGAAAGGACATAAAATTACGTCTTTACATGTCAATTGTAATACCAACAGCAACGATATATGCCTGTAAAACGTGGAAGAATACGGCGAGGATATTATAAAAAAATGGGCCAATGGCCCTGAAGTCCTTTGGACTAATACGTCTATATGTGACCCCAGCTGACCAAATAAGTGATAAGTCGGAAAAATTGTAACATTGTTTTCTTACATTCTTGTAAAGGTTTGGTAGGGTGCTTTACACAGTTTCAAAAATATGACTGCTACAAAATTGGCAAAGTTATGGAGCATTGAACATGGTAGGGATAAAAAAGTGAAAATAAAGAAAACGGCTGTTGAAGTTTTACATTATACATGCAAATGGATTGCATGGAAATATTACATGCACAACATTCAAATGTGGCACACAGTATGTAATATGTATGTTATGTTGCAATGATACACTGGAAGTACAAATGTGCTGCTACAAAGACTTATCAAGTTATGCCAGATTATGTCTTCATGTGTAAAACTAAGAGGACAGATTATTTTAGAGCAAAAGGTAGACTCACTGTTTGACACAGTTTAAAACCTACAGGCAACTGTCCAGTTTAACAGGGGTCTAGTGGCTTAATGCTGTCTGTTGACACAAGCTACTGCCAGTGACCATTTACACATTAGTCACAATTTCCATCAAACAATAGCAGGCAGAGAATCTTAGCTACACAGCTGGGTGTAATACACAACCAGAGCCACCACTGATTCATGGTCAAGTAGATTAGCTCAATGCACCAATTAAGACAATACACAACATTGTGAGTGACAGTGTCCAGAGTGAGGCCTAAGCAGTGTCCTCATTGCTGAATAGATCAATTAAACCTGCCAAGTGGGTGACATTCTGCACAAGTAGTCATTAATCCTTATTGATTGTTCAGAACACCAGACTGACCACATACCTAAACAAAGCGAATGTAATAGGTGAAGAACAGGCAGTGTTCAAATGGGGGTATTGGTTGAATTGTATTTGTCTCGACGCAAAAGGCTTTATTGTGCCTTCATCGATTATAAGAAAGCATTTGATTTAGTAGACCGGTCCTCCCTGTGGTCTAAGATAATTTCATGCGGTATTAATGGTATTGTGTTGAAAGTTGTATACAACATATACCAAAATGCTAAATCATGTATAAATCAGGGCCAGGCTGTGTCAGCCTTCTTCTCATTTCTCGTCAAGGAGAAAACTTGTGTCCTTTGTTATTTGCTATTTACCTGAATCATTTTGAACACTGTTAGTCACAGTTATAACGGACTTGACATGGCAGCTGGAAATTTACAACAACCTTAGGGATGATGATGTAGAAAATGTATGTTCTACTATATGCTGATGACACTAGAATGATCAAATACAGATTTCTTGCTTGTGTATAGCGGAACTATGTCAACTCTTCTAATGGTTGACATTTGGTTGTTTCAGGTGTCAACTATATTGTGAATCTGTAATTATTAGTCTATATTGATACAATTGATTTACACAGTACCATGTCTACACAAGGCATGGCAAGCGTAAACAGAACAGTAGAATGCATTTGATATCAATAAAGTGTAGGATATTTCACTCTATAGTTGTCCAGAATATTAATTTTCTATGTTTGTTACCTACAAGTTTCTACAGACAATACATCTTTAACCAATAGACACCACAGTCACACCATTTTATAATAATTAAATGAACATCAAAATAAACACAACTTGCAATTATAGAAAATCAAGTTTTGAAGATAAAAAGTGTTAGGCAACTGTTCAGTCTAACAGGGGTCAAGTGTGTCTACTCTGCCTGGGCACTGTGACCAATTAAAAATTAGTCAAGGTCTCAATGGAACAGTAGCACTAGGCTGCAGAATTTAGTCAGTGTTGACTTTGTGGCACATTAAACAAAATCTACTGTTGGGGGTGGTCTCAAGGGCCCTTCTCAAAACCACATCACTAAATAAAGTAAAACTTTTGCACTTTGGGGGCCCCTTAGAATGATTCAATCAAATACAGATTTCTCGTGCATAGTGGCAGTGCCCTAAGATATGTCTATGCAAAATTAGACAAAAAGTTGCTGAACGGTTTCTGAGATATGGCAGCTAACGGCGGGTGCAGAGTGATGGCAATAGTCCGTTGGACTTTCAGCCCAAAGGAGTAAAAACTAGATATATTCCACCAGCGATGTCTCCGGTTCATATTGGGCATATCATGGAGAGAGCACATCACCAATGAAGAAGTGATGAGGAGGGCAAGTCTGGATAGCCTGTATGACATAGTTAAGTCTCGACGACGGAGACTATCGGGACATATCCTGCGCTTACCAAGAGAGAGAATAGCACATGTAGCAATGGAGTGGGTGCGTGAAAGTGGAAACAGAAGGAGAGGAAGGCCGACTAAGACCTGGCGCAAGACATTTAAAGATCTAGCAGAAATGGAAATTACCTGGAATGAGTCCAAAGAAATTGCAAAAAGACCATAATAGATGGAGAAAGCTCGTTGCCCAATGTCCCAAAAGGAACAGGAGGAAATAACTAATAAACGATATCTATTTTTGTGTTGTGGCAAACTTCTATCGCAAAAAACTCAAGTTTTTTCAATGCAAGCACATGTCAAAAATATCCACATTCATGGCTAAGATATCAAGGAATCAGCCAGTGTTAGTCTCTTAAGACGGGGCCACTGCTAGAGGCTTTATCTCCACCGGGCACTGTTGGGGGCTCTATGGAGAAAACGCCTGTGCGCTTTCAGATGAGCGGGGTTTAATGGGTTAAGTGTCCCATACATACGGTCATTCCAGTAATATTTTATAATGTGGTTTATTATATATTTAATAAAATATTAGCATGGAAAACCTAATAAAGACGATATTGTTTCTGTTCGCACTCAGTTTTAGTTATTTTCACTGCAGTTGTATGACTCCATTAAGTTAATTTTCATAATTATGCACATCATTTAGTCATACCGAATGTACACCACATAGTCATATTTTTGTAACATGCTTAGCACATGCAGTATGTTAATACATGTACATTAAAAATAGTCAGTACTTAGTTTTACTGGGGTGCAGAAGCTAAAAGGCCTTTGAACTTAATAACTTTGCAGTGGCCTTGAGCACTACCCCGACCCTGACGTACACCATAAATGTCACTATCTAATATGTCAGATGAAAGTCCTAACTTGAAACTACTGGTATTAATAACAAAACCAGGATGATGTATAAAATGCACTTGCCAACCTGTACATTTATGGCAGAGGCACCCAAAAACCCTCAACAAGAAGGTGCAAATCTCCTCATAATATACCTTTGGCATGCACTATATTTATTATGTGGTGCAGACGAAACCACTGTCTCCCTAATACTAATCGGTGTGGTTGTTTACTACAACTGTCTTCAATCATATCAATTAGTACACTTTATTACAACTTTTTTTATCTACAGGAACCCCAGAATACTCAACTTAGAGAAACAAGAAAAATGTGCCTGCTACAAACGCATGTAACATAAGCCTCTTAGTCTTCATCTTTTGATAACAACTTGACTATTTCATATCAGATCGTCTAGTGATAAGTATCAATCATTTTGACATAAAATTTTGAATCAAACAAATGTTGTTTAGTTAAGATTACATTTGATTTGTGGCCACGCCAACACTTAAAAGGTTAAAGATTTGCTAATTTTTCCTTGAGTATTGATGATTAGCGCGGCTTCGATAGCTCATTACATGTGTCATTAGTGAAGTTGCTAATGTTTTATTCAAAGCGTATGCAAGATATTTCGGCATATTGTGGTTCCTAATTGCAAACAAATATAATCTACACAACAAATAATATTGTATTTATAACTTGAAGCGAATCTGAGTATTTGTTTATTATTAAAGGTGGATCTCTACATAGCGATAAAATAAACTGATCCACAAAGCGTTCACAGTGGATGTTAGCACAAGTCAATCCTTGGTGTGAGGGGCGCACAATGCCCTTCGTTAACTGACATTTTGTTAAACGCTCTTTCTGATATTTTTGTTGTTTGTTATCCCAGTTTACATGATCAGATATGTTTTAAATAAAATAATGACCGTATGTATTGGGACACCATATGTTTTGGGACACCTAACTTGTAAATACAATTATTTTTGTCCCTATGTACTGGGGCACCAATTTTTTTTATTTCTGATGAGCGTATATCCACTCCCCCCGATGTAACACATTAATAAAATGCAGTGTATCAATAAAATGTTTTACAATCACAGCTGCTCTGACGTAAACAACACAAACTTGGGTGATGTAACTACTGTAGCACCAGCAATGATGTTTCGCCCTTCTCTCAGCTACCAGCTGGCCTTTATATATTTAGGAAGTATCACAATACGCATCTAAAATCCTAGTTGCAGTGCCCCAATGTTTGTCTGTAATGTACAAAACTGCGTGATCTCTCGACTGTCCTGTATTGTTCCAAGATTTGCACATCATTTCATGTATAGTTGATGTTTTAATCTGCATGTATGGTCATCCACCAAGCCTTGAGTTACTTACAATGTAATGGACGACACCCTATTAATTCCACAGGTAGTTCAATGGGGATTACATGTATGATGTTTCGTTGCATTTCTGCAAGTTTATCTTCTATAATTTAATAACAAATGTATTTCTATATGTAATGCCGATATGGGCGGTAATGCGGTCAAATACGGTACAACCTGTCACTCAGTAAATAGTCTTTGAACAAGTGTGGGAAACTGGTACCAAACAGACTAAACATTTCACATGGCTGAGGATGTAATTATAAGTGTTACATTTCTTCTAGCCCCGTCTTCAACAATTGCATACATCTATACTTTAATAATTAACTACTTTGTTTTGTCTGTTGATGTTGAAATAAAAGTTTCATTGAATCATTAAAAAATGTAGTCCTTGCATATAACATTTGTTTCATGGGATATAGGGTCATTCAGCCACTAAAAATAGTTAGTAGCAACCCTGCTACTAACTATTTTTAGTAGTAGACAAGGTAATCGTGGTGAAGTTACAAAGTCAGGTTAACACCAGGGTAATAACAGGGACGACATGACGTCAAGATTCATTTGTGTCCCTAAGTATTGGGACAGTGAATCTGAGAATAATTTTTGTGCACCCTATGTTTTGGGACAGCTGATAATTTAATTATTTTTAAGTGTCATTACGGTATACTGTAACATTTATTTATTATGTTAAAAACGATTAAGGAATTACAAAATATAGTAAATAACAGGAATGTTGGCAAACAGCGCTGCTACGCCCATGTCCGACCGGCAAGAATACGTTGGCGTATTGTTGCTATCAAGGCCGACTTTCAAGATTATGCATGATAATCATACAAAGTATAACCATTTACTTGACTTTGGAAATAATGTACATATATGTTATGTCAAATTAAAGCAAAGATAATATAATAAAATATTGTTGATGGTGGAATGCATGGCGAGTGGAGATCGACATAGGCCAAGATCAACAATGATCGATGTAATTCAATTAAGTTTAATAAGATCATATTTTGGTTGTTCCTTTAGATATGTTACCAAATAATTTTGAAATTTACAATAATAAAGTTTTAAACGACTATCCAAATATACAAAGAAACAGTGTTTGTGTTAAATATGTGATTACAGATAGTTAAATTTAATATTATTTATAAAAAAAAAACACTTATACTATATATAAAATAAGCAATACTTCTTACAGAATTTAACTCTCTAATAAAATATGTTAGAAATAGCCCATTATTTTGTCATATAATTACTTTATTATGTTGTAATGGTTGTTCTGGTTACAGATCCACTCCAGTGCAAGAACAGTTTTGGTTTTGATATTTTTCCCTGACTCAAGCTGATCAGGGAAAGGAAAACCAGTCAAAGTGAGATAAAAACTAAACAAGATAACCACGGGTGGGTCTATGGGGGGCACAAAATGCTCCACTGGTGACCGAACCAAATGGTGTACAACATTTAACTGTAACTTTAAGCCGTAATTTCAAGTTCTTGTCTCTGTCTCGTGCTGTATCTGCTTGACTGATTCCATCTGAAATCTATAATGACATAGCTTAATGAAACTTGTTTCAATGTTAAACATATAAAATTTGTCTTCCATTTTTTAGGTTTTTTTTTCTTAGTTATATTTTTCAATTGCCAGGTGCCAAACAGAGTGCCGAAACTATATATTTCTGAATAAAAAAATTTGTTATCTTGAAAGTATCGTTCACATATTTTCTAGACATTTACACAACTACTAACAAAGTTATTCAGTTGGAAAGGTTACTGCCCCAGGGGTTTTCGTTGGAACGGAGAGCATGAAAAATAATACAGAAAGAATAGGATGACAGTATTTCCAAGGTGTACCCATTTTACCATTTTTGTCATTGTTTTCACAACAGATAAGTAATTAATTGAGGTAATTACTTCAAATTTGGCATATAATAATAAGATAACTTCTATTGCGCCTAAATTCTTGGAAACCAAGCTCAGAGGCGCATCAAAACAAAAGGATTGGTCAATCTCAAAATCCATAAGTAGTATTCCAGTTGTCAACAGATGGGTCAAGGCGCTAGGGAGCTACGGTGGATAAGCAAGGTTGTAAAGATGAGTTTTTAAATGACGACAGAATTTTGTAATATTTTCAACTGATCTAACACTAAGAGAGAGCATATATAGAGTTGGTGCAGCAACAGAAAAGGCTAGTTCCACTGTTAGTGTTGACTCTAGGAACAAAATGTAGGTCAGTACTAGATGAGCGAAGCTGGACAGGTTTTCTTACAGGAGTAAGCAATGAATGCAAATAAGATGGTTGCTTATTGGACAGTGCCTGGTAGGTAATGGTACAGATCTTAAGGTGGTTGGATCGGCTATTATATGCTTCTTTTGAATTAATCATTTCTAATATAAGTTTTGAAGATAAGCTAACCATTTTTTTTCAGAGTTTGCCTCAGATATTAAACAATACTCCAGACCAAAAAGAATTGATTTTTTATGTTGTTTAGAGATATTTAAATGTGTTTAAAGACAAAAATCACCTTAAAATGGCATTTTAAGGTGATTAGTTCAGACAATTACACAGACTTTGGGGGCTGTTTTGAAGTGGATATTTATGCAAGTTGCTGGCGAGCCGGACATCGCAGTCTTGCACCCGGACATGGGCCGATTCGGCCGGCCTACTCGGTCTGCCAGCGAAGGATACGATACATTCAGAATTCAAATACAACATGTCCTATAACCTGATGACATATATAGGTGTGTAATTAGGAACTGTAGGTATTACTTACTTTATTGATATGTAAGGAAATTGATAATAGATACGTCATGTTATCGGACAGGTGCGCCACGGCGCGCAACGGTAGGCCTGCGAGGCCTATTGCCGTATTGGTTGTATTTGAACGTTCTACGAAAAATACAATAAAATGAAAAGTTCTGAATATATTTGAGTCTAGTTTTCATTACCACGCAGCTGAAATGTACAGCTACATTTGTCACACTGCATGCATGAACATACAACCGCACAATAATTATTTTGTCACTGGGCAAACTTGGGTTTCTACTTTACCCTCGTTCTGATGTTCATGAAGAATAGTCTAAATTTTACATGGGTCTACCTAACAAAATACATATAAAAAAACTTCTGAGTATATTTGATTAATTTTTTCTGTACTCATTAGCTTATATACATGGCTACATTTCTCTAATTGAACATTGACACATGCAACCACTTGAAAATTAGCTAGTAGTAGGGTGAAGAAAATATTTGTTTGCATTTATTTTATATAAATTTTAAACAGTTATATCTTCATGATTATTTTATGTTATGCAAATATCATCACTGCATAATAATAAAGGGTCTTTTTGCCAACAAAATGATAGCTCAATCATATTTTAGCGATACGTATTAGCGAAGTTGTGTTTTTTTAAAACACCCCTACAAATAGCTCCAAATTGTGTACCATTGGTCACCTGCAGGGTTAATTACAATTTGAATAATTAATGGTGTAATTGCATAAAATAAAATGGTGGACATATTAAATGTAGAATCCCAATTTTTGAATACGTATTTTTCCAAAAGCACATCATTAATATTTGAGGCATAGTAAAATAGTACAACACAAACTTTTCATTAAAACTAACTTAGTTGCCATAATTTCCATAACTGATTATGTAATTATCATAAAACAAAATGTGGAATCCCCATTTTTGTTACAAATGTTTTCAAAAGCAATAACAATTCAACATTTAGTGCTTCTTATCCTAGTACTACATAGAGTTTAATTACAATAATTAGATGTCACTTAATTCCAACTTTGCACAATTAATGTCTACACTAGTTATACTTAGCCATATGAATTGCAGAAAGGGTCCATGAGAGATACCTGCATTTAAAAACACAGAGTAATGAATAACTGCACTAACAACTCAAATTTTATTGTTAGTCTTTGTTGTTACAATAACTATTTAAATAATGACTATATCATTATTAATGAATTAATATATAATTATACACACCAGTAATATAATTGTGGCAATAACTGAATATTACAATGGTGGAAATACCCATCTTAAACTGGCTAATTATTACTATTAGTAAGCAAAAAACAAATGTAATAAGTTTTATTTTATATTTAACAGAGTAAGGTTGGAATACAGGTTCCTGAATTTCAAGATTAAAATCAATTAATAAGTGTAGCCAGCGTACTGTGAATATGGATTTCTTTATACCATTGTAAAGCACATTATCTTGGCGTTATTGATATTAAACATACATTATTTAATGCGGACTGAATGATGTAAGGGCTGCATGACCGGTGGCCTGTCGTAGTTTAGTATCAGATCTGGCCAGATCCAACAGCCGCGGCGGCCGCTGTGGTAATGCTAATGTTAGTGTCCTTGGACATGTGTAATATTATTAGATTCAAGCTATTCATTAAAAAGTTGTATTATGTAAAACCTGGTATTTTTATAATAAAATCCTTGCCCGACCCTAACTTAGACATAGATTTTTCTATGACAAATACATTACAAATCAACTGTTCCTCAGAATTTTTTCTAAGTTGAGCAAAGATCTGGCATAGGCGAGGTTTACTGTATAAACTGTACAAACTGTATTACTGTACAAACCATGTGATTATGATGTATTAGAAATTTGCATTTTATTAATAAACAATTTCAAAAATGCTAACTAATTAAAACTAATGTTCATGATTCTTGACATCACTTTGCTGGAAACTCATACACAATGGGAGGTTGCACTTACAGATTTGCTGACTGGGACATGGAAGGGAGTGCTGGCCTCGTGACAGAACAACTGCAGCAGTACATGTTCACACACCTGCAGGAAAAAATACATCAGATCATTACAACGCACCAGCAAACAGCCTACCTAGCCACCAAAGCCAAGCATTGGGATGGACACACAGAAATCCCATCAAAAACAAGCTATGAATTTATTTTATGCTTGAATAAAAATTCCAACGATGCATATTGCATCTAGAAGACAATATTCTAAGTTCACTAACGTGGTTTCATTAAAGATGGACCACTTAAAACTGTTCACTTTAATTATAACATGATCAGTGGGTATTCCCTGGAATTCCCATATACCGTAACCGTGATTGCTTCCATCAGCGTCTTATATGCCAACACTGACTACAACATGGCAACTGCACAGGAACAGTGTTTCCGCAAGCAGGGTAAAATTACGTACACATATGAGATGGAGAGAACATCAACCGAAGAAGGACACAAGGTCTACTTCAGTGGCAATAATGACAAACATGAACATGGCTTTGGGTTTCTTGTACACAAAGACATCGTGAACACTGTCATGCGTTGCCGTGCCCCGTCTCCAGCAGGCTCAACACCATTCGCCTGAGAGCAACTCCTTTCAACATCAGTCATCTAGTTTACGTCCCAACAAGATATCATTGAGGAAACACCAAAGAAAGATAATCTAATTATACTAGGAGATTGGAATGCAAAAGTGGGAGAAGATACGCAGACCTACTGGCGAGACACTTGCAGACCTTTCTGCAATGCTGAAACAAATGAGAGAGAACACAGGCTCCTTAAGGGTAGCCACTACCCGAAAATGGCCATAGGCCATATCTCTGTTAATACTGATCGTATCTTACCAACATTTGTACTGATTAGTTAAATGAATAGTATTTGATATGTGGAATATGGGCTCAGTTGCTTATGTATTACCATGGCAATGAACGTTTCTAGTGTGACAGAGGGGCATGCATCCTTGACAATTATTCTGAGCTAATAACTGTATGTGTGATCATGTATTTGTCAACAATCATCAGCAAGAATACTCCTTTGTGCAATAAGGTGGTTTTGGGCAAGGAAATCTGATTGCAATGACTTTTGTGAGATGGGACTTTAGATTTGAGCATTTTTCAAAGCGTCTTGAAAAATGCTAATACCTGAACAACAGTCAGTGAAGTCAGATATCCTTGCCCAAAACCACCTTATTGCACAAAGGAGTATTCTAGCTGATGGTTCTTGACAACGGCATGATCACACGTATAGTGGTTAGCTCAGAATAATTTTCAAGGATGTGAAAATCAGTCTCACTAGAAACATTCATTGAAATGATAATATACAAGCAAATGAGCCCATATTTCAAACATCATATACCATTCATTTACCTAACTAGTACATCACATTTTTGTAAGATATGTTCAGTATTAATAGAGATATAGCATATTGATTATATGGCCGTTTTCAGCTACCCTTAAGTTTGCAACATATAACGAACTAATACTGGCTTTGGTCCACACAAAGCAACCAGAAGATGGACCTGGCACAGCCCAGACGGAAAACATCACAATCAGATTGACTACACCTTGGTGAAACGGCGCTTTCACACAGGCGTGAACATTCCAAGGACACAAAGCTTTCCAGCAACAGATATCATGACTTGTTGATGACAACCTCCCACATTCGCCTGAAGAGGATCAGCAAGCCAAATCACACAAGAATCAAATTTGACATCAAGTAACTTGTAACAAAAAACCATCACCCGTCGCTCAAATCACATTTTGGCGGTTTTCGTGATAAAAAGGGGCCAAATTTATAATTTGGGTTAAGACCACATTTGAATTTTACATAGGCGGCCATTATAACATTTCCTGCAAAATTTGTCTAACGATTTTCTTGAAAATTTTACAGCATATTTAAGCTCCATTGTCACAAGTGCTGTGGAAAACTCGTAAAAATTCTCATATCTAATTTTTCAGAAAAATCCACCCAAACCTGACACCCCTCAATTTCACCCCAATCTGGTGACGGATTTTTTAATATTGGTGCGTTCTGCAAAATAGCCACTGTGTGAATACGCGAGCGACTAGAGTATATTTACTGCTATCTCGTGAAAGATCTAATGCAGTAATACATTCAGTATTCACTGGACTAACATGTGGCACGTTAAAGTGCTCGAAAAAATTCACACATCACACCAAGACTGTATTTTCAAGGGCACTCTTTCAGTAATGGCGGATGAATCCTTAATGTGATCTTACCCCAGCAGGGGCCTCAGTGGTACTCAAAAGTCTTGAAGGAACTCTTAATAATATACTGCGAACATCTCGGCTTATGAAACACATAACCCACTGATGAAAATGGTCACGTTAAAGGGAAACATAAGATAACTTTTTGGGATTAAGCACCTAAAAGAGTTAATGCAAACTAACTATTTCCAACTATAATCATATTTTTAACGTCAGTGGTTTAGCATTAAAAAATATTTGAACACACCCTGTATCGAATTTCATGAATTCCGCCATTTTCAACAGAAAATGACGTAAGCTATGCTGTGTACTTTTCTGGATTTTGTGTGTACTAGTGTTTCCCAAAAACGTCAGGTGGCGCTGTGCGATGTTACCCATTGAGTTTAGACAAGATGGCGTGTCGTTGGGGTTCTGATTCTTCGTCTGATGAAATAGATTAAGAAGTAGCTGGATATCGGTTTCAACCGCAAAGACATGGGCCAGTATTGCAAGATAGACCAGAGCGTTCTGGTGACCGTAAGCATGATAACGAAGACGTGCGGGAAGTAGAAATGCAGAGGCGACTAACAAGCCGAGACGTAACTGACTGGCGACTGGTGTTGCTGTGGAAAGTGTCAAGTTTATTTTTTGGTTCAGAAAGGAGTGTCTGCTGTCAGAAAACGGCTGCGACTCGTCAGCACGCAGTCGCAGAGCATGTCGATGAAGGTAATTATTTATGTGTCTAGTATAAATATCTGCTCATTATGAGGTCCGGGCTGGGTAATAATTTAAATAAACGTATGAACTGAGTGAGTCGATCGCTTGGTCGGTGGCACCTCGATTCGAAGAGTCCTCAGTTCTCATGCCAGTGCCGTGGGCTCGGTGTCCGAGTGTCCAGTTTTACATTTTATGGCAATATTACCTAAGGTTAGTATTAATTGTTCTTTTAATAGGCTTGAATTAAATTTTATAGAAAGGGGGCATAATTCTTGTATAAATACAGAAAGACAATCCAAATCCATGTTGCTTGTGACATTGGCTTCATTCAGAATGGAACAGTGGAACCTCACTTTTAAGGTCACCCTTGGCACTGAATAAAAGTTATCTTACCAGCGGTAGTACTTATATCCTATACTATACCAAGGCTGTATTACCAAGGTCACCATATAGCGAGGTTCCACTGTAGTAATAACAATCCCTGTTTGTTTATCATTCATGTAACACTTTCATTTAAACGCTTCGTTCTTTGTTGCAGGTGTACTACGATGCGTTACGAATGACCAAGGAAATATAGTAGTTGCTATGAATCACATTCGGTTAGATAACTGGCAACTGGACCCGCCAATGAACAAGTAAGTATATATTCATGTGTTATAACAGCAGTGAAATGTGTTGTTAAATATTTATTGACATATATCAACAATGACGATAATACTACAGTAACCAGAACATCAAGCAAAGCAACAGCAATTTTAAAATGTATAAACATATAATATGTATGAAGTTTCATAAACTGTATATACTAGGCATAGTTAGTAGAAATCTGCCAACATTTTTTTATGTTTAATAGTAAACAACATAGGATCATTTTATAACATTTTTAGTAGCATGCCTATGCGGGAATTGAAGAAAGGTTCAAATGATTTCATAAAAACACTGCTTGTTGATATATACCAATTTGAAAAGAAAATGAACTACCTCAAACCTATTTTCATACATCACCTGCTGACAATGTTAGTAAATTTATTTGCGCCTTATTTTATTTCAGGTCTGAGGTGGGCTGCATATAGACAGTTCATCTGGTGAATCCATCGCAGGCTGGACCGAAAGGTACGGAGAGTTATACCAGCGTGTGCCAGCCATCAAATACGATCACACTTCCCTGCACTCGATGGGACATAACATGAGGGATTCAACTTGGCACTGGAGGACTGAACTAGACTAAACTAGAGGATGCATTTGTCACCATATACAAAACTATGGTTGTAGGTGGAAATGCAAACAAAACAGCCAGTCCCTTGAAACGTCCTTGTCAATTGTCAGTTGGACTGACTATTTATTTACAAATCGACTGCCTCTTGATGCCAGCAGATCATGTTTCATTGGCTTGGGCACATTTGCCCCAAGGACTGCAATTTCAGTTGGGACAGTGATTCCTGGCTGTTTCAGATTTCTCACAAAGACATCATTCACTCTTTCCATGGACATTTGGGTTTGCAGGTAAATCTGCTGCTGTGTTTTGTCGTTCGCAGCACTCACTGCTTGCGCCTTCTTGACCAGAGCAGACAGTATGAGCCGTGCTTTCGTCCCTATAATAAACAGGACATACAGTATTGTAATAAAATTCTTACCAACAAAAAGCAACAGACCCATCAGCATCTATATCTTGTTAGTAAGCTGCTGTGAATTACTTTCCTTACGACTGGTCGGCTTTCAGTGAACTTTGAAACGCCATTTTCCAAATGAAAATAATGTATAAATATGTCTTCTATAATTGCACTCAGTAATCGTGTTTAAAAATGTTGACTGTTTGAATCATACTCAAATGGCCAAGTATTCATAATCAGACATTGAAAAAGTAATATTGATCCTTACAAACAAGGCATCCCATTATGACAGTCCTCCACAGTTGCAATTATCATCACTCGTTTTTGTCATGTATCTTATATATGGTATATACAGTGACTGTATTTTGTTATCGTTACTATTACATGGAGAATTTATTACACTAAAATCAGTGAATACAGTTGTGAAGTATTCACGCCATCTCTGTGACACAGTTAACACCTGACAGTCGTGTCCATTCAACCACCATCCTCCTCTGGGAAGTATTCAGCTCCACAAAGCATATACTACGAAAATAGTATCACTGTCAGGTACTCATTTATTTATTTGAGTGACCTGGAGCAATGTGGAGTGAGCAAAACTCCACAAGCTTTGAAATGGCTGAGACTTAAAAGATTCTGATGATCTAACCACTACGTTACCATGCCACGATACGTTAGTGGTGCTATTATTAGAATGACTGAGGTGGATTTTTTACAACTAAATACCTATTGCAATGTATTACTTCTGTCCTACCGTCATAGAAGAAGTGCTGTCTTTTGGAGCAGTACTTGAGCAGGTAACTGTGAAATACTTCAAGTTGTCCAGTGTGGCAGTAATTTGTCAGGTGGGGAAGAGCTGGCAGAACATGTCGTGGTGTAATGGTGGAAGTAGGAGCAACCCTCTTTCGTGGAATCTGTAAAACATGACATTGTGTTTGTGCACTATTATGGTAAAGTATTTGCTAAATTATCACATTACAAAAAAAAGATAATGTAGAATTTTTTTTTTTTCAAGTGAGAAATCAATGAGTTTCCATGTGAATAATGCAGTACATACCGACTTGATGTGATGTGCAGTAGACTTGCTAGATGTAGTAGGCCCTGGGGACAGCGGAATGCGAGTGGACAATGGTTGTGTAATGATCTGCAATAGAGACAGATACTGAATAAAGCTCATGTCTGGATTAATTATGGAGTGTTTGTTATCATTAATAATATGGTCATATAGTGGGTCATCCTATGTGAAGGTAACCAATAATTCTGAAATTGGTTGCACTCAACTCTTCAGTTTTTGAATAATCAATTTGGTGATATCCCTTGAGAAGATGAACATGAAACCAAAATAGGAGCCTCTCAACTCCACTATTTTTTGGGATACAGCAATTTGACATTTAGAACTTCAATTTATAATTACCGGTACGTTGAGTTTAAAAATTAAATAAAACAATCAATATTTCAAATGTTAATATATATTGCCTTATTCAATTTGTAGTTTTTTATAATGAATAAATAAATTCATAATATCAATAATGTTACTTTAATTCTTGTTACTTTGTTATGTAGTTTTCTGACAACCAATTAAACCATACTGCTACACTGCTACACGTTTGCTTGGTTGACAGATAAGTATCAGTTCAAGTAATTTTTTTTAAACCAGTACAAAAATAATATTGTGATATTTTTCACACCAATGGGAAGTTTAGGTTCAATAGTCTGCAAGCAGCCACTAAACCCGTCTTATGTAAAAAGGATAGTTTGTCGCAGACATACTATCAATTCTTATTTGATTTGGAATTGAACTGATAAAACATACACATACATTTGAATAAAAAATCAAAACAGATTGAAGTAAACCTCGCCTAAGTTGGATTCAATCGAACCGAGTGATTTAATCCGAGTTGCGCAAAAATCTGACTTAGCCGAAGATGACATATCCCAGCGCCAAAGGCAACCCTCTAAAAGCCCTTAGGTAACTGTAAATAACGCGGTAACTCTATAAATGTTGATGTCCACAAGCAACATACAACATCATACCGTATTAAAACAGTTTTATGCTTCATTTTGGCACGGATCTCTAAGGTTATAGCTTACCAAGTGATTTTGTTGAATACTGCGATTCGATTTAGGCGAGGAAAAACACATTATTTCGGATCAAATGGGCCGACTCAGTTATTCCGAGTTAGGCAAAGATCCGACTTACACAAAGATTTTTTTATGGGAAATTCATTACAAATCAACCGTTCCTCGGAATTCTGTCCGAGATGAGCGAAGATCCGACTTAGGTGAATCCGACTTAGGCGAGGTTTACTGCATTTACAATGATTTCTTATAGAAATTTACATTTATAAATGGTAACAGTCCCAGTACACACACAAAGGGTTTATCACCTGACAACACAGGGGTGAAAAACCCTTCTGTACTGCCCCTTTACATAACCCAGGTTGGTTTCCTTTGTTCATCATTTCTCTTATCTGCTCTTTCAGTCCCTAAATTCTCTATTTACACCAGTTTTATTACCAGCCTAAAACCTGACTGGTAATTGCAATTGGTACCTGCCTACCAAATGGTTTATGGAAAAGTGGGTTTGAAGGGTTTGATCTTTGTTGCATCTCAAGTGATGGATGAGCTAATTACCTGTATTGCAGATTAGGCTTTCAAAGTAATTAGTTTTAATGATTTGTTAAAATTAGAAACAGGTGGTGAATTTGCGAATACAAAACGTAACACATTTTAATGTATATAGATTGAATTTCAACTTAAAAAAGTTACACTTATTCACTGGCATTTAAATAAATTACGAGACAACTCAGACACCAAATACAAAATTCAAAGATTTACCTCACACACTTTATTTCAACACAAATATACTTTTATAATATATAAAATAGTGTTACTTTTTATACTGTTACACTGTGTCCGTTACTTTCTTTCCTCTAACTATAACAAGACAGATGTGCATCTGGAGCCTACGGAAGTTTGTAAAACAAATTAAAGTTATTAAATTGTTAACTATCAGTATCACTCCAAATACACCGGTAGAATTGTCATTCACTTTTAATGAAATAAAAACATTGTCACTGTTATGTAATGGGATCTGATTATCAAGCATTGCCCTGCTGCTGATTGATGGGTAGTTAGTTATTTGAACAAAGAAGACTATACCCTTCGTAGTCATTCAGTCATTTGATGATTATTTGATTTATACTCATACATACATCATTTAGCAATCTTGGTGTTGGAACCCTTATCAATACCAATGGCAATGCCATGGCAATGCCAATGGCATTCACATTGTCAAATGGGAATGGTCATCAGTCAGTGATTTTTATAATACAAATGTTCAACAGAATGTATTTACAACAGATGTATTTAACACAAACACATTCTGCCTTGAAATGTTATTACAAAACTTTCTGAACTTCTGAAGATGTCACAGCGACAAATCCAGTATTTGCTGCCCGGTGACGTTAATCAAAGTGCTATATTATCGCTCACGCGAATTGATTGCTGGAAACTTTTTGCTAGTCGTCGGCTTTCTTCTACTACAGGTACTTCAGTGTGTCATGTAGTTCTAGATTATTTCCAGCATATCTATTTCTTTGTTCACGCGGCCGTGATACCAGTCAAAGTAAGACCAAGTAAAAATAATAATAATAACTGTCAAATTCCCGGTGGAAGACATTCCTCAGAGGCTAAGTCTGTCAGGATTATGCATCATTTACCTTCTAGAAAGTTAGCTATGCCAGACGTTTATAAACAATATAATTACGTATATAACGTCAGACCCTGTAGTGTCATATGGTACAAGATTATCATTTAGGTACTGAATACTCAATACTAACCTTCTTGCGATCTGACTTGGCAGCGAGCTCGACCGAGAATGTGCGGCGTTTCGATGGCTGTGCCTGTTGTCTGAAACTAAAATTGTCGGTACTGCTCCGATCTTCAAAACCCGACGACGCCGACATTTCGACGGGTCTTGTCCCATCAATTGATGAAACATATCCACTTCGAAACACGTTTCTTCGAAATGTGCCGAACACAGAGAACTGTACTTCGAGGGCTTCCAGCCAGCCCATCCGCAGTTATGAATCCACTTCTTTAGTTCTGGTATATCCAACGGGAAATGGAACCAAGACAGCTCTTTGTTTTTCACATACGTATTGTTACACCCGTATGCCGGACAGTATGGCATATTGCAAAATCACGTTTTTACTCCAAACCAACCACATCAAAGTGCAACGAAGCGTACGCCGTAACATGTGTGACAACTGCACCAGGTCCAGTCAACAATGACAGCATTGCCAATCATTGGCCATGCTGTCATTGCCTTCATCATGGGATCACCGTGATAAAAATAATGCTGCTCGTTTATTGGTTGCTTTTGGTAAGATGGCTGCCTTCGTGTTATCGAAGATTTCATTAGAATTTTCCACTTTGAGATAATATTACCAGTAAACCACTGACATTAAAAATATGATTACAGTTGGAAATAGTTAGTTTGCATTAACTCTTTAGGTGCTTAACACCAAAAAGTTCCCTTATGTTTCCCTTTAAGTCAGTGTTATGTAACAAAAATGTACTACTGGCACCATCTGGTGACTATGTTGGCATTACTCTGATGGTGAAGTGAAAGCAATGACTGGTAATAGGTATGTGCGAGATCAAAGTACAGGGCAGTTTCCATTAAAGGAAATAAAAATAAGGCATTAGCTAAAATCCTTTTTCCATGTGTACACAAAGTTTAACATTGTATGTAACATTTGATAACATTAAACAAATACAGACAAATACATTTGTAGCATAAATTCAATTTATGGTAGTCTGTGAAGCGATTCGCGCGGAATTTTTTTTTTTAATGAGCTAGGCGATCACGTGGTATCGTGACGTCACTTATGACACGACACACACACTCGCATCAGGCCGACCATTTCCATGCATTCAGAACATGTTTACAAGGATAGCTTTTGGGTCGAAACGAGCGTCAGAAGGAGTTATTGTGCAATATTCCGACGTAAATTTAGAAACATCGTTATATAATGACCATATTTTCATTTTTGTGGCGAATAAATAATTAGTACAAAAATTTAAATTATTTACAAACAGTGCATTAAAGTATAAAATGATTTTGTTTATATTACTTGGTGAAAACAAACAAAAAAAGTGTAAAGAAAGGTTTGCATGCTGTCAGGATTGAACCGGCGTCGCCCGATTATAAAATAAACGACAAGTAACCAACGTGCCTACCCACTGAGCTATCGGGACCAGCGGAAACTCTCTGACTGATTTAAGTTGTTATGATAAATTGTACAACTCCTTCATATATCGATATTCTAGTGATATTATGAGATTATACACATTACTTTATGTAGCTGGATACAATATATGCTTGCTATGTATGTTTATTGGTGTAGATTATCTCCCGTTGATTGCATTCGATATCATTATTCTAAAAATGAGCCCATGTTCGGCGAAACCTAGTCGACTTGTAGGCCCATTTGCATTCGTTGTTTTGAATAAAATTTGATTCATGTGGAACCGTAAGATAACTGCTTGTTTCTCTATGATGACTAGTGTTTGTATTACATCGGAATATTGCACAATAACTCGTTCTGATGCTCGTTTCGACCCAAAAGCTATACTTGTAAACATGCTCTGAATGCATGGAAAGGGTCGGCTTGATGTGAGTTTGAGTCATAAGTGACGTCACATCTCGGCATCCCGAAAAGCGCGCCAAAAATATGCATATTCAAAAATGTCTGGATGCATAGCATAAAATGTGGAATTTCTAATTCATTGAATTTTTTAGATTTTTTTGGCTGGGTGGACGTGGAAATAAATAGCAGGATGTAATATAACATGAATTCAAGCAATAGATGTTTTTATTCCCTTTAAAAGTTGATATTATTACGTTAAAGTCGAATGAAATATTTCAACATTGTTACTACAATAAACAATATATATTGCAAATCAATCAACATTTCCCATCAGACAAGTGTCCTAAACAATATTCTTGTCCGACATAGGTACATGTCTGAGGACAAGTGGACAAGCATTAGTGTTGAGTCCTGCATTTATAAATTTATCCTGTAAAGATTCAGGCATTATATATACATATACACGTATGTATATTTATGTTGTGTAACATATATATGTTGCATAACATTTTATGGAACAATGCTCTCACCCAGAAATGGGTGATCTACAGATACCAGAAAACAACTTGGTCGAAAGAATATGCAAAATGACATGAGATGCAAAAAGGAAGTTGGGGGGCATTGAGAGAATACTGGCAGGAACAAACATAGTATATAGGATAGTATATGGGAGCAGATTGAGATGGGCATAACATGTACAGAGAATGAGTGAGGAAAATTTGACAAGATGAATGGAAACCAGAAGAGTGTGGTAGAAGAATCTTGAGGAAGACCAAAAGTAATGGGAATCTCGAAAGGGCAGGCTTAAACAGCTGAAAGTGGAAGAATACTGTACAAGACTGGGATAGATGGTGAAGAATCGTAGATGGCAGAACGTACCAGGTAATGTGGACCCCTCTCTGCTAGAGATCAAGGAAAGAAGATTGAGGAACTAGTCTGAGGCACCATTACGAAGTGGTTGTCCCACAAAAAGGGTTTATTGTGATTCAACAAACCTTGTGCTCTCGTTCTGTCAGCCCTGTGGCTGCCTTGCGTTTCGTAGCGCCACTGAGTCCAGATGGAAGCTCTCCGTGCACCTCCGGAGCTTCCAGTCGCACGTCTTCCTCCTTTGTACACAGTCCACAATGCCACGTGCCACTGAAATGATAATGACAAATGAGTTATGGTTGTGGAATCCACATAAGATATACTGTCACACGTCTTCCTCCTTTGTATACAGTCAACAATGCCACATACACCTGAAACGGTAATGGCAAGTAGTCCAGGCCCTGGCATAGAGACCTGTATACATTTCCGAATGATCAGGTTTTCCGGTATGCCCAACCTATTGGTGCTGTCACGAACAATGTTTGATATTGCCTACTCACTCAATTTCAATATGACTGCCACCATAATGCCAAATCATGGGAAATATATATCTTTTGATAGAAGTGTACAAGTGTAGGTGAGTTTGGAGTTGTCAGCCTAAATTTTTTATAGCACTGTTTATTTAGCACTGTTGATTGTATGTAGTAATTTTCTCTCATTCTTTTACAGGTGCTGACATTCTGAAAGGTCCGAAACATGGCAGACAGAAAGGGCAAGAGTACCACAGCAAGAGTACCACACACCAGAAGAATTTAACCTCCGTACTTCAAAGGCTGCTCTGCTCCTCTTCACCCTGACAGATGTATTATTTGCCAGAAGAAACGCAAGAGATCAGAACCACTCCATGATGGGGCAACGGGTAGAAAACGTGTCCATGATGTATCGGAAGTGAAAGATGACGATGTTAACTATCGGTTAAAAATTCTTGGATCTGATTTTGAATTCAAATACCACAAAATATACTCTTGCTATAAGAAATACACTGATGTACGAAACCTTCCGAACACTTCTGAAGACCCTGCTGCAGATGAGGTGACAGAAGAAGTACTGGCTGACTTGACCACTCACAAGACATCCACACGCCTCGTCCAGGACCCAGCACTCTAGTGTTCACTCAAAGTATACAAACTGTGTTATATGTGATAGGCTATGGGTAGAAACAGGTGCGGGAAAAGTTTAGACTCTGTAAGGTCGAAAGTGCACAGAAGTTTTTGGATGCTATGCATAAAGATGATGTGTATGTATGTCAGATGTGCAGACTTAGACAGTCCTGAAGATGTATATGCTGCAGATTTACATGTATATTGTAATGTGTCTTGTTTCAAACAATATGTGTCAAAGTCAAAGCAGACAGAACCTAAAAAAATTGAACCCAAAACTAACCCGAAGACTAGTGTATTTATTAATGTCATACAGATCAGCTTATTCAGACTGGATATGGATTTACAATGACCGAAATCAAAGAGACGATAATGATGAACCTTGATGATAGTGTGCAGGTATATAATCGAGATGTGAAGAAATTCCTAACGGATTACTATGGCATTAGAATTCAATTTTGTTGAAGTCATAGGGTTAATGAGTCTGAAATGTGCTTCTCGGCAGATATAACCATAGAAGACATCACTAGAACTCTCCGCAATAAATATGTAGTTAGGTCCACCAGAGAAATCCTCAGAGACAATTTTGTGTTGGCAATGAATCGAAAGAGTTGTGGGAAAACACTCCTATGCCACACCAGGTACTGACAATCTTTGCAGCATTATTTGGTATTAGATGGTCACGCACGCTACAGATTGAAATGTTTCAGATGATGAATGGTGATAGTGATGATGACGAGGTGGATGATGATGGTGACGTTAGTTCAAATGACAATACCCTAGAGGTGGATTGGGCTGTCCGCAATCAGCACAACCAGCTAAACTGCCTCTTTCAGATTATGTACAATGAACTCTTTCACGGTGCTAAAAAGACCCCTATGACTGCCTCATTTGGTCAATATAAATGTGGGAAGATCCGTAGCCACGAAGTTTTGATAACGGCAATTCCAGTTATAATGATGTAATGAGATCCAGGCGGTTGCTTGCTGCCTAAGCCGTTGCTAAGTCAGAAGGGAATGAGATTCCAGTTCCAAGCACTTTCACTCGTGATGCATGCACGTGCGGGGCATGGACAATGGGGATTTCAGTGATCGGTCATCTATCTCGGGAACTAAATCTGACCACGTGACCATGCAAGTGTTCTACCAGGAGGTTATCTCTCTCCCAGAGTCAAACCTCGAGTTTCAGAAATGAACTTACAGAAGAGCACCGCATGCTTGCCTGTGAAAATACCATGCCAAGAAGTGCCCCATCATCCCAAACCATCGGTGAAACCAAGCCTTCCCCCCAACTTCAAAGTTATAGAGGAAACAGGCATCAATTCTAATCTTGATTGTGTCTGCTCTCCGTAAAGCAGATAAGTTTCTTATATCCTTCATCAGGTGTGATCTACCGAAGGGTGTTGCTACTTGTGGTACTCTGCCTACATGGGGTGGTTCACACGCACTTTTATCTACTGCGGTAGTGCCTGTGATGCAAGTAGGGTTTATGCCTGTGACCCCGTCCCCTATGACTGACTATGCTACAGGGCGTAAGGGCCTTCAAAACTTCCAGAGTGTCCGTCGGCAACTTACCCCATCTCAGTCCCTTATAGCCATATTTTATGATGAGGGTGTGTTTCATACTGTGGCCGACATGATGGCTGAGCTGAATGAATTGTCTGCTGTGCATGGCATGATGGGGATGTTCCACTGGGTCAAGATCCTGCTGAAGTGTGCTGGGTGGTATCTGCAAGGGTCGGGCACTGAGGATGCTCTCATAAAACCAAGTTGCAGCAGCTTACCCACCAGCTGACATCAACTCCTGGGCTGGTCAAGCTGACCGTTGTGCATCACAGATGAGGAAGTTAGGCCAGCACATGCAGGCAGGTCATCAGCCCCACCGTTTGCCAAAACCTCAGAATCTATCGAAGCGCTGTCTTGTCGTGTGGAAGAAGTAAGTTCTTCACTGTGCATGGGAGGTGGATCGTGGGAGTGGTCGGCTGCGTGTGATTTCCAATGACACAGACACAATATTGCGTTTACTTCACTTTATTTCTCAACTGCGAGAAAGGGGTCTTCAAGAGTTGTGGGTACAGTTTGGCTCCGGTGAGTGTCATCTACCACTGCATGTTCTCACAGATAAGTTGGGAGTGGGACAGTGCAGGGTCATAGTGAAGGCGCATGTCCTCACTGGCAATGATGCGCTCAGTAAGATTGGCACAAAAACACATTCAAGTGACCCACAGAAGTTCCTAGCCAATTTTGCAGAGTCAAATCAGTTAACTGAAGAGGTGGTGCAGAAGGCTGAGGAATATCTCGTCCATGTGTGGGCTGGTGCAAAGTCCAAGCCAGTATCATGCATCTTCGACCAGCTTCAAGTGGAATGCCATATCCGAGTTACGATGCTGAAGAGCCTGGAAGCTCTACCCCCCACATCAAGTATCATTCTTAGCCATATCCACAGAGTTTTTGACTTCTGAATGACCCCCAATCAACTCCAGATCCAACGAACTAAGGCTGGGTGAGTGATAATGATATCCTCTTGCCTGCAAAATGTATAAATCCCACTACACCATGGGGAGCTTGTCATCTGTAAATGCATGGGAAAGTGTGACATAAAGCACTGCCCATGCAAAAAGGCAGAGCAAAACTGTGTGATCTTTTGTTACGAGGAACAAAAATCAACGTGTCAAAAAAAGCAGTCGGCTTATTAGGTCAGTGACATCTTGAGTAGCGCAGATAGGTCACTACAGTAAATCTTGGCTTTTTATCCAATGTCGGAATAAGACAATTTGGTTAACTATAATATACTACAAATGTTGTCATTTTATATGGTCATGATTTAACTTAGAATGTAAAGAAAATTCTATGTAAGTAAGAATATAAGTTTGCCTGATTAGCACATAGCTACCAATAGGCTTGTTAAGTCATCAGTGTTAATTGGATTTATATATGATGCTCTTACTTCTTTCTTTTGTAATGTACTTGTGTGATCTCTTTCAATAAACTTATTATTCTTAGTATCACATCTTGCACTCTCTGTACTTGAAATCATATTCATACCATATTCAGACTATGACTGGCTACAATAGACACCAAAATCATCGTTCTACTACATTTCTGTGAAGTGGTGGCCATCTTGGATTTCGGTAAATAAGCAACGTCTAAACTGATTTTTGACACCACCACTGTGTCGGGCATACCTGAAAACCCCATAATAGACACCATAATCATCTATCTACTATGTTCCTATCAAAAGTTATATGCATTTATTTTATTTTTTGGCACTGGCCTGATGGTGGCCATTTTGGAAAATGGCGGTTTTCTGGCTTATGCTACACATTTTTGAATTCCACCGAGTAAATTCTTGAATCTAGGGGTATCCCATACTCAAATCAACTGTCAAAGTCTGTTCGGAAATATATACAGGTTTCTATGCCAGGGCCAGGACTAAAGGGGTTATGGTTGTGGAAACTACATAAGATTATATATACGGTGACACATCTTCATCCTTTGTACAAAGTCCACAATGCCACCGAAATGATAATGACAAGGGGTTATCGTTGTGGAAACTACATAAGATATATGCAGTCGCACATCTTACTCCTTTGTATAGTCCACAATGCCATGGGCCACTGAAACGATAATGACTAGGGGCTTTGTTGTGGAAACTACACAAGACATACAGTTTCACGACTTAGTCCTTCATTATGCAGAGATTTCATATAACTGGCCAATTAGTGACTCAATAGCAATATGACCATATTAATTTGATGTCAGACTGAAGTAGCGTCACAATACTAATCAATGATTAATTAGCCATGGCTAGACGAGCACTGAAATGCTCGTTGTGCCAAAGTGTGCTTCACAGGAGATCAGCAAACTTAACAAAATCAAATGTCATGCCAAGGTAGATTCTTTTTATTCATATTGTAACATGTGTATAGAAATTTTTTCACACAGTACTGTTAGCAATGATAAATTTTAATTTATTAACTCTGATATGAATGTTAATGCCACTATATACAATAGCTATGATCAATGCTCAGTTTTCAGCTTTAAATCTTTTAGCATGTCTGAGTACAACTGTGGCGATTTTGAATGTGACACTGACCCAAACAACAACTTCTTTAACACTATTTCTACACGTTGTGATTATTACACTGTTGAACAATTTTTTAAGAGTGAAAACATTCAGAAAGGATTGTCCTTTATTCATTTCAATGCTCGGAGTTTCAAGGCAAATTGTGATAAAATTAGAGATTATATAACTGAACTAAACACCCCGTTTGACATTATTGCTATATCGAAAACATGGTTAGATTCTGAAGATTGCTCTGATATATTGTTGAATGGGTATGATGTTATTTACAGAAATATAAAAAATATGAAAGGTGGTGGAGTGGCTATTTATGTTAATGTGTCAATTGAATTCAAAATAATACAGACCATGTCTATGGTAATTGATGATGTATTGGAATGTATTACAGTCGAATTATGTATAGGTAATATGAAAAACATCATCGTTAGTTGTATATATAGAGCACCAGGAACTAATATAGATATGTTTACTGTTCAACTTGAATCAATGATCAAAACAGTTAGGAACACTAACAAAACAATATTTATATGTGATGATTTCAATATAGATCTTTTAAAGTGTAACACCAAGAATGGTACAACACATTTTGTAGATATTTTGTTTAGTCTCGGTATATATCCCTTAATTGACAAGCCGAGCTGAATTACAGATTACAGTGCAACTTTAATTGATAACATTTTCACAAATGAACTGAATAGTAGTATTACTAGCGGGTTACTTATAAATGATATTAATGATCATTTACCTGTATTTTGTGTTTGTAATTGTTCGCATATAAATAGAATCACTGTAAAAAAATACAGGTGTATCAGAAAACTGAGTGATGATTGTATAAAATCGTTTAACAGTGATCTTTCTGCAGTAAACTGGGATACGGTTTTAAATGAATCCGATGCAGATATAGCCTACACTAATTTTAATGACATATTCACCTGATTGTATGATAAGAATTGTCCAATTAAGGAGATATGCACAAATACACTCGAAGAGCAAACCCTGGTTCACTAGAGGTTTGCGCAATGCTTGTAAAAAGAAAAATAATTTGTACAAACAGTTTTGGCGGTATAGAACAACAAAATCTAAATGTAAATATACAACTTTCAAAAATAAACTTACTTCTATTCTTAGATTTTGTGAAAAACAATATTACAATAAATTATTAGTCAAAGAAATATATAATGTAAAGGGTACGTGGACAATTTTAAATTAAGTTATAAAGAAACGACAACTACAGTCATCTTATCCAAACTTTTTCATTAGCAATGGTAGATTGTCCAGAAATACAACAGATATTGTTAATGGTTTCAACGATTTTTTCATAAATGTAGGACCAAATCTTGCAAAAAATATAAGAGTTCCAAATAGAAATACAAGTGTGCTTGATTTTTTACAAAATACGAACACCAACACCATGTTCTTACTTGGGGTAGAAGAACAGGAAGTGATGAATATTGTTAACGATTGTAAAACAAAAAGTCTACAGGTTATGACAATGTTGATATGATAATTGTTAAAAAGGTAATTTCCAACGTTGTAATACCGTTTACTCATATATGTAACAAATCATTTAGTAGTGGTGTATTTCCCAGTAAAATGAAAATTGCCAAAGTAATTCCTATATTTAAGGCAGGGGAAAAGAATGTTTTTACTAACTATAGACCAGTATCTCTAGTTACGTAATTTTCAAAAATATTAGAAATTTTTTTAAATTCTAGGCTAGATAAATTTATAGAAAAGTATGACTTTTAAACAGCAGTCAATATGGGTTTAGGACAAAGATGTCAACTTCAATGGCTCTGTTAGAACTAACTGAAATTATTACTGCTGCCTTAGACCAAAAGAATTGCACAATTGGTGTATTTATTGAATTTTAAAAAGCATTTGATACAACTGATCATAATTTATTACTCCGAAAATTAGAGGCTTATGGTATCAGAGGGATGGCCAGTGAGTAGCTGAAAAGTTACTTGTATAACAGACTACAGTATGTCAGCATAGATGACTGCAATTCAGATTTATTACAGGTGTTATGTGGAGTACCACAAGGCTCCATGCTGGGTCCAAAATTATTTATACTATAGATAAATGATATTTGTAATTGTTCAGATATACTCAAATTCATTCTTTTTGTGGATGATACGAATATATATTTTGTTCTGGGAAAGATCCAGCCCAGCTAAGCAAAATTGTCAGCGACGAACTACAAAAACGACATATCTGGTTTTCAGTAAATAAATTATCCTTAAACGTTGCTAAGACAAACTATATGTTGTTTACCAACTATAGTAAGACAACAAATATTGATATAAAAATCGATAATACAACTATTGATAGTGTGTTACTAAATTTTTAGGTGTCTTAATAGACGATAAGCTTAGCTGGAAAGATCATATAAATATGATCAAGTCTAAACTAACAAAAACTATTGCCATTATATACAGGGCTAAATATTTATTAGATAAAAAGTCGCTTTTTGTACTATATTGTTAATTATTTCTCCCGTATTTATCGTACTACTGCGAAGTTTGGAGAAATGCGTATACAACATATATTAACAGTGTTTATATATTACAAAAGTAAGTTGTACGAATAATATGTAAGAAGAATCCACTAAGTCATACTAATACATTATTTTATGATCTACGCATTCTTAAACTTTGACTTAATAAAATTAAACATTTTTATCGTAATGTTTAAAGCTAACAATAAATTGATAACCTTCAATTCTTTTTCAGTGCCAAATATACTACACCCTATGTAACACGCCAAAGAAATAAACTAAAACATGTTTATGCCCGAACCACGTTAAAGGCTAAGTGTATATCTGTGTATGGTATTAAATTATGGAATTTTTAGACGAGCACAGAAAAAGATCACTTACTATGAGAAATCTCAAAAAACAATATAAAAATTACTTAATTGAAGAGTATAAGTTATGTAATTAATTTGGTTATTGTTAAGGTTCAGAAAGTATTTGGAAGCACGAAGGTAGTAGTGGTCTCACTTTAGCAATAGCATATCCTTTATGTTACTAACACTGTGTTTAAGATTATGACCATGTTATAATGATGTCGGGGAAAGTACGTAATAAGCAATGAGCTTCTGCTTTCCCCCTTTCCATTTTGAACTGTGTCAAATGTAATAGGTATATATGTTGTATTCTCAACTGGAAATAAAGAATTGAATTGATCCACATCCTTGTTGAGGTGCTTTTTGGCTAATTGTTTGGGGGTTTCAAAATGCGACAATTCTCTGTACTATTCGATTACAATGTACAGTATATGTACATTAATAATGTTATATCATGTTTGACTATTTATTGCTGTAGTCTATGTACTGTCAGAAATTGTATAAAATGGTAATTTTACATGTACCAATAAATCAACCAATATAACAACATTGTATTCGCCTTTAACTGTAAAAATTTGTGCTTAATCTTTGAATGTTGTAATGCAATATGTACATCTACAGGTTGAAAATTACATTAGCACATTTATTTCATCACCTAAAATGTGTTCTTTGCTTATTTTAACTGATTATGTCCTAGAACGGCCACTCTGTCCAGTCCTGGAATGGCCGGTGTCAGATTAGATTTGAACCCGGGTGATATTTGGACCCACAAATCCAAACATCATAGCCCAATATGGACCCTACCTATGATATTTCCCCCCTTTAAAATGTACTAATCATTATATATGTTTGTTATATATGTGTATTATTACTAGTTCATAGCAGGCTTGTGTTTATATTCGAGGTGTCTATGACACATTTCTTACTATGTCCGAAGGTCCCATAACTGGTATACAATTTTCCACTTTAAGCTTAACGAGCATACAATGCATACATTTCATGTTTTTTCTTCTTAATATTCAGTTACTTCATCCTTACAATGCCAGTGGAATAAATACACTTGCAGAGCCAACTTGATATGTTAAAGCAAAGGTACATCTGCAGAAATTAAGATAAATATCTCCCATCCTTGATAATGTTGAAGGTCAATCAATCAATCATATCACCAGCTCTTTCATGGTCATTATGTCAAGAAGCCATACATAAAATAAAAACTACCCAGTGTCACCTGGGCTGGAATGTGACTCTACAGTTACCTGGGCTTGTTAATGAGTGCTGGAATGTGACACTACAAGTTACCAGGGTTGGAACATGACTCTACAAGTTACCAGGGTTGGAATGTGACACTACAAGTTACCTCGTCGGGAACATGACACTACAAGTTACCTGGGCTCATTGACAAGTGCTGGGATGTGACACTGCACGTGGAAAACTTTTGGGCAGTTGTCACAACAAAGTAGATCGCCGCCGTTGTGACACACAGCGCAGTAGTCTTCGCTTCCATCATACGTCTGCCCGTCCTTGGCTGAGTTCAGTCGACACCCCGGCACGTCCTGTCGCTCACTGTCCTCCTCTGATACTGCAGCATTTGCCTCAATTGTCTTCCCCATGATGCTACCAGCAGCACCGTGACTCAACACTGCTTGCTCGGTGCTTCCGTTCCTGCCAGGTGTTGCTTCTGGTTGCGGTGATGAGCTCAAGCTCGGGTCACAGGTCTCGCTGTGTAGTTCCATGTTCTCACTGATGACGGCGGCAATGTCAACCGTGGTGGGGTTGTGAGTGTTATCGTGACTCAAGGAATCACGAGGCATGTCCTGGCTCGTGGACTCTGCCCGAGGGGTTGGGGTGCGACTACCAGCAGCTGATGTGCCCTGGGAACAAGTACAATAAATATACCTTAACTGCAGTAAATGGTATACCCTATCTGGTTATTGTGCAACTGAGCAATTTCAAAATCACCTCAATGTGGTCTATATTTAATTCCCTATGATCCAACAAAATGTAACAAAATAAATTAATGTTTTAAAAACTGCTAGACCCAATATGGCCCTTGTCTTCAAAGAATTTGTTATGTTAAAAACGTATGATCCACAAATCAGAGTGACAAGACATATCAAGCTGTGAAGTGTTCCTTCCACTGTTCCTTCAGAAGTTATACAAATCTGAAAAGTGTACAGTATGTATGTCGAAACTAATCATGAACATGAAACAAATGGTGTACCTTCTGACCAAGGAAACTTACAAGACACATTGTGATATCATCTGCAGCCAGATTGGGCATCTCTTTCTTGATACTCTCCAAGAACGAGGCAGGGTCAGCATCAAAGTTCAAGTCATTGGCATTCTGAAAAAACAGCCAAACTCTGAGGAAAGATGACCAGGGAGGAAGAGTGAGGAGAGGAAGAGGAAAAGGGAGATTGGAATGGGAAACAGATATACTGTGTTTGCAATTTGAACATTTCACTGGTGCAACTTTCACATTGTGAACACTATTTCTGGCTTATCAAATGCAATCTAGCAGGAAATTTACCAGAAACATATTTATTCTAACATTAAGAACAATAAATCAGGAATGGGCATCGTGCTTTTAAACATAATTATTATGAGATGACATGCCCTGGACCCTCTGGTTCATTATTACCGTGTTACACAGCATTTTTTGTATAGGAAACATTAATTATTGTTCAACTGCCACACAGTAGCTCAATGAACATGCTTACCATTGGCAATCCGAGCTCAGGTGACACTGCTTCCTGTTTAACCCTCATCTGACCAGCAAAACTACAGGACGGTCGATCTGAAAGCTCCTGCTTCATGGCTGTTGATCTGTCAATCAATAATAATAATAAACTTTATTTATACACTAGTCTGTTCAATAGTGTGTACAGAGTCGCTAAAAATAAAACAATATACATACATAAGACTTAGTGGTATAAACATAAATTTAGTCTGATACTTATTTTAAAATAGCGTCATTAAACCAACCAACCAACCAACCAACCAACCAACCAACCAACCAACCAACCAACCAACCAACCAACCAACCAACCAACCAACCAACCAACCAACCAACCAACCAACCAACCAACCAACCAACCAACCAACCAACCAACCAACCAACCAACCAACCAACCAACCAACCAACCAACCAACCAACCAACCAACCAACCAACCAACCAACCAACCAACCAACCAACCAACCAACATCAAAACACTCACATATATATCAGATATCAATTAGATACTCTATCTCAACTGTCAGTGACTAATGACGTGCCTAGAACAGATGGAGGACGATTCTGTGGTATTTGTGCTGTGAAGAATAAATTATTATTTTCAGCATTTTGATTAACTTAAGACATGTAATGTGTTGTCAGCTAACTGAAGTTTTAGGAATTTCAATTTTCACAGAAAATAAATCATCAGAAAATTTTAGTATTTGCATAGATCTACATGTATTTAACACTGCTGAACCAGTCACAGAAACAATAGTTGCAGATGGGAAACTCCTTTTTTGGCAATACCTTCCTTTAAAAGAAACTTACTGAACACATTCCCAACATGGAGAAGACAGGAATACCATAAGTGTTGTTCAACTGTAGATTTATGTTAATATTTATTTTTATAATATGATTCATTTGATGCTTGTCCCGTCTGGAACACTTCAACACCAAAAAGTTTAAATAATTGTTATCCTCATGGAAACAATTAGCAGATCGTTTGTATTCTCTTCCCTAGTGTATTGCCACATCAAACTATGCAAAAAGAACTTAAATACTTTTAGCATATTAGAAGTTTAAAACTGTCCCATTCTCAATGTTTTGTTACAGAAGGGACATTTTAAAACCAAATTATAAATTATTTAGGAATTTTTGTTGTGCAACTGGCTTCATACCATTATCATGCTGTACATAACCAGGTATTCTTGGTCTCTCAAATGATACACCATTACAGGTTGTGGTTATGTTAAATGCAGACGTTATGGGGAAACTGTTTGTAACAATGGCAAATCAATAGTTGAAGTTGACTGTTGCCAACTGCAGGTAGGTAATACTGGACGTACACTGCTAAACTTGTGTTGCAAGTCGTCTGTTTGATCAACAAGCAATGACGACATCTCATTGGACACCATCGTACATTATGAAACTTTTGTTGCTGCGACTCAATTTTCAAATGATGAATAGGTTTAACAAATGTTGTACCGGTCAAATCAACACGCGACTCAAGTTTTGTTGAGTTGCTGGCCATTGTACATTGTACGACTGATCAGCTTTTAGTCAATCAAACAGACGACTCGCAAAAAACGTTTAACAGTATGCCCAGCATAACACCTTTATTAACGGAAGGTACACCACCACTACCATCTCAATGTGACTTATTAATCCAAGCATCTTTTTAAAGATTTTTTTACTTTTTAAAAATACAATCACTCATAGGCCTACATGCTAACACATATTTGTTGTAGTTCTTTTCCATTCTAAATTTGATGGGAAAAACAAAAAATTTCACCATTTTGAAGATAACATATTTTCAAAACAAATTATGGGGGCATGTCCTGACCTATAGCAACAGTATGCTTCGTTGCCAAATGTGTTCATCTTGTTCAAACCACAACCTCACATCTCATTTTATCAAGGGGAAACACTGCCAATGGGTCTGCTAGATCTCATACAAAATGTCAGCTCTATATATGTAAAACTAACAGATATATGGGTCCACAGCCAAACAAACAAACAAGTTTACAAACAAACTGACAGACAGAGAACCATATTGTTTTATAACAGAGGTAAGCTCATGTGTTGGCAAACCAATGTGTGACATCCATGTGAAAAATTCAAACTGACATTTTCAATGTTTCTTTCCTGTTGTATGATGTAGAAACATACATATACAATTTAATTAATTAGACACATGAAGATAATGATGCAACTAGATCTATTTATTTTTAACATGCAAATGGCCTACCAACATGTCAATTGTTGGTGTAAAGTGGATACTGATTGATGGCAATTTCTCATACTAACTTTGACAGAATGTCATACAGTTTTCATTATTCCTAAGTTCAGTATAGCTATTAAAAGAGGCCCTGGCCATTAAGTTCTCGCTTGACCATAAAAAGTATGGAAACATCCCAGACTGATACTTTAAAAATGTTATGATCATATACTTATTATATGATATTAGTATACTAGTGGGCATAATCTTGTGATGCAAATACATGTGTAAGGAACTAGTAACACATGTAACAGGCCTACTAATACAAGGATTAACTTTACTATATATATAACAAAAGAGGCCCTGAAGTCCTTTGGACTATATTGGACAGGGGGAACACTGATAACCCAGGTGGTAGGGGTGGGCTATGCGAGTGCTACATGGGGGTTCCGAGGGTATCATTTCCATTTTACATTATCCAAGATGGCAGCATCCATGCCGGAATCGAAAGCATCATGATGCACCACGCTTACAAGTATTTTTGAACTAATACATGCGAGTACGATCGCTTGTTACATACCAAAAAGGCCACATTAATATTGAATTTAGGGACATATAAGGAGTCCATATTGAAACAGGGAGTCTCGGACTCACAAACTCCTGTAAAAGCCTGCTACGACTTTGTCATGTACTTTGCCAGGATAAATCCAAAGTTCTGTGATGGTGTCTATTGGCAATAAAAAAAGGTTTTGTTTGTGTGCTTTATCTGTACACATCTGTGTTACAAGTGAGTGCAACACGCTCCACATCCTCTTTGGAGAAAGCAAACTGTTCTCGTGCATTTCGAAACTGCGGAGGAGCAACACAGAAAATAGTTGCGGGTGTAACAAAACAGACTCAAACTTGTTACACCCACAAGCTAATCATCATCATTCGTGTCCAACTACTATCACACAATGTGCTTCCAATGTTTGGTACATTTGATGGTGATGTCATTGGCCATCATCAGGTCTTGGGCAGAGCATGCGCTCTCCACAGTTTTCAGGTTCGTTGGAGTAGCTCCATTTGATCATATTGGTTCTCGACTGGCTAACCTGTGTTCGTAGTCGTTCTCAGCACCAGCAAAGAGATGTTCCTCGGTGCGAATATTCATGTGGATTCTTGCCACATCTCCACATGAGTTGTCAATGCAGTGGTTTCAATTGGCTCTGTCAATGCTATGAAGCTCCTCCGAGATTTCACACGGGGTGCAACTCTGATGTGTCCATGGAAAGGACGTCTTGGGTCATTGTTCTGACATGTTCGGTCTGTTCAACTTGCCACTGCTCTCCTGATGTCCGGCAAGTATGTGCAGGCTGTTGGTGTTTGTTGATTTCAGGCAACCTGTGATCAGTCGGCAGGTGTCATTCAGTGCTGGGTTCAATTTCTTCGCGTGGACTGAGCACTCCCATACAGGGCATACTCTGCAGCTGAAAAGCATAGTGCTAAAGCAGATGCTCGGATTGTTGTTGGATCTCTTCCCCACTTTGAGTTTCTGAGTTTGTGGATGATGTTATTTCTAGTTCCTAATTTTTCTTTGGTCTTTTCGATGTGCACTTTGAATGACTGTTCAGTGTAGTGCGACACTAAGATACACTGTGAGGTACAAAGGGTTAGCTTGGCACCATTCCTGTTGATGTTCAGCTGTCCAGCATATTCGTGGTTGCATAGGTGGGAAAGGTTCAATTGTGCCTTTGTTGGGTTTGCTCAGAGTTTGTAGGTGTCATAATACTCCCGACAGCCCCACGAATGCTGATGATAGGATTTTCTCGATCAGAGTAAAATCTGTACCCTGGGTAGTGACAGCGAAATTGTCTGCATACACAACCCAATAATAACCAGTATGTCTCAGAATAATATTGCTGTTTAAATACGTGCATGAAGATTACTATGTATAATTTGTGGACAACAATCAGTTGGAAGCTGTACATCCTCAATAACTTGGGCTTCAAGATAAATATATTGAGGGTTGTGGGTGTAAATAAAGACACCAAATATCACTGGTATCCATTAGCATCTAGATGATATACCCAGGGTATGCAGAAACATATCATCAACCGGGAGCGGATATGAATTGTGTCAATCCGTCATTTTGACAGGTAATATTTCCGGGCAAATGATGCATGTTGCTGTCATGATGGGAAAATATATCAGATATATATATATATACACATATATAGTGACCATATTAATAACAACACTGCATCACCAGTAGAATAAAATTTATTGAACAAACCAATGTGTCGCCAACAAGGGCCTGCAACATGACAAACAAAATCAGCAACATAAAAAATAGCCAAGCAACGACGAACGGGATGACACAGCAGAGATGATGACGACGATGCCGAATGTGACAACACTGGCAGAGATGAAGACGACTATGTCAAATGCGACGACATGGGAAGAGATGACGATGACAAATGCGACAACACGGACAATGATGACGACGAACACGACGACACGGGCAGAGGTATCACCAACGATTTATCACAAATGGTTTTGCTTTGAAAAAACGCGTAATGATATTTCAAAATGTTTTCAACGGCGGCGGCATGGCGAAGACAAAAATGTTACGTTGCTGTTTCATTTGATAGTGTTACGTGCTTTCAATTAATTGGACTCCTCTAGGGAAATAACGAAGCACATGCGTTCAGTATATTGGGTGCCAAAAACCTGAATGCTCCCGATTACAGTAGTCCCCCTCTTATAAGGCCAACCCTTCAGCAAATCTAAAGTGGCCTTATAAGGCGGGTGGCCTCTGGTGAGGAGGGAACCATCGATGAATGTGATCGTTGGGGACTAAGTGGCTTGCACAGCGTAAAATCGTGACCTCTCGAAGCAGCAGAACAGGATAAAAGTAAAACACACAATAAAGATGCTGGTGACATTGTCTTGGTGACAGTGTACTTTCCTCAAAATGGTGAACAATAAAATGATAATGTCTCATAAAAATATTAAATAATTGAAAATAATAAAATATTTAAAAACTGTATAATTGTACTAAAAATAATGTAAATTTCTAGGTTATTAAAGAGTGGGTTGGCAATAATCAATGGCAATATTACAGGTCATATGCTTGTTCGCGCTCAGCAGGCCTGTGCAAAGTAACAAGACGTTTAGTGCCCGTGCAAAGAAAAGTCAGAGGTCTTCACACCCAGGGCGATTCTGGGTATAAAAGAACGTTGTGTTGAAAAGGCCTGTTAGTATATATAGTTTATATGGGGACTGCCCCTGCCTTAGTATGTTGTGTACGTAAGCCTGCTAGCGCGAAAATCAAATCAACCTGTATTATCGCCCAAATAATTTAAGTACAAGATTTAACAGCGTTGGTGGTGACAATTTATAAAATGTTTGTTTAAGCAAACAGTGCAATACGTTGACATTAATTCTACACTAGTGTCGCAGACAAAATTAAACGTTAAATTGCAAAAATGATTTTGAATCAGTGACAAAATAAAATAATACAAGTACGAATGCCAACTCAGCACGACAAGTGTGTATGGTAGGCCTACTTAATTTGTTATAAACATCAACATTGTCTTGTGATTAAAAATAGCAGTTTTGGCTGCTGACTGACCGCTGAGGGGAAGACTCTTCCTGTAACCCCGGCCGTTGGCCGTGTTAGCCAGATGGCTGCTAGTGAGGGGTGGTTTGTATTAGACAATGCTAACGCAATGAAAATATGGTCGCGCAATCCGGGTGGCCGTCAGCGAGGGGGGCCTCATAAGAGGGGGACTACTGCATTCGTATTTGCATACAGAGAATAACAGGCCAACTCGCGAATGCTAAATAAGGAAACTGTCCATAAACTCGGCTAAAATGATGCCGTCGTAATTTGACTGAATTGAATATTACAAAACAGTTTTAGCGGGCGAAGTCAACGCAACATTAACAAGGTGTAATATATGGTCGGTGATTTGTTTATTGGCAATTCAAACACCGGAAACTTTCCCACAAAAGTGCCGATACAAGTCTTTGTAGTGCCAGTTTGAGACTAACAACAGTAATTAACAATGTATCTACTCTGTTGTATTAAAACAGTATCCATTTGAATATTGTGACAAACTAAACACACGCCACGGGTGCGTAGAGTATTTTCAAGAACTGCCCTGTGAAGGCTGTGCCAACGTCAGAGAAAGGCTCTGCGTGTGCAGCGCCTGTTACACAGCCAGTGATATATATAAAGGGCTAGTTTGGGTCATTACATAGTTGACGGGTTTGTACCAGTCAGTCAAAATTCTTACCTGCTCCCAGCCGACTCGGTTCGTCCATGGGGAGACGGGTCTCTGCATTAGTCTATGATGGTATGTGTATTGATGGTTCGAGTGTAACAAAGTTGTGGGTGTAACAATTGAAGACACCAAACTTAGCATCCACTGTACTGCTTGCTGTTTTTGAAAAAAGACCAATGACATCATGAGGTGATGCTATTTACTGGTCTCTACACACTAGATACATTATCTTGAAAGATGACACAATGTTGCAGCTGCAAGCTGTGATGCATGGTTGTGTGTGTAACATCTATTTAAAGGCCGGTGTTCATCAACCGATTTATGTAGCTTAGTTGGCGACATTCCAAAATCGAATATCCTCGATGGTGTCTGTGTCACAAAAGACGCGACAAATGCAGTGTCTGTCGACCAGTCCTTGGTCGGCGACACCCCGCAACACCAACAAAACACACAAGCCAATCAGCAGTCGCCTGGCTACTGACGCACAACATGTACCAGTGGCCATAAAAAATAGGGTGATGGTCAGTTATTCAGAGGAGGAGATGGGAGCATGATATCGGGTCATTTGCTTCTCAATCGCAGGCTTGATCAGATCGAGTAGGAACGTGAAAACCTCTAGTGTCATCCGTAAGATGTTACATCTATATAATTTTCCCGTAGCCCCTGTACAAGATTATCATGTGCTCCATGTTGCTCACGGGCGAGCAGATGAGCCTTGACCCACTGCTTGCGTTTATGGTTTTGTCTTGCCTTTTCCTTTCTTCTGCACCGCCACAGCGACGTCAGTGCTACAATGGATAATGCTAAATCTCTTGTTGACTCCATCTTCTCCTGTGGTTATCAAATCAGTAATTGTAGTGACAATTTTTTCTTTCTCAAAGCGGCAAACAGACGTGTAGAAAAAGGCAAAACACATGCAACGGGTAGTCGGTGGGGTACTCACTATATTCCATAGGTGGCGCTACTTTTCATAGTAGTAATCCTAGCTAACATCAGATGGCAGTAGGGGTTGCGACATATTGTTACAAAATCGCCCTTGCAGTATCAGTGCACACCGTTGCGACATGACCTTACAATTTGTTGCTGACCAAGCACATTCCCGACAGGTGTCTGTTTGATATGTCGGCAATGTTGTTTGGCCACAGGTGGCCTTAAGAACAATAAATACCTAATCTCCTTATGACCTGCAGTGGTGTTAAATTTACTGCTGTGTTAACAAAGGATATATGATGCCCTTTCTATGTGATAAGTGTAAAGTAAGTGGCATCCTAAAAGTATGTGGTTGTGGATGTAACCAGTGTGGACACCGCAGGTTACACCCGCAACCACAAGGTTGCAGCCCTCTATCAGTTCTACACATTTTTTGGTTGGATCCAAGTATTAATACACACATTGGACTATACCAGGATGCATCTAATAGAATGCATGATGGCACTAAAAACAAATTTACCCTGTTTCCGCAATTTCATGTCACAAATTAGGCTTGCAAAACAGCCTTCTACGACGAGACAAGTGCACTTACAAATAAATGGTTGCTACATCAAGCCTGCTTTTATGTCTAATATATCTACCAAGTATAATGTATTGTTTGATGTGAAATGGTTGTCATTGTTGGCAACAATTTTCGTAAACAATGTACTTGAAATAAACATGCTAAAAGGTTTGCCAACTCATGAACTTACCTACAACATTTGTAGTTTTATGAGTATTTAAATTCTCCAGTTTTACAAATCGAGTGGTTATTATATAAATATATATAAAGTGCCTCTGAACTAACATTAAAATTGTACTTGTAAGTACAAAATGGGGAGGTAGAAACCTATACGCACACCTTTCTCAATTCTTATTCCACGAAGCTTACTAATGTGAATGTGACAAGATATGTGTATTGTGCTCACCTGTGGTGCCGAGAGGGCTGGATGTACTGCATCTGGTCCTCAATGCAGTCTGGTGTGACCATGTGACTGCCAGCCACTGGAGGCATACTGCTCACAGGACTGACACTGGCTGACATGCCTGCAAAACAACATACATCATTGACACATGTCTTCACTAGACGTTGTTTGCCAGTGCAAATTGCATTTCAATTCTGTTTTAAAATAAAGCAAATTCTCTTTCAAACGATACATTTTCAGTTTTAAAAATGGGCAAAGACGATTAATACGTCTATATGTGACCCCGGCTGATCAAATGAGTGATAAGTCGGAAAAATTGATTTCTTACGTTCTTGTAAAGGTCGGGTAGGGTGTTTTACACGGTTTCAAGAATAATGACTGCTACGAAAATTGGCGAAGTTATGGAGCATTGAACATGGTAGGGGTCAAAAAGTGAAAATGAAGAAAACGGCTGTTGAAGTTTTATATTATATATGCAAATGGATTCCATGGAAATATGACATGCATGACATTCAAATGTGACACACAGTATGTATGTTATGATACACTGGAAGTACAAATGTGCTGCTACAAAAACTTACCAAGTTATGCCACATTATGTTGTTATGTGTAAAACTAAGAGGACAGATTATTTGAGAGCAAAAAGTAGATTAAAGAAAACTAAAAATGATGAAGCTAAAGCACAGTTAATAGAACTGGCTAGTGGATATAAATGCTTTATAAAACAAATATAAAAATGCTAATTGGTACCCAAAAAGAACGCCCTGCCTTTTTTATACGACGCCCTGCTATATTTTGTGCGTAACCCTACTCGTGACTACAGACGGTTACACGATCGTGTATATTATTATTAATTTGCGAGCGCCCCGATCTCGATCGATCGCGCCACACGTATCCATTCCCAATTGCATCCCGCAATCGGGAATGGATGCATCACAAGATTGGGGCGCTTGCAGACACTCGATCGTAATGTGTATTATCTCATAATATTGATATATGAAGGAGTTGTACAATTTATCATAACAACTTAAATCAGTCAGAGAATTTCCGCTGGTCCTGCTAGCTCAGTGGTTAGGCGCGATGGTTACTTGTCGTTTATTTTACAATCGGGCAACGCCGGTTCAAGATTATACACGTTACTTTATTTAGCTGGATACAATATATGTTTGCTATGTATGTTTATTGGTGTAGATTATCTCCCGTTGGTTACATTCGGTATAATTATTCTGAAAACGAGCACAAGCTCGGTGAAACCTAGTCGACTTGTAGGCCTATTCGCATTCATTGTTTTGAATAAAATTTGATTCATGTGGAACCGTAAGATAAATGTTTGTTCCTCTAGGATGACTAGTTTTTGTATTACGTCGGAATATTGCACAATAACTCATTCTGACGCTCGTTTCGACCCAAAAGCTATCCTTGTAAACATGCTCTGAATACATGGAAACGGTCGGCCTGATGCGAGTGTGTGTCATAAGTGACGTCACGACACCACGTGATCGCCTAGCTCATTAAAATTTTATTTTCCGTGGGAATCGCTTCACAGACGGGCTTAAAATCGAATTTATACTACAAATGTATTTTTCTGTATTTGTTTAATGTTGTCAAATGTTACATACAATGTTAAACTTTGTGTACACATGAAAAAAGGATTTTAGCTAATGCCTTATTTTTATTTCCTTTAAATCAGTCAGAGAATTTCCGTTGGTGCCACTAGCACAGTTGGTAGATGCCGGTTTAATCTTGACATCAAACCATTTATGTTTCTTTACATTTTTTTGTTTATGTTATTCCGACCTGCACACTTATTTGGAATGCAATAGTACTAAGCACAGGTAAACGCACCCAGTTTATGAGAACTGTAGAGGCTGAGGATCCCGATGTAGTGATTGGCACAGAGTCGCATGTAGATGCATCGGTGTCTGATGGAGAAATCTTCCATCGAGGATACGATGTCTAAGGAAAAGACTGAGACAGGAATGGTGGAGGAGTATTTGTTGCCATAAAGAATTGTTTTATTTTGTCGGGGATGCCGAGTTTGACTTGGACTGCGAAACTGTATGAGCAAGAATACAGGTGTTCGGGTGCTGGTAGTGGGATCATATTATAGACTGCCTAACTCCACTATCGATGCACTGTCTGGTCTGGAGGATTCGCTAGGCCGTATTACCTTGAAATATCCAGCGGCAAACATTGTTTTGGGGGGTGATTTTAACATGCCGGGTATCAACTGGGAAACCAAGTCGGTGAACAGAAACCACCAGTATGGCAATGGTATGAGCCAGAAACTGATTGATATCTGCAATGACTTTTCATTGGAACAAGTGGTCAGAATACCAACACGCCTCAACAATATACTGGACCTGATTCTTACCACAAATCCTAACCTGTTCAGAAATATTTCTACTATCAACGGAATTAGCGACCATGACATTGTCACCACCGATCTCGACATGAAAGTACCAATAAACACGAAGAAAGCCAGAACCATTTATATATAAAACGAGCAGACATTCGTAACATTAAGAACATATTCAGACTAATCCGCAAGAAACAGAGACTATATGATAAAGCAAAAAGACACAAAACAATCAGGATTGGGCTGTCTTCAGGAAGCTCCGGACATGTGTCAAAACAGAGCTAACCGCTGCATATCATAACTATATTGATAGCATCAGACCTGCCTACCCCATAAACTTCCTGTCAGTAATCCATCTTCCCATTTACACTAATTTTCAGGAATATAGGCTTGCTGTCAGTAATAGTTCAGAACCGTGTCAGATATTGTCACGAAAAGAACACCACTGTCAGTAATATTTTGATACTGTGACTATGATGATAGTTGCACCCAAAACATAATTGTCTCTAATAAACTATGAGGTGTTTTGAAGTGTTCAGTTAACAAGGTAAGGTAGATGTTCATAACCAGCATTGTTGGAAATCAAACGTGAAGAAGTGTAACTGTAATGTAAATGAGTGTATCCACATTGTAATTCTGCTTTTATGTAAATTTCAAAAACAGCATGCTGACTACAAAAACTTGACAAGTTATAACAATGCATCACATCATTGTCTATTTGTGGTGTCATTAGGATTAATATTAGTAGCCGGTATACCTAAGGCCAGGCTATAGACTACACAGTATAGTAGATTGACTAGATCAAAGACAGTCATGCCGGGGGACGGCAAAACCATTACGTTACGCTAGTCATCGACATCGTCTAGACTCTAGTCTACTCAACTCTAGTATATAAGCCTATCCCTGTATTATAGGCTGTAAATGATAGACTAAACTCTTATCCCGGCCACCAGTGACCATGGCATGTAAAATAGGAAAATAAATTTCACGTATCCGGCAGTATGTAAAGCCGACACCCTTCTTTAAACTTGACCATACGGGCCATGTCTGCGTGCATGCTGTTATAAACGTTTGCAGTACATGTTTCTTCTTGGCTGGTAGTGGTGCCGTTTCGATCCCCGCCATCATTTCGTGCTGCGTGGGTCGTGACTTCGTTTTGTTTGAGTGCCATGAGCGCGGAAATGCGAATTTGTCGTAACGCTGTTTCCTATTGGTCAGATTATGACCAGAAGCAGTGAATGAAAATTATATCACAACAAGCAGCATATATATGCTGCAACCTGTTGAATAAAGTGAAGCTAAATTTGATGAGTACGGAAGTGATTGACGTTCATTGTGACAACGAAAGAAGTATTTTCATCCCTCGCCGTAATACAGTAATTATGATTCAGGACAATCCGGAATGGTAGGCAGGTCTGTAGCATGCTTGACGTTGAGTGTAATGAAGAAAGGTCAATCCCCAAGAAATTTTGGTCGTATGTCAAAAATCGAAGAAAAGACTTTGTTGGTATACCATCACTGAAAGACCACAACGATCATCTGGTTTGGTCTAGTAAGGGGAAAGCAGATATATTGCCAAAGCAGTACCAAAGTATCTTCACAAAGGTAGATCTTGTCAACATTCCAATCATGCCTCAGTCACCATATTCGGCAATGCCAGAAATCACAGTCACAGTACATGGAGTACACAAGCTGTTACTCAGACTGAAGCCTGGCCCTGATGCAATCCCAAAAAAATTCTAACGGAGACAGCTGATCAAATTGCACCTTGCCTGGGTAGAATATTCCAACAATCCATCGACACGGTGAGATCCCCCTTGACTGGAAACATGCTAATATATTAGCAGTGTTCAAGAAGGGTGACAAATCAGTTGCGGCAAACTACAGGCCATTATCCGTCACATCAGTATGCTGCAAACTATTTGAACATATTATCTACAACAACATAATGGACCATCTGGACTCTAATATTAATAACATCATTGTAGAGTACCAACATGGGTGCAGGAATAAACATTCCTGGGAGACATTGCAAAGAATATAGATAACGGCCACCAAACTGATCTCCTAATACTGGACTTTTTTAAGGTCTTTGACACCGTGCCCCATGCACGCCTTATGGGAAAACTCCAGTATTACGGGGTAGTGATGGAGTCACCAACTGGATTTCAAACTGGCTTACTGACAGAAAGCAGACTGTAGTAGTAGCTGGGGAGTTGTCGGAAGAAGTGACAGTCGAGTCTGGGGTACCACTGGGCTCACTTCTTTTTTATTATATAGGAGAGGGTGTCTCCAGGGTTCATTTACATTGGTCAATTACAATTACATGACTGGATCATGTTCAATTAGTTACAATTATTTTTCATTTCATTTTCATTTCAAATTTCAAATACAATTACCGTCCTTAAATATATTCAATTACAATTATAATTGTCAAATACATTGGATTTTTTTCCGCTTAAAATAATATAAACAGAACTAATGATATATCTCAGATCATCCCACATGTGTATCATTACCACACAATTGGCTTCTCAGCACCTTGCTGCCCTCAAGCTTACTAGAAAATAATTCCACAGTGAAAGCATAGTGTTAGTGCACAGCCTTATTTAACTAAATTACAATTAGTACAGCTAGCCTGTGTAGCACTGGACCACAGGCCTATCATTTGTTCTTGGCCTCCTACTTGACACTTGTTAACTGCTGAAGCCTGCTACTGCTAGAGCTAGTGCTTCAATGGATCAGCTCAATGGAAGAGAAGCCATGTTTTTATCTCTCTATCAGTGCCTGTTTGACTATAACATCCCCAAAAACGGGGAGTATGAGAGGGAAGGTTATTTTAGAGGGAAACAGCCTTGGTATTCATAATGAAATAAAACACAGTCCTGGGAGTTCCACCCACAATTGGAGAAACGATGGGAAAGTAATTGAATTGTAATTGAACAATTAAGGCAATTACAATGGCCAATTACAATTACGACACACACACAAAATCAGATACAATTACGATACTTTAAAATAGTTCAATTACAATTACGGTGTAATTACACAATTACGAATTACAATTATAATTGACCTCAACCCTGGCGTCACCTCTAACATCCGGCTTTTTGCCGACGATTGTATTTTATACAGGTGTATCAATAACAGTAATGACACAGAAGCCCTCCAGTCCGACCTGCAGAGGCTGGTGGACTGGTCTGCAACCTGGCAGATACCATCAATGGAGACAGCCTGGGAATTGTACACCACCACTTGTACCTAGGTTCTCTGATGACCTCAGATGGAACATTCACATATCCCACCTTTCTGCCAAATCAAATCGTGTATTAGGTTTTATCAAGAGAAATCTGTATAAATGCTCAGAGAAAACTAAACAATCGGCTTACTTTACACTATTTCATCTTAACCTCGAATACACGAGCTCTGCTTGGGATCCATATACCAAAAAAATTTATCTCTACACGGAGAAATAGCTCTTCCTTTGCCGAGCCACCTTGTTCACTCAATCAACAACACTCGTGGCCACAGTGAACGATTTATTCAGGTGCCGACAAGGACTCAGGTTTATGCTAACAGCTTTTTTAATAGAACAGTAAAGAACTGGAACGGACTAACCAAAACAGCTGTGTCTGCAGCCACGGTGGATACTTTTAAATCTAGGTTGGGCAGACGACTCTAAAATTCTCTGTAGTGCTATGGCATATGTCCCCCCCCGCTCCCTATATTGGCGTAATGATCTTATGGTTTTTGCCAATTATTAAACAGACATAGACAATATTATTAGACATTCACACAAGTCTATAGGTTTAGTGGCTGCCAGCTGCCAGTATAAACTACCATGCAGGTGTGAAAAATGTCCTGATGTATTTGAACTTGAGCCACTAATTAACTGTCCACCAAGCAGTAGCAGAGCAGTTTTATAATAATAATCCACAAGTTAAGTAGCAGTGATCTTCCTTTTGTCACTCATGTTATGTTTCTTGTTGATTGTGAGCAGGGCAGCCTTCTTCTCATGTGATATAGAGGTACCACAAGGAGAAAACTTGTCTCCTTTGTTATTTGCTATTTACCTGAAAGATTTTGAACAGAGTATTAGCCATAATTATAAGGGAGTTGACATGGCAGCTGGTGAAATTTACAACAATCTTAGTGATGATGATGTAGACATTTTCTGGAAAATGTATGTTCTACTATATGCTGATGATATTAGAATGATTCAATCAAACACAGATTTCTGGTGTATAGCAGAACTACGTCAACTCTTCTAATGGTTGACATTTGGTTGTTTCAGGTGTCAACTATATTGTGAATCTCTAATTATTAGTCTATATTGAAACAAGTGATTTACATAGTACCATGTCTACACAATAATAATAATAATAATAATATTTTATTTTCTTAAGCGCCACATCCAATATTGTTCACAGCGCTTTACAACAATATACAAGTGTATGTTAAAAATAATGCATTTGAATAAAAACAATAGTTATTATATCATAGATAAAATGAACTAATAATAATAATAGCAATTAAAACAATAAATATAGTAGAAGTAGAAAAGGAATGTGATGTATTATATCATAAAATAAAATTGTTAAGATAATTTTTAGATATATAATTAAACTAAAATTAATGTAAACATCAATAAATTAGGCTAAAATGTATACGAAAAATAAATAAATAAATAATAAATAAACGTTAAACATCAATCAGCTATGGTAAAACAGTGTTGGTAAGGGTCCGAGCTACATATACGCTGCAGTGAACAGATGAGTCTTCAACGCAGATTTAAATGATTCCAGTGATGTTTTGTTAGTAACGCTTGACGGCAGAGCGTTCCACACTGTTGCCGCTGCGTGAGCAAATGTACAGTCACCGGCTCTGCTGCGTGTTCTCGGAACAACTAGTGCGTTCGAGTCAGCAGACCGAAGACGTCTGGCTGGCATGTAGACACGCACGAGTTTCTGCATGTAGACAGGCGAGAGGTCTTCGTGCAGCGACTTGTACGTAAGAACAGCGATCTTGAATGCAATGCGCTGTTGAATAGGTAGCCAGTGCAATTCGCGAAGAATAGGGGTCGCACTTTCACAACGAGCCTGTCGAGTAATAAGGCGAGCGGCAGCATTCTGGAGTCGCTGCAATCGACCGATGTTATTGGTTGAGGTTCCGAACAGTAGAGAGTTGCAGTAGTCCAAACGGGATGTAATCATAGCATTGACTACGCGTTCCGCTGTCGGTTGAGTGAGGTAACGGTGAATCAACCGGATGTTGCGCAGGTGCAGTGAGCAAGTGCTGATAGTACGTGACACTTGCATAGTCATATCCAGGTGTCTATCAAGGTGGACGCCGAGATTTCTAACGTGATCAACTGCACATATTTCATCTGTCCCGACGCGCACACGGAGCCCACTTACGATGGCAGATGCTGATTTGGGGACAACCGGTAGAATTTCTGTTTTCGTGTCATTCATGAGCAGATAATTCCAAGTCATCCACTCCTTCACGTCATCAATACATCGCTCGATCCGACGCACGGCAGTCACCAGAGAAGTTGCATCCAGGTCGAAGTGACAGAACAGCTGTAAATCATCGGCGTAGTGGTGATATTTTAAGTCGTGTTTGTGAATGATATCACCGATCGGCTGCACGTATAATGAAAATAATAGTGGTCCCAACACTGACCCTTGTGGCACCCCCGTTAACAAAATCGTCTCGGTCGATAACACGCGGTCGATGACGACACTCTGCTTTCGATTATTTAGGTAAGATTCCAGCCAATGGAGAACCACTCCGGTGATGCCATAGCGTCGTTGTAGGCGATCCAGTAGTATTGTGTGATCTACCGTGTCAAATGCGGCGCTTAGATCGACGAATACAACGATTGTACCTTGTCTACGATCTAGCGCGGTCCTGATCTCGTTGAGTACCCACAGTAGGGCTGTCTCGGTCGAGTGGTTTCGCTTGTATGCGGACTGAAATGTGTCCGTAAGTGATTCATTGGCTAGGTGACTGTTCAATCTGTTGGCCACAATCTTTTCAATCACTTTCGAAAGTTGGGACAGATTGCTGACTGGGCGGTAGTTACTTAAAGTATTCTTACACAGTGACGGCTTCTTCAGAAGAGGATGCACAAGTGCTCGCTTTAGTTCACCCGGCATTGTTCCTTCTGCCAAACACGCATTTGTTATATCGGCAACAATGATCACAAGTGCGTCAGTGTTCTGATTTACATGATCGGATGGTAACGGATCAAGTGTACAAGACGTACACATTCTAGCGATGGTAGCCGTTATTTCAAGTGTTGTTGTAGGTGTAAATGTGTCAATTGGTGTGACAAAGCGACGTGTTTCATGCGGCGGTGTCATGCGATGTCTGGCAGCATGTAAGCCGAGTCGAATTTCAGCTACCTTGTTGTTGAAATAGTCCGAAAATGAATGGCAACAGGCAACGACGGAGTCATATTCGGGATACGAACGTGATGGCTTCCCACTCAGTGATTTCACGATGTTGAACATGCTTTTGTTGTCAGCGTTCAGAAGTTTATCTCGATAGTAGTTGGTTTTTGAGAGGGCAATGAGCTTGTTGCACTCATCGCGTGCATCAACGTACATTTGTCGATGGATCTCCAGCTTTGTGCGTCTCCACAATGACTCGTTCTTTCGCCGTCGTCTCCTCGCGTCATCGATGTTGCTGTTGTACCACGGGTTTGGCATATTACCCCGCATGGCAGTCAGTCGCTCTGGTGCATGTTTGTCGATACATGTTCTTAGTGAAGAATTGTAGCCAGTGACCAGTTCCGCTGCGCTAGATGTTGACACCGTGGCTGATAGTAACTCACAAGTTGATCGTATGTCATTATTGAAAGAATCGGCATCAAACGAGCGGTAATTGCATTTTACTATATGTGTCGATGTCTTAGCTGGCCTCTGGATGTTCATGACGTAGCGCACCACGTGGTGATCTGATATAGACATCGGAATAACGTCAACAGAAGTAGCGAGATTGACATTTTTGGGGGTTATCACAAAGTCCAATGTGTGGCCTGCAGAATGTGTAGGCAGTGTGACGTGTTGAGTGAAATTATATGAGTCCAGTAATTGCACGAGCGGCCGGGCCTCTGCCTCAACGTCGTATCTGATGTTGAAGTCACCAACAATGCACGTTGGTGTTATACATGTCGACACCTCTCGGAACAGGTGTTCTAGTTCCAGGTAGAACTCCACCATCGGCCTGGGAGTCTTAGCCGATGATGGCGGGCGGTAGAGCGTGCACAGGTTGAACGTTCTAGATGTGGCTCCAGTGAACTGGATACGCATCAGTTCGAAAGACTCATAGTTCGTTTTAGGGAGCATCTTGCACAGTAACGTGTTCCTGTGGATGACTCCAACACCACCACCGCGTCCAGCCGCACGAGGAACATTGATGAACATATATCCGTTCGGCGTCAGATCAGCGATTATCGGTTTGTCGCTGTTCTTTTTCAGCCACGTTTCCGTTATGGCTAAGATGTCAATGTTGTGGTCGGTCACGAATTCACTGATGGTTAGCGTTTTGTTTCTGACAGAACGAGCATTGAGGACAGCGACTGAGAGATTGCTCTTTGTCGGGCTCGTATTATCGCGTGTAGAAACATGAACTAAGTTGCACGGATCACTACGGCGAGGTGATTTGCACAATATTGTTCTGGGAATATGTGTCCTGGCAGTTACAATCACATATATCGCTTGACCTGACGGTGAGCCCGATTGCACAACAGGTGCAGTGTGTACTGAATTACGTTTGCGTCTACGGTTCTTGCCGGCTCGACACCCACGCGGTGGTACGGCTATCCCAAGTAGCTTCAATAAACAATACACCGGCTCGGAGAGTCTATTGTCTTTCGTTATTACCTTGCTGTGGCGCAGCAGATCGTGCCTGTCGTACCGAATGTGGGTCAACATAGGTATAACAGTGTAGTCTTCGTTAACACGAACAGGTGTGATTGCAGGCTGTAGTGTCCAAATATCACAAATGTTCACGAGTATAGTTCCAATCAGCACGAACCCAAGCATAGCGCGTAGTATCATAAAACGGTTGTACAATTATAACGATGATTGAATGGTTAGAAAACGCATTAAACTAGTGAAATCCACGAGCTTATACAAAACACAGCTGCCACCAGGGGCGCTCCACAAATGAAGACATGGCAAGTGTAAACAGAACAGTAGAATGCATTTGATATCAATAAAGTGTTGGATATTTCACTGTATAGTTGTCCAGAATATTAATTTTGTATGTTTGTCACTGACAAGTGACAATACATCTTTAACTAATAGACAGTAGACACCACAGTCACACCATTTTATAATAATTAAATGAACATCAAAATAAACACAACTTACAATTATAGAAATCAATAGTTTTGAACTGTTCAGTTTAAAGGAAATAAAAATAAGGCATTAGCTAAAATCCTTTTTTCATGTATATATAAAGTTTAACCTTGTACATTTGCAACATTAACAAAATACAGAAAAATACATTTGTAGCATAAATTTGATTTTAAACCCGTCTGTGTAGCGATTCCTGTGGAAAATTAAAATTTAATGAGCTAGGCGATCATGTGGTATCAGGACGTCACTCATGACCCATACTCGCATCAGGCCGACAGTATAAAAACGATTTGGTTTATATTACTTCGTGAAAACATAAACCAAAAAAAGTGTAACAAATTCAATGGTTTGGTGTGGGATTGAACCAGCGTCACCCGATTGCAAAATAAATATGAAGGAACCAACGCCTTTACTAACTGAGCTAGCAGGACCAACAAAAATTGACTGACTGATTTAAGTTATTATGATAAATTGTACAACTCCTCCTCATAATATTCTAGTGATATTATGAGATTATACACGTTATTTTCTGTAGCTGGATACGATATATGTTTGCTATGTATGTATATTGGTGTACATTATCTCCCGTTGGTTGCATTCTATATAATTATTCTGAAAACGAGCCCAAGCTCGGCGATACCTAGTCGACTTGGAGGCCCATTCGCATACATTGTTTTGAATAAAAGTGAATTTATGTGGAACCGTAAAATAACTGCTTGTTCCTCTATGATGACTAGTGTTTGTATTTCATCGGAATATTGCACAATAACTCATTCTGACGCTCGTTTCGACCCAAAAGCTATCCTTGTAAACATGCTCTGAATGCATGGAAAGGGTCGGCCTGATGCGAGTGTGGGTCATAAGTGACGTCACATCTCGGCATCCCAAAAAGCGCACCAAAAATATGCATATATTAGAAAATGTCCGGATGCAGAGCATTAAATGTGGAATTTCTAATTCATTGATTTTTTTATTGTTTTTGGCTTGGTGGACATGGAAATAGATAGCAGGATGTAATATAACATGAATTCAAGCCATAGATGTTTTTATTCCCTTTAATAGGGGTCCAATGCCTCTGCTCTGCCTGTAACCAATTAAAGATTAGTCAACATGTCAATGGAACAATGGCAAGCTGGACCACTAGGCTCCAGAGTAGGGTGGGGGTGAGGAGTCCATTACCCAAGATGGCACTCTGCCAAACTGAATCAGCAAACTCAAGCAGATACTGTACAAGCAAAATGTGACCATTTAGCTTTTTGGAGAGGCCCTGAGGTGCCTTTAGAATGATTCAATCAAATACAAATTGCTTGTGTACAGTGACACTAATATAAGAGTCTACACAAAATTAGGGAAAAAGTTACTGAACAGTTTTTTAAATAACACAAAAGACAATCTCTGATGCATGCAAGACACATATTCTGCATGTGACAGATGTTGTAGGAAAAGGGATTAGTTGAGGGAAGGAGTGTAACTAGCCAGTTATTAATAGAGCTGCTGGGCTGTTCTGCTGCAGTAAACAATTTAGTTAGCAAATTTTGTATTTTAGGGGACCTTTTGTGCACTTAGAATGATTCTATCAAATACAGATTTGTTATGTATAGTGGCACTACCACATGAAATATTTATGCAAAATTTGAGAAAAATAGGCAAAATGTGAACATTTTCCAGGTTTGGGGTCCTTTTTGGGGGCCATTAGGTGCCCTTAGAATGATTCAATCAATTACAGATTTGTTGTGTACAGTGACACTACCACATCAAATGTATATATATATATGCAAAATTTGAAAAAAAGTTACTGAACAGTTTTTGAAAAAATAGGCAAAATGTAAACAATTACCAGTTTTTTGGGCCCTGGGAGGCCCTAAGAACGATTCAATCAAATACAGATTTCTCGTGCATAGTGGCAGTACCCTAAGATACGTCTATGCAAAATTAGAGAAAAAGTTGCTGAACAGTTTCTGAGATATGGCAGCTAACGGCACACGGCAGACGCAGAGTGATGGCATTAGTCCATTGGATCAAAGGACTAAAAATCTGTATGATGCATACATTAGCCTGGAATGGCTGATATATATTCTGGTGATGGTACAGTAGTTTTAGTGCAAGAGATTGAAAACAAGTTTTTCCCAGTTAGCCCAGTTTTTACAACTATTTGGGTTTTTTCCTGGATGGGTTTTACCGGTATATATCACCTCGTATTTACCAAGGTGGAAAAGAAACGTGCCAACCCTGCATATTTGTCACTCATGTTATGTAACGGCAACCAGTAACACATTTGATAATGTGGATAACAGAGATGACTATCAAGTGTGCATTACTATTGTGCATTACTAATTGCCAGTTACCACTTTATCAAAATATATATTACTTAACTTGGTTCATTTGTATGCTGAAATGGAATGGGCCTAATGTTCACGGTATGTTTCAGACATAATTTTTTTTAATAAAAGCCTGATCATTCCAAATGCTTCTATTCATAATTACCAAGTATAATTTGTGTGTAACTTTCATTTTTGTTACACCCAACATGTGTCCAATAGAGTATGATTAATTAATTGTCAATGTGGGAATGTTAAACGTGATGAAGATAGACAGCATTTACAAGATGATCTTGACAGGTTGATAACATTGTCTGAAAAATGGCAAATGTTGTTCAATTTTGGGAAATCTAAATGCCTCCACACAGGACATGGGAACAAAGATGTACAATATACAATGAGAGGTTCTGTACTAAGTACTACTGTAAAAGAAAAGGACTAAGGGCTAACCATTAGTGCTGATATGAAGGTTTCAGAGCAGTGCAGTATTGCCGCTTCAAAGGGAAATCAAATCCTTCGATTAATTTAACAAGATTTAACAAGATTGCCATCCAGAGAATTAACTCTAGATGGCAGGTGGACAAGGAAGACCTTTGGCTTATCGAGAGTCCAACCCTTTTAATTACATATATCCAGCCCTTTTGAGGTATGTGTCGATTTTATTTTTAAACATATTCACATTACTTGCACCCACACAATCAGGAGATAATATGTTCCATTCATTCACAGTCCTTTGTGAAAATGAGAACTTTCTTACATCTAATCTACACTGCTCCTTTACTAATGTAATTTCATGTCCTCTAGTCTTTCTATCTTTCTTAACTGAAAAAAAAACATATTTCTATCAATATTTTCTTAACCATTCAATATTTTAAACACTTCTATCTGATCTCCTCTCAATCTCCTGGTCTCTAGTGTTGTTAAACCACATTCTTTTAGGCGTTTTTCATAACTAAGATCCTCAGTTTTTGTATCATTTTAGTCGCTCTCCTCTGTACTCTTTCTAGCATATCTATGTCCTTCTTGCGGTATGGCCTATACAACATTCTAAATGAGGCCTAACTATTGTTTTGTACAGCGGTATTATTAGTTCTTTTTCTTTATATGCTATATTTTGCCTAATCAATCCAAGGATTTGATTTCCTTTTGAAGCTGCAATTCCACACTGCTCTGAAACCTTCATGTCAGCACTAATTGTCAGCCCTAAGTCTTTTTCTTTTACAGTAGTACTTAGTACAGTTCCACCCATTGTATATTCTACATATTCGTTCCCATGTCCTGTGTGAAGGCATTTACATTTCCCAAAATTGAACAACATTTGTCACTTTTCAGACCATTTGATCAACCTGTCAAGATCATCTTGTAAATGCTGTCTATCTCCATCACTTTTAATCCTTCTAAACACTTTTTATCATCTGCAAGTTTCAACACCTTGCTAGCTATATCATCGTCCAAATCGTTTATATATATATTAAGAATAATATAGGTCCCAGTACTGATCCCTGTGGAACCCCACTCAAAACTGATTTCCAATTTGAAGCCTCCCCATCAACAACTACCCGTTGTCTTCTGTCAATCAGCCATTTTTCTATCCAGTTAATTATACCATTTCCTATGCCATGGGCCTTTAGTTTAAGCAGTAATCTTTGATGTGGCACTTTTTGAAAATCTAAGTAGATGATCCCTGGTCTACCCACTTAGTGATATCTTCCAAAAAACATAACATATTTGTTAAGCATGACCTCGCTTCTAGAAACCCATGTTGAGATGGGTTTATCAAGTTATGTTTAGCAAGAAAATCCACCATGTGATCTTTAATTAGTCTTTCTAATAATTTACAAATCACCTCACTGGTCTATAATTATTTGACTTGTTTCTCAAACCTTTTTTAAATAACGGTATAATGTTTGCTTCTTTCCATTCTAAAGGAACCACTCCCTCTTCTAATGACAAGTTGAAAACTGTTGCAAGCGGTATGCTAATTTGTTCTACAATTTCCAATACCCCAGGGGGGGTAGTAGTTTGGGTGGAATACCATCCACTCCAGGTGATTTATTATCCTTCATAGCCCTAATTCTCTTAGCTACCATTTCTGGGGTTACAATTAACTGTCTTAAATAGTCCAATTCTGCCCCCTTGAACTTAGCCTCTGGTACTGGCAGTGAAATAATTAATGTCTTCTCTGGTAAACACTGAACTAAAATACTCATTCAGGTCTTCTGCCATTAAGAATCCCTCTGATATTATATTTCCAGCACTATCTTCTAGAGGACCGACCTTATCCTGAACTTTCTGTTTGCTTCGAGCTTTATATTACAAGCTAATTTATGTTCATAGCTTCTCTTTGAATTTATAATTTCAGCTGTAGCTTGGTTTAGTGCTGCTTTATAAATGTTGTAGTCTTCGTCATTTCCAGTACGTCTATATGACTTCCACATCATTTGTTTATACTTAATTTTTATAATGGCTTCTTTCGATAAGTGTTTCTTTTTGGACCACTTCCCGTGTTTTTTTAAGGGAACAAATTTGACGATGATGCATTCAATTTCACTCTTTAAGATATTCCAGCATTCTGTTGCTGTCTTATTCTTCAGAGTGTTATTCCAGTCTATCTTTGCTAAATATTTCCTGATGTCCTTATATTTTCCTTTGTGGAAATTTCTCATGTACTGCTTTTTACTATTCCTTTCTGATTTTACTTTGATGGTAAAATGTATTTGGTTGTGATCACTATTCCCCAGTGGCTCACATATCTTGACATTGTCAACTAATTCATTCTGTGAGGACAAAACTATGTCTAACACATTCTCTCCCCTGGTTGGTTCTAGCACATGTTGAGAAAGGAAACTATCTTGTACTAAAACTAAAAACTTGTGGTCCTCACTACCCATACTCTGTAGAGATTTCCATTTTATATTCCCATGGTTAAAATCCCCCATAATAACACAGTCCCGTTTGCTTACTTCCCTTATACAGTTATAGCATTTTGTATTTTTTCATTCTCTTCTATGCTTATGTTTGGACTTCGATAAACTAATCCAACCGTTAACATTGAGTTTCCTGTAACTATGTTACACCAAACAGCTTCTTCGCAATCTGCTTCTCTGTCTAATTTTATTTCATAAGCCTGGATAGATTCTTTAATATATAAAATAACTCCACCCCCCCTTCTTCCTATTCTATCTTTCCTAAACATTACATATCCTGTCAGACCCAATTCAGTATCTGATATATCGGTGGTTGCCCATGATTCGGTTATACCTATTATGTGAGGATCAATATCTTCTACCATAATGTTTAGTTCATTTCTTTTGTTTACTATACTCCTTGCATTTAAACAAACACATTTATATCCAGCTTCAGAACAGTTTTCCAGACTGTTCTTTGCTGAACTATTTGTGCTGTCTTTATCTATGCCTCCAGTTTCAGGCTTCTCTGCGAGTCCCCCCTGCGGATCTAGTTTAAATAGATGCAACCTGTCCCACTGTCAACAGATCGCAGCAGATTCTCTGAGAATACTCCTGCCCCCTTTCCACTTAGATGGAGGCCATCTCTCATGTACATATCTTCTCTCCCAACAAAGTACCCCATAAATCTATGAATCCCACGCCCTCTTCTTCACACATCTGCTCAACTAGTGTGTTAATCGCCATCCTCTTACAGTTTCTGTATGTTGCCCCCCTTCCTCCCATTACTGGCAAAATTCCTGAGAGAACAACCTGTCCCACTCTTGTCTTCTTTAGCTTCCTCACTAAATGTCTGTACTTCTCTACTATCCCAGTTGTTCCCTCCGTGTCTGCATTATTTGTCCCTACGTGTACTAGTATAGACCCTCCCTTGCCATGCCCCAATACCTTCTCTACCCTTTCGGTCACATGCTCTATCCTAGCCCCCCGGTAGACATACAACAACGTCCTTCCCCTCGTATATAATCTTGTCTGTTTTTCTCAGAATTGATTCGCTCATAAACACTCTCTCTTTTCTCCTTGCCCCCTCAATCACTGCCTCGGAGTAGCTCCTCTGGTTTGCATATGTCCGGTTGTTGTCTTTTCCTCTTGCTGTCTTCTCTCCTGTCACATTCTCTTCCATTCCCTTCTTTCTTGTCACGTTTTCTGTTGTACCCTTTCCTCCTGTCATCTTCTCTTCTATCACATTTACTCTCACTTCCTTTCTTCCCTTCATCTTTCCTCCCATCACATTTCCTTCTTTCCTCTCCCGTCCCCTTTCCCCACCTACCTCCTTCACTACAGTCACTTTCTCCCCTGTCACCTTCACGCCTGTCATGTTTTCTGTTTTTTCGCTGAATACTGTCTCTTCCATCAGTCTTCTGTCTCACAGTCTTACCAACTGCCTCTGTAGTATCTACCTCTTCACCACCTGTATCGCTGCCGCGTCTCTCCTCGTTCTCTACAGTCTGATTACCTGTTGATCTATCCCCACTGACCCGCTTTCTTTTCCTCTGCCAAACACTTTTCCTCCGTCCCTCTGTCTTCTAATTAGGTGAAACATAATGTATAAGGAAAAAAGCTAATAATACCGCTGTACAAAACAATAGTTAGGCCTGTTTTAGAATATTGTATTCAAGCGTGGAGGCCATATCGCAGGAAGGACATAGATATGCTAGAAAGTATGCAGAGGAGAGCAACTAAAATGATACCAAAACTGAGGGATCTTAGTTACGAAATACACCTAAAAATATGTGGTTTAACAACACTAGAGACCAGGAGATTGAGAGGAGATCACATAGAAGTGTTTAAAATATTGAATGGTTATGAAAATATTTATAGAAAATTTGAAATATTTTTTTCTCAGTTAAGAAAGATAGAAGGACCAGAGGACATGAAGTTACATTAGTAAAGGAGCAGTGTAGATTAGATATAAGAAAGTTGTCATTCTCACAAAGGACTGTAAATGATTGGAACAGATTATCTCCTGACTGTGTTGGTGTTAGTAGCGTTAACATGTTTAAAAATAAAATCGACACATACCTTAAAAGGGCGGGATACACGTAGATAAAAAGTATTGGATTCTCGATAAGCCAAAAGGCTTCCTTGTCCACCAGCCATCTAGAGTAATTTTTTGGATGGCAATTTTGTTAAATAAATTTTCTGTGTCACGTCCAAAGTTACATGGAACTGCCCTGTGTTAGATTTAATTGAAATTGGAGTCGGGTGAAGTTTTGAGTGGTTGGAAATTAATACAGACATTTTAGAAGTAGCAGTGCATGAGGACTACAGTCAAGTTTAGTCTGCACTAGACATTTTTACTCACCAGGGATGCAGTGTCCAGGTGGCATTGCCAGGTGCTGCAGCTGATCTGTAGGGTCTGTAGGTTTAATAACAATAGGGTTCTGCATTGTGGCAGGCTGATACCCTGTTCCGTTGCCATAGCGATGCATGCGGTGCTGTTGGAGCTGTGCAAGGTTGATCATGTTACGACTGTGCTGCTGTTGGGGCATGGATACACCCCCTGGGCCCTGCTCTCCAGGTTTGGGGTGCAGCGGTGTGTATCCACCCGGCTGGAAGTATGGGTTACCAACTTTTGCCAAGTGTGGGTTTGAGCTGGTGATGTTGGATGATTGGTTAGGCAGGTGGTTGAAGCGCGGTGGCAAGTGGTTATTGCTGTTTGGTGGGTAGCCATGTAGGACTGACATGCCCGTTATTGTGGACGTAGGACTGCCACCAGCTGACGGCGACAGTCGCCGGTGTTGTTGCTGTTGTTGTTGCTGGTGATGCAGCTGCTTCATACGCATCAGCAGTGCATTTCGCTGCTCTGGACTGACATCATTGAGGTTGGCAACAGACGTTCGCCCCACTGGACCCTGGGAAGAGCCGGAGGATGATGACCGGGATGACAATTGCATGTGGTGTTGTGCCAATGGTGGCTGCTGCTGTGGTTGGACCGGATTGTGGCTTGGTGTCTGGTAGGGAATGCCATCGACGACAATCATCCCTTGCTGTGGGATCTGCGTAACAGGGAAATTTGGGTCACACGAGAAGCGAATGTCAACCACATGGTAGGGATTTGGCACCTCACAGCGTGACCGCAAAATGTTCTTTAACTGTGACACCAGGACACGCTTTGTGTACAGTATCCCACCATGATCATCTCTTTCAAGTGCAAACTCAGAGAACTTGAGTGCATGATCGAGCTTTGCTGACAGCGTTTGCACTTCGAAACCCTTCTCGTCAAGTTGACTGCGTTTTGCAGAACAGATTGCATTCAGTTCGCCAAGCAGCTCCTTCCCTCGTTTGTTTACTTGTGCGATGATGCGCAATGCAAACAACTTGATTTCATGCATGACCTTCTGCTCTCGTTCGGTGATCTCAGTGTTACGTTTTTTTATGAGCGTCTTTGCGTTTTCGACATACACACGTTTCTCGCGCAGTTTGCTGACGAGTGTCTGCAGGAATGTCTTATATTGGTGCGCCGCCTCATCAACAAACAAGTACTTGTGATCACGGTGCTCGTGTAGCTGGCAGTCCCGACATGTCAGCATGTCACATGTCTCGCAGAACAGCTGCAACAACTCCGACTTGTGCGTCTTGCAATGCATCATAAGTGAATGTGACGGAGGCTTTGTATCACTACCAGCCGTTGCATCCTTTGATTGAATCACATGGTCTTTAGTGATACGTACGCGCCGGTGTGCCTGGACACATTGGTCACACAGCCAATCAGCGCAGTCGACACAGTATGATGAGACAGGAGAGCCTTCCTCACATGCCGTGCACGTCTTCTGGTCATCAATGTTGCTGTTTGACTGACTGCCCCCTGCTGTCGATCCATTACCCATGTTCAAGTTGTTGATGAACAGATTGTCAATGATACAGTTAGCTGGGCACTCTTGTCGACATGTTGGGCAAACCAGTGATCCACCTACAAACAGAACAATAGCTCTTATTAATCTCAATGTAATATTATCAGACTCACAGATGGTAAAATAGTATTGTACTAGTACACGTAGTGTAGTGGCGTGGTGCAGTGGCTAGAGCTTCGGACTCTCAACCGAGAGAACCCGGGTTCGAATCCTGTGCTGCGGTGTCGAACCTTGGGCAAGTTTGTTCACTATAGTATATATTGCTCCACTTCACTCAGCTGTATGAATACCTGGCTATAGACAGTGGTGGATATTTGTGTACGAATGGTCTTCGCGCATTAATTGCAGTGTGGCTGGATGTTTCCCAGAGAAGTTGAGATGGTGTTCAATTGAACAGGTCTGCCAGGGAGTAAAGTGTAAAAGCGCTTTGAGTAGTCCCGAGGACTGGATACTGCGCTATATAAGAACTTACCTTTTTTGACATTTTTCAAATCAATATACTTAAAGTTAAAAGGTAATAACAAGTACATACATATTACACTTCTCTCTCTTTACGACACAAATGTATATATATATATATATACTGTGTATATATATATACATATTACACTTCTCTGATGATCTCTGTATTTTTTCACCTAGTGTTTCTGGGTTGAGAAAACTAAGATTGTTGTTCCAAGTATGGCAAAATATTTAACGTAACATATAATGCCAACAAATCATATTGTATGGTTATTGACAACAAACCTCAGGACATGAAAAATAGTCATCCTGTCACTCTCAATAATCGTTCGTTACCTCACACTATTAAATGTAAATATCTGGGTCATATAATTAACAATAATCTTACTGACGACACAAATGTATATATTTATGTGTACATATATACATGTGTCGTAAAATTCAATGGCATCTTGGTATAGTGCCATTTTCACAATTTCTTCTCAAACCTAAAAAAGTTTACACTGAATTATGTCATGCCAACCAGATTTATTACCAATTATAGCTGTCAGTTCAACACAAATTTTAACCGAAGCTGTCGAAAGAAAAAATAACACAATACCAAGGCAGTGCTCATTGAACCGCATAAAAAAATAGTTCCTATTTTATCCTGAGCAAGTTGAGGCTAGGCAATATATACAGGAACATTTGAAGAAGGGAATTTGACGATGCATCCAACAATACAAAATAGTTATCAAATATATCTGTTATCTATTTGGCCCTCGTTATAAGATATCGTTTTAAATATAACAACAAAATGAGAGAGGGCATTCATCTGGCATGCCAGCACTCTGATTTCAAAACTTGGACAAGGCATGGTATATTTAGTGACAAACCTGGATCTAAACATTGGGAACCATGTGTCCCTCATGACTTGATAATCACATTAATGTCATCTCCACGTGGGATACAAGGCTCAACATTAACTCCCAGAACGCACTTGTCTTATAGAACAAATATTAATTCATGTTTATTTGTCCCAACAGAAATCTACTTGTCCCACAAAAAATTGCATTAATCACAATTGCTAATGTTATTGCAGCAAGTACGTACAGATGTGTAGCCATAATCGTACAAATGACATTTACTATGATTGCAAAAACTGTGTTTTGTGTGGATTAATGACATTTCAATTTTCATTTGCATGGAATGTTCAAATTTTAAAACAAAATGGGTACATATGTCACTGTCAGGGATGTGCTGGTGAAAGGTTTTTCTTAATTACGAATGACAAAATACCAGATTTAATTAATTTGTATGAATTTATGTGATATTAAGATACAATACATGTGAACTCTTAAACAATCTACACCCTTAGATCAGATGACCTGAGCACAAAAAGCATGAACGACATGAGTGAACTCAAAATGCTGAACAGCTAAGATTAAGAAAATCTAAATATATATATATTTTGTTTTACAGGGGTAACTGGAATAGTCTGTGGTGCCATATACATGACAAAATTACATCAATAAAACAACTGTGCAATGTAGCCTATTAATAGTAGATTGCCATGCAATTGTTGGCAAAATTATGATCTTTGGGACAATACAAATTACAATGGTGGAAACTTTCCAGAAGTATGCATCTGTTTGTATCTTGTTTTAAAGTCAGATTTGGCAGGTAGACAGGATTTTTTTATTTAAAAAATGTATTGCAAATAGTGCAATGTTCAGCAATAATTGAAAACGTTAACACAATTAAACAAACTTGTAGATAAAATTATTATCTTTATGGTGACATAAAAAATATTCCACAATTGCAATTTCATGTACAAACTGAAATAATAGGCCGTACCACCATGCTAAAGGATAAGGCACGTTCAGTGACCCTACCTGTGGTGACATCAGCAACATCCGATGGGATGGTTGCTTTGTGTCTCGCAAATGACCAAGTTTGAGTTGGCTTAGTGACATGTGTCCGCAATGAACAGACTTCGTATTTCATACATTATTTCACAAGAGTATTAAGTTTAAGAAGGTGGCTGGGGAGTCTGCTAGGGGAGCTTTTGGTGGAATGGAGTTTTAGAAGTGGATGGGGGTGGGGGATGAGGAATTTGGAAGGTTGGCTTTAGATGAGTCAGGTGGGTGGAATGACGGTACAGGTCTTCCCTCTGACTGATATCGATAAGACTGCCCATGATTCTGTACATCATGGTGGCCTTACTAATAATGTGTCGGGCTATAAGCGGTTGTTCATGACAGCCTTATGGACAAAAAGGCCTGAACTGAAGAAGATGATACTTTTGATAGGTAAGGTCAGTTAATAGAATGTTGGCATTATTTCCGAGCACTAGAAACAAATAGAACCAGAAACTATTTTGAAAACATAAAATCACACAAACGAGCAAGTTGTGTTGCACCTTTGTTCGGGTCTGAAGGGTGTACACAACAATTCAGTGTTCCACTTCCGGTCAGTGGCTGTGTGACCGGCAGTAGTAACGCCGGGAGCAATAAAAAAAATTGAATATCAAAGTTGAGACTCATCGAGGCGATCACCGACTCAAATCTTGGCAGCCTACATAATTTATTTGTTTTTACGTGGCAGCACATTTGTCGACACTGAATTTAATCAATGCGCTCGTTTGACAACGCGACAATTAATCAACGTCGACGTGCCAAGTCATGTTACTGTCAGGAAGCCACATGCTGTATCATAATCAGTGTATTGGCAAATAACGATTAGCGCTACCTTTGACGTTCCATTTGTAAAGAATATTATGCATTATGTTAAGTGAAATATCTGACAGAAACACAAATAGTTGGTTTAGTTTGCCTGAAATCGCTGGTATATTAGAGTCTAAACGATAGAATGCTTACTTTCTACGATATTCAGCACACATTGTTTGCAAAATACATGCAAACATGACAGCAATTTTGGTTCACGTCCATGCAGGTTCTCTTTACAAACACCGCAGACGTTCAGAACCGATGCGAAAGCACTCTCAGTCGTTTCTGCCTCCATCGTTTGCTTTCCAAATTTCTGAAAAACGACATAAATCGACAAACGTTATGGCAAACCGAAGCTTACAACTACCCATCGGGCCTCCGCCATGTTTAAAGACGATGAACCTCGTTTTCGAGAACCATCGAGGCATCGACTCTCCCGCGCAGGGATCCCTTCCGAATAATGCCATTAGTGGGTTCACCAGACCCTGAGTCATGTCAGGTTGTTGTAAAACTTTACTTTTTGATAGCGCCTGATTGTTGGAGCATAAATAACATTTCTGGTCTGGGTGTACAACGATCACCCCCCCACCTAAGCCTAAGGCTAAGGCCTAATCTTTGCCTTGGCTCTGAACCGTTCATCTTATGCATAAACGACAACGTATTATGTCTCTATGGATTCGAAATTTGGAGTAGAAACTTTTAAGTTCAATGCAATTGTTGCGTGTAGGCAGCCATATTTACGTTATTTGCCAAAAACCGTAAAATAATGTAATCTTCACGACCATTTTCCTAACTTTTTCCACCCATAGCCAATCAATTTAACTCTTAACATCGTCTAACCTAGATAAAATTGCAAAAGAATCCCCAACCTCCTGCCATACAAAAAGAGACGTGATACTATGTGAGAGAAAGTAACTAATTTTGCATGTTTGTTGCTATCATGACTCAGTAATATTAACGTTACGCCACCTGGCGGATATTCGTAAAACGGCCCTAGCTAATCTATGAACCGGTCATCCTACACCAACGTGTGCTTGAAGTATCGGTGGAGGCTAGATTAGCGGCTTGGCGGACAATACACAGACACGTAGCCAGCTTTTAACAATGGGGGGGGGGGTTCACATTTTACCAATTCAGACTCCAGGGGCGCCACAAGTTCATGTGGGGTTATATTTGTTTTACATTGCAGAAGGCCCCCATGTTCACGCTCATAATGTAGAAGGTTACATTACTAACTGGAAGAACAACGAAGTGGGTGTGAGATTGGCGGACCATGTGGTTTCGTTTTGTATTCTTTCATTTTATATACAAATACCACATTAGCATCCCCAGCCAGATAACAATCGATTTCGTTTTGGGGGTGCGTTTTCAAACAAAGTGGGACTCATGTATATAATTATATGTGGTCTGTGGAGATAGGTCCCATGCATGTTGTTGCCTGATTAATTTACACCCAATTGTATTAATAAAAGCCAACACGCAGTGGTAGTTTGTTGTTAATGTAACTAGATTATTTATTCGAAACCCTTCGCCGTGTGTGCAGTTGTTTTGAATGTGATCATATTAATATAATAAACGAGGCACCGAGGAGTGTGGGTGTGTCCAAGTTATTTTTCAGAATAAACAGTTAAAGTGTGACATTTACAATATGGTTTTCACTCAATTAATACATTATATTGATTTAATCTGATGTGCAAATGTTCCATAATTTATCATAAACATATTTAAGTTAGTAAATTAACAAACCTTTATAAAACATGCCCGGTAAATAGAAGAATAGAACAATTATAATTGTCCTCTTGTGGAATTTGAATTAAATTCTAAGTGTCAAACAGTCAAGTACCATATCCTGTACACCAGACTGACAGGAAACACAAGCTATATTTTACAACTATACGGAACACAAAATGGACATAATAATTGATAATAAAGGCCCTTCACACATTCTTGCCTCCTCGTCAGCGATAAGGCTCCCCTTTCTGAGATCTACAAACATATGCAACTAGCAACCACAGTATTTTGGCTCGATACAGCCACACACCATTTTACACGATTTCTCACCAGCACGCGTATTTTAAAATAGGTGAAGCTAAACTTTATTTTGTATTGGTTAAATACAATTATTCGCGTTCCAGCTCAATAGTTAAACATTATGAATCGATCGTGTTAAGACAGATGAGTTTGTCAACCGGGTTTGCTGTTTGTAAGAAATACTCTCGCTACGCATCTTAAGTTGTTTATTGTTGGGAATAGCCTCTTTGACAGTCGGTAGTTAACTTAATAAGCATACTAAAAATAAAAAAAGCCGCACCTTTCGTTCACTTTTTTGTTCTGATGAGAAATCATGAATTATTTTATATGGCTTAATTTATGTGCTCATAATTGTTAAATCATCGTCAACCCGTTCATTCACCAGTATTTTGTGTGCATCTGTCACCTCTGAGTGACTACAATTAGGACTCATAATTTTACGTTTGGTGTAAAACTGGCTTCTTGTGTATTTGTTAACTCATGCGTTTTCATAACATGAGACCCTGTGATAGTGTGAAGTCCTTCTGCATGGCTAATTGGAAGCAATGGTCCTTTGATACACATTCCTCTAGTGACTGCCCTTTTCACACATGGCATTGGAGACAGACCTCTGAGCCAGGCTCCCATACATTCGTGATGATCACTTAATAACGGTTCTCCCTTTATCATCTGCACAAATCACGCTTTCTTGGCATTCCTTATAATGCTTGAACACTATCCAGCAGCTTTTAGGAGGGGGTAACGCTTTTGAGAAACATGGAATACAATTAGTGGTTCATATTTTAAAGATGCAATTTTGAGGGGGCTTCACATTTTGGAGAAAGGGGGTTCACGTGAACCCCGTGAACCTCCCTGGCTACGGGCCTGATACAATACAATACAACTTTATTGATCCCTGCGTTGAGAAATTGCACGTCAGCCGTCAACTTTAGTGCATAAAAACAAAATCTACCCTCACGCACTCATACACAAAAATGGGCCAAGAGGCCCTGAAGTCCTTTGGACTATATTGTGAAATTATAAGTATTAATTAAATGTTTTTTGGTGAATCATAGTTACAGATCATTAAGAGTTATGATGGAAGTAAAGTGTTGACATGTTTAGTAGCTCTCTAGACTATATGCATGCCAGTGAAGATACACCTGGAAATAAAATATTCGAGTAGACCATTTCGTGAATATTGTATATATTAGTTAATGTGTTATTAAAAAATGCTGTCGGATTTTATCTCGATACTCTGCTATTTAGGCCAATTTCCAGTGGTTGTAGAAACGTTACAGGAGAGTTAGTGAGCTGCAATCTCGCACGTAGCACAGTAAAACATTGTTTAAGAAAATGCACACGCATTATCTGTTCTCATTTTGCCCCTACCACCCTCCCCCAGAGTTGGAAGAAGAAAGAGATGAACTATATTAAAACTTTATTTGTTAACAAGGTACATACGCATAACATGCATTTTGACTTTAAAGCAGTAGTAATGACAATTAAAAACAGTAGTAACGACATAATACTAATATAACTGGAGTGATGGAATAGCTGCAACATGTATAGTAAAACATCTGAATAATATTCCTTATAATTTTTGGCTACATAACCTAACCTTTTCGAGTATACCTATGTTATTTTACTTTATATATTATTTTAATCCTAGGTCATATCTTTATATTGCATTGATAATTATGTTTAAATTTACCAGTTTTGGGGTCCTTTTGGCGGGGTCATTAGATGCCCTTAGAATGATTCAATCAATTACAGATTTTTGTGTACAGTGACACTACCACATCAAATGTATATATATATATATATATGCAAAATTACAGAAAAAGTTACTGAACAGTTTTTGAAAAAATAGGCAAAATGTGAAAAATTACCAGTTTTGGGGGCCCTGGGAGGCCCTAAGAACGATTCAATCAAATACAGATTTCTCGTGCATAGTGGCACTATCCTAAGAGACGTCTGTGCAAAATTAGAGAAAAAGTTACTGAACAGTTTTTGAAATACAGATTTCTCGTGCATAGTGGTAGTACCTTAAGGTACATCTATGCAAAATTAGAGAACAAGTTACTGAACGGTTTCTGAGATACGGCAGCTAACGGCGGACGCAGAGTGATGGCAATAGTCCGTTGGACATTCGGCCCAAAGGACTAAAAATAGTAATATAAACAAGTATTTTACAGCAGTACCAGCTCAATTAAAGAAGTCACTAAGTAATCATGCAAATAAATTACTATAACTTAGTTTAAGTATTACATTTACACACCCACACCCTGTATGCATTGGAGACAGTAACCGGAGCAGCAACATCAGCATATATCTGTCTATGTGTGCATTGGAAATGTTTATTGCAGACGGTATTCATGAATTCCTATAGCGTGTGGTTCTAGTGTAACGGTATTGCTTGTATCTATGTGTTATATAACATACAAACAACACGTCGAGAGAATATGTTTAATACGCTGCTATCTGGATACACAGCTACACTAGTCTAAATCATAGGCTAGACTGATTCACTACACTAACAGCGGCAGCGCCCACTACTCTATATGCTAATTAGAGTCCAAAGGTTGCTGCTAGGCAATCAGTCCAAATATTCCCACAATGCTGGGCATCAGCTGGGATATCTCGTGACATCCCTTTTTCAGTTTAGGGATTCACATTTCATTCATTAGCCGTCCTGGTGGCTTAATGTCAACACGATAAGTGATTCACCCCTCATTAATGAACCGTCGTGGTGGCTTAATGTAAACACGATCAGTGATTCACATCTCATTAATGAGCCGTCGTGGTGGCTTAATGTCAACACGATTTCGAAGTGTCATGCGTCTTGCACTTGGCTCATCTCACCTCGGCATAATGCCAGGTATCCCCCGCGGGGTGTTGACCCCGTTGACCGTTGTTACTGTTGACCGGTCGGCTTGGAGATCGTTGCACGGGGCACCGAATCTCCCACGTACTCCGGACTGTCTGTCCAACATTTAGCTCTTTCAGCGGCTTTGAGTGGGTGTTGTAATGTCTTTGGTACTTTCGTTTTCGTTGTTCGACAGCATCGCTGACATTTCTTCCTTGGATTTTGGTGCAAGTAGACTGTTTCGCGTCACAGTGTCTTAGTCCGGCGTGACATCAAACGGTGCACGGGCGAGTTTTGCAAGCCTTCTGTCGGTGTGTTGCGCCATTCCAGAATAGCTTTCAGTGGGTCGCTTCCATCCAGTTTGGCCTTCTAGAACAAAACTTTAGCTATTTTTATAGTGTTCTCCGCTTTCCCGTTGCTTTACGGGTAGTGCGGGCTTGATGTTATGGGCACAAAGCCCCACTCAAGAGCAAATTTCGCAAATTCCTGTGACCCATTTATGATAATGTGAAGCATTGTCACTGATCAGAATTGAAGAAACTCCGTGACGTGTGAAGTGTGGACGTAGAGCGTTGGCAACAGCCCGTGTCGTTCTCTTCTTCAGCTCGTTGATCTAGAAGAAGTTACTGTAGTAGTCTACCTATACGGGTGTCCGTCGACATACTGGTGTCCGTCGAATCTGTTGCGACCTTGGCCCATGGCATATGGGGGAACTCGTCTGTTCGCAGCTTCTCACGGCACTGTTCCGGTCGGTGTGCGTTGCAAACGTCGCACTTGCTGATGTGGTCCTTCACCTCAGCGTTCATACCGGGCCAATAGATGACTTCGCGCGCCCTGCGCAGGCATCCCTCTATTCCAATATGGCCCTGGTGTATAAATTTCACAATTCCCGGTCGCACCACATGAAGGATTACTAATCTGTTTCCCTTGAAGATTAATCCATCTTCAACTAACAGTTCATCTTTGAACTGCACGGATGGTTTTAATATTTCCTTACCGGTACTCGCTGCTGGCCACCCTGACTTGATGGCCTTCTCGCGTTCTCGCAACACTGCATCTTCCTTCGTGGCGTGTTGCAGCTCGATCAGTTTATCTTCAGGCAGCATGATGTTGTCGCTGTACATAATCTCGTCTGAGTCGTCAACTTTATTAACATCGGCATTCGATTCTCGCCGAGTGTCTCGTTTAGCCTCCGTGTTGTACGCTCGGCTCAACGTATCTGCAACGTACATTTCCGATCTTTTCTTGTACCTCACTTCGAGTGGATACTTCTGCAGTCGCAACCTCATGCGCTGCAGTCGCTTCGGTGCCATGTGTTTTTCTCTCTTGAAGATAGTTTCTAGCGGCTTGTGGTCAGTCTCCACGTGTACTACATCTCGACCATATATGTAGTCGTTGAACCGCTCATACACGAACACTATCGCCAACAGTTCCTTCTCGATCTGTACGTAGTTGTGTTCGGTATCCGTCATGGCTCTGCTTGCGTAACATATCGGCTGGCCGTCCTGCATGAGCGCAGGCCTTTATCCACATCATAGTAACGCAGCACTGGGGCGACTCGTTCCACGTGAACTCGCTTTCCTTGCATATAAATTCACGCAACGGAGCTGTGAGGTCGGTCAGTCCCTTCACGAACTTGCATAGGTACTGCACTGTACCTATTAGGCGGCATACTCCTTCTACGTCCGTGGGCATTGGCATCTCGATTATGGCCGCGATTTTCTTCGGGTCAGGTTTCATGCCCTCGTCTGTCAACAGACATCCCATGAAGCTGACGTCATTTAGCTTGTAGCGTACCTTTTTCGCGTTGAGGACTAGGTGTCTCTCACGACATCTCTTGAGGAACGCATGCAGGTTGACGTCATGTTCGTCGTCGTCTTTCCCCGTGATGAGAAAATCATGTTGGCGTCTATGACAGTGAAAACACGAGCACCGCTTAGTCGTGTGGCAATTTCCTCTATCGTTGGCATTTGATAATGTTCTCGCTTGATAGCTCCATGCAGATACGCAGTTTTCCTGGCTTCGACACGAGCAGCAAGCTGGAAACCCAATCTGTCGGTTCACTGACTGGCGCGATGATGTCATCGTTGACCATCTCACGCAGCTCATGTTTCAGCACTGGTAATCGTTGAGGGGCGTGTACGACAGGATTGATGTCTCTGTCAATCTTTATGTGGTACCGGCCTGGTAATTTTCCAAGTCCCTTGAAAACATCTGCATACTGGTGCTATATGTCAGCGGTGTCAAAGCTAGGCATCTTCGTTGCCTGTTTTACATCAACGTTGTTTACGCTCGGGGTCTCCGGCGATTCCTCTAATGGCCGAATGGCATCCACATCAATCCACTGCAGCGCACCGATGCCAACGCATGCCTGGCGGCTGAGAAGCGGTTGGCGGTGTTTACCGCTCATCACTTTGAAGTGCAGATTGCATACATAAAAGCGTGCTCAAAAGCGCTGTACACAATCGATAGAATAATAATAGACAGTACAAACAAAGCATAAAAACGATAACATGATACAAAAAAGAAATATTATAGAAGCACCAAAATGGGCCACGAATTAATGCATTTTTAACAGCTTCTTGAAAGTGTGTAGTGTTTGTGCTTCACGGATGTGAGCCGGTATCGCATTCCACAACTTCGCTGCTGAACACTGACATTTGTTGTCGCCGTAAGTAACTGTTCTAGCCCTTGGAACTTCTAGTGTCACTGAATCCATGGATTGTAGCGTTCTTCTTGGTTGGTGTACATTCAGCATGTCCGATATATATCCTGGGGCCTGTCCATGTAGGGCTTTATATGTGTGCAGGATTTTAAATTGCAAACGATAGATAACAGGTAACCAGTGCAGGTTTTTCAACACTGGTGTGATGTGGTTGTAACGTGATGTTCTGGTTACAATCCGTGCCGCGGTGTTCTGTACACGTTGTAACTTGTTAATTGATGTCTGGTGCAGTCCACTGAGCAGAGCGTTACACTAGTCTAGACGTGGTGTTACAAGCCAGTTGACTAGTGAGTTAGTTTGTGAGATAAAGCCTAACGTGCCCAATGTTGCGGAGCTGCTAATATCCAGACCTTCAGACACTATTCAAATGTTGCTCCATGTTCATAGCAGAGTCGAAGATAACACCCAGGTTTTTCACACTGTTCACTGATGTAATATCAGTGTCGCCAACACGCATAGTAACGTTTTCTATCTGCATTACATTACGCTTGGTTGTGAACAACACAACCTTATTCTTTTCACTCTTCAGTTTTAGCATGTTTGTGTGCATCCATCTTTCAATGTCCGTGATGCACCTCTCAATGAGTTCCATGGATTATGTTTGGGCTGCACCGTCCTTCGGCTTGAACGAGATGTACAACTGGGTGTCATCCGCACAGAAGTGATAACACAGTCCATACCGACGGATAATGGCTCCTAGTGGTTTTGAGTACATGGTGTATTTCTTCGGGCCGAGTACCGAGCCTTGTGGTACACCATGTTACAGAAAAAAAGAGTGAGATCTACGATAGGTTGACTGGAGCTCCTCGTGAAGACTCACCAGGTGGCGCTCAATCCGTGTATCTACAACCTTCTCTAACACCTTAGCAATAAAAGGAAGGCTAGACACAGGTCTGTAGGATGTCTGGATCGAGTGTTGGTTTCTTGAGTAATGGTCGTATCTGAGCACATTTGAATGGACGAGACACACAGCTACTATCCATAGAGGCGTTCACAATCGCGATGATAATAGGGAGTAGCTCATCTACACATAACTTTAGAATCCACGTGGGCACCGGATCGAGGTCGCAGGATTTATCAGGTGACTTCAGGATGAGAGTCTTCACTTCATCAAAGGAGTCAATTCAATTCATCATCAGATGCGCGAGTAAACCTCTCCAGTGGTGTAGTTACAGATGAGGCGTCAACGTTTTGGTCAACACCATGTAACTGGTCCGTCTGGATGCCACATCGGATGTTTTGTATCTTCTCCATAAAGAAAGAGCTAAACATATCGGCTAGTTCACTGGGAGACGCCGTTTGAGGCTATAACTGCACTAAAGATGATCGAGGCGAGGAGCGGTGAGTAAAATAATATTACTGATAGCATATTGGAGAAAGGAACTTATTTTCCATGTTGATGTGTATCATGGGGTACTTTAAAGCGAACAACGTGAACCGGGCCTAATTTCCGAACCGTTCTTTACATACAAGTACAATGTCTCTGTGGATTCAAAATAAGGAGTAGCAACTTTTCTGTTGCATGGATGTTTTGTGTGTGTTGAGGCAGCCACGTTGGTGTTATTAAAAAAAAACTGTACAAATGTCATTTTAAAATGTTTCTCACTAAAAGAAACATTTAGGGAGGAAATGCGGCTTGAATTTGCCCAACGTAAATAAATACTAAATTCAAATAAAACAAGGCCACATTTATTATCACGTACGTAAAGCAGTGACATATCATGAAACAACTTCAGGATTCCGAGCAAACTCAAGCAGTATGCTGTCCGAAGTTAAATGTGTTTTTTATGTTCTTCAGAGGAACCATGATCATGATTACGACATTTTACGTTTTTTTTGCAAATAACACCAATATGTTTGCATTTATGCACAAAATACATAACCTAAAAGTTGCTCCTCATTTTAAATCTCTATATCAATGTTTCTCAACCAGTGTGTCAATACAGAATCTCATGTGTGCCGCGAAATTATAAGAGAAGTGTCACATTTGTAGCAACCAATCATCAAATAAAGTTATGTTTAAAAACAACCGAATTGTCACCTTTCTGCTAGACACTCATTATTATCGACCGGAACATCAGTTCTTTCAAACGGTTGAATCCATAGAGACATAATTATAATACGTTGATGTAGAGTGAACGGTTGAGAAGTTAAAGGGAATAAACCCCCCATTGCTTGAATTCATATTATGTCTTCCTGTATATTATAATTTCCACCAAGACAAAATTTTTACCCGAATTCAATATATTAACAATTCAACAATTTACGATGTGCAACTGGTCTTCTTCGAATGTGCATATTTTAGCGGGCTTTTCGATATGCCTAGATGAGACGTCAGAGGCGCGAATGTCGTGCAAAATGCCAGCAAAAATTTCACTACATTCAGAGCATGTTTACAACGATAGATGTTGGGTCGAAGTAAGAGTCCGAATGAGTTATTGTGTGGTATTCCGATGTAATATATAAACATTATTCATAATAGAGGAACAAGCATTTATTTTACAATGACATCATTAAATAGGTACGCGTGGTAAATCGGTCTAACTGGTAGTAATTCGGTCAACCTACAGACATTCGGAACTTGCGCACAATAATATAAACCTAATTTATGTAATAACATAGGTAAATTATGTCATTAAACCCGTCAAACTCCGAAGACACCCTACTACTGCTCACTTCCCTACTACTGCGCTTTTGCAGCCGTCAGCAACACCGTCGAAGATAAACCGGCTATCGATCCGACCACTCGCACCGTACGTCAACCGTTTGGTGCAAAAATGCGGGAAATCTTTTTTAATGTAACCTAGTGCCGTGCGCAAACATTTCTACTATGCAATTTCTACTATGCAAGTCTGAACTTGTCCGCGACGTACAATACGCTACATTGTTTGTAATTACACCTCGTCGCGGTTTCTTGATGTGACGTATTTCTATTAGTAGTACTACGTGCCTCTACGAGTTTAAACGTGTCTGCGATATACTAGTAATTCAGCGAAAAAGGCGGAAGTACTTAGAATATATTTGTGTTAATCGGTACTTACAATATGTTTTCCAAAGTCAGGACTTAGTCATGTTCAAGTTGTAACTTAGAATATTTTCCAAAGTCGGTACTTGGAATATTTTTTTCACAAAGTTGGTACTTATTTATTTTATGTCGTCTTCAAGTCAGTACTTAGACTATTTTTTCAAAGTCAGTACTTAGTTATTTTTCTGTTATGTTCAAGTCGAACTTAAAATATTTTTCACAGGTGCCTCGGTAATGTACTAAGCTGGCAAGAATTTACGACGTTCATACGCTAAAATCCACTACACTGGCACCAGTTTATGACACATACACATTAAAGTAATAAAGACATAATTGACCTGTTATTACATAAATTGGGGCTATATCGAAATCATTATCAAACATGTGATTTCCACAAAGCTTAATCAATCAGTGTTTATGACCTGTCCTGTTTATGGTGGTTCTCAAGGTTTTCATGTTCTACTTTCAAATGCTATTCTTAATCATCTGATGAGGTGGAACTATGAGGGGGGTTCTGCAGTGCTGTAGGGATTCCATTACACGTTAGTTGCAACCCACATGGAGACATTCTGTTTGACACTGGAGCAATGACAGGCAGTGAGCCCAGCTAAAGTGCAATACACAGACTTACATCAAAATCTCTAACGCCAGCCTGCTCCACTTGGCCAGCCCAGTGAGGCCACAATAAAACATGGTTGTGTTTCCGGTAACATTGATTTTTAAAACAGGGTAGGAAAAACATTTTATTTTTAAAGCATTTTATTGCGAAAAAGTAGTGTAGGCAGACCTATTGTACTCTTTTATTGTATTTATTATTTTGTTCAACCAATTTAGCTATAGCGCCATATATGACGTCATCCAACGGAATTTGTTAGAAATACAAAACCCAGACTATAATAAGTTTGAGCCAGTGTAACCTAAACCGGAATCTGTACACGTATGCATGTTCTAACGATGTGACAAGTATATTTAATTAACAACATGTCTTCAATGCGCTTAGCGGACAACCAGACAACGATCACGAAACAGTTTATGTTAGCGCTTTTCGCCCGCGTCGCTGTTTACGTCTGTTGACACGAGGTACGTAGTAAGGGCGCCATGGTACTTCGCAGCGATTTACATGGAAATTCATCCAATACTAGGGACGATCGCGGAATTTCCGTTCTAAGAGGTAAATTGTTGTTACTTTTCAGGACTTTTGCGATAATTATCTGTATTTTGTATCATGTTGAATGATCCCTGTAATAGTCTTTTGCCGGAATATAATATAATTTTAAAAGAACAGTTTTTAGTGAGAGGCAAGGGTCGAGGGTCGGCATCATAAAATATATTTCTTTTGTTCTTGAAAAAATACATAAGGTCGCACGGAAATACTAGGGACGGTCGGGTTACCGAAAATGCAGGTATTATTCTATTTGGCCTGATCAGAGATAGGGTGTCCAGTTATAAATAGAGATCAGTGGCCAGGCAACCAGGCCAGCTTCTGCAGTGCAGTAGTGAAATAGTAGTGAAATTTAGCATTTTGGAGGACATTAGGTACCCTTAAAATGATTCAAACACATACATATTTCTCGTGCATAGTGGCAGTACCCTAAGATACTTATATGCGAAATTAGAGAAAAGGTTGCGGAACGGTTTCTGAGATATGGCAGCTAACGGCGCGCGGCTGACGCGGAATGATGGCATAAGTCCATTGGACTTTCGGCCCAAAGGACTAAAAATGTGTAAACGCTACAATGACGCTACTGAAAACACGGCACTAGGTTACATTTAAAACGTTTCCCCGCCATTTTCAGAGTTCCCGCCTTTTTAACCGAATTCCTGGATGTACAATGATGCTATTGAAACGGAGGGCGAGTTGGGGCGTGTGTCGGAGTCATCGTTGGTGGAACCGGAACTACTTTTCCTATCTTTTAACATGGGAAATCCGGAACTACGTTTCTGCTCTTGCTCTAATCCAACATCCCTCCATTTCAACCTTCTATACTGTGTGTGTGTGTGTGTGTGTGTGTGTGTGTGTGTGTGTGTGTGTGTGTGTGTGTGTGTGTGTGTGTGTGTGTGTGTGTGTGTGTGTGTGTGTGTGTGTGTGTGTGTGTGTGTGTGTGTGTGTGTGTGTGTGTGTGTGTGTGTGTGTGTGTGTGTGTGTGTGTGTGTGTGTGTGTGTGTGTGTGTGTGTGTGTGTGTGTGTGTGTGTGTGTGTGTGTGTGTGTGTGTGTGTTCCCGTGGGTCGTAATCGAAACCATTATTCTGAAAATGAGCTGAACCGGCGAAGGTTTTTGCGGTCGGCTTGTTTTGTTGACGTTGTCATTGTCAGCTTCACTGGACATGTTTTCAACAAAGTTGGATTTGTGTGGAACCGTAAAATAAATTATTACTCATCTATAATGACTAGTGTTTGTAGGGCCTATTACATCAGAATACCACACAATAACCCAGTCTGACTCTCGCTTCGACATCTATCGTTGTAAACATGCTCTGAATGTATCGAAAATACTGGCATGTTGTGCGACATGCGCGCCTCTGACGTCGCAATACCATATGTGATCGCCTAGCTTATTAACTATCAACTTTCCGCGGGAATCGCGATACAGATGGGTTTAAAATCTTAGCAATTTCTGTATTTTTTTCATGTTCATGTTGCCAAATGTTACATACAATGCTATACTTTGCGAACACATGGAAAATGGAATTTAGCTGGTGCCTTGTTTAATTCCTTTAAGGCCGCATGAAGATTGTTGCTTGGAGATGCCCCCACTGCCTCCATGGGGAGGATCGTTGTACACTCGGACCAACAATGTTATTTATGCTCCAATCTATCAGGCAGTACAGCAAAAATATACTTTTACAATAACTCATCCTCGCGCGCCAGGGGTTTCTGCTGCTGATTACGTCAGTCCCAGCTAGCAGTACCCCTGGCTGATCGCTTTGCGAAACTCTGAATTTAAGCTCAGCCTATCAAATCGCTCACTAGATCAGTAGATCTACTCAGGTCAGGTGGTCATAATAAAACTAATTTCAACCAACCGTGGCTCATGTTACATGCAATGTTAAGGAAGTAGAACCAGGTATTCGAATACACAATACCGCCAAGCTGCTCGTGCTAATGGGCGAACGGGTCATTATATATTGGGATTCCCAGAAGTCGTTTATCCGTCTTCAAATTGGGGCGGGTATTTGCGCTGTTCTCATAGGTGATGCAGTCGCGACTGGCGAAGTCAATTACTAGTTTGACTCAGCTAACTTCCGCACTTCGCGTAGGGGATCAGCCAGGGCTAGTTTTGCATGGCAAACAGCCCTGGGTTGCGAGGATGCAATAACTTGAAATGACAATTAACACAGGGCTGATTCTCCACCAGAACCTAGCTCAGCAAAAGTGACACTAGGTGGCGGATTTAAGACTGAACTTTATCCAACAATTTAGTCTATACATTGGGGATCGAGATCGGGGTGAAATGAACCGACCCCTAAACAAACAATTGTTACTGGGTGCAGTTCTAATAAGGTTAATGCTACGTTCCAATCACCTCATTTATAACGTGAATACGTCTTCGTAACGCCTAACTGACCAAGTGCACACATTTTACCAGTGGTGAAGTCAGGCTGCTCAAGAACAGCGGTTCCCAAACTGGTATATGCGTACCCCCGGTGGTACGCCAGAGGTTCTCTAAGGGGTACGCGATGGGTTGGCTGAAAGTAAAGATTTCGCCATCTTGTTTGTTACTCGTGTTCGCGCTTTGCAACAAAAACGGAGACTTCAAATGAATGTTGTTGTTCTATCATCTCTTGGAATTTGCCACGAATTAAGGGCGAAGGCGTCTTCACAGGCCTCAAAATGTTTTAAAGCCGAGGGATAATCGTGGAAAAATTTGCGCACGTGTGCATCGACGGAGCGCCGGTGCGATATTGTAAAATGGACCCCCGTCATATATGGACCGGAGGTCCATTTACCATGGCGTTGGAAATGGAACCCGTGTAAAAATTGTTTTACTGTGTTGTATCCATGACTTTTGTTCACTCTCTCGTAACTTCGTGGCTCGACTACGGGAACGCTGTCCTGCGTATAGCATCTCCCACCGCCTCTTGCACCGTCTTGAGGTGGCATGACGGCAGCATCGAAACAACTTCGGTGATTTCCGGTGAAGTACTGCACTGCGTCCTACTCTACTCGTCCTGGTATGTCGCGCCCTTCACGACCGGACGCCGGCGTATCTCGCCTTGCTCAGCAGGGGTAAGACCACATTTAAATTTTACATAGGCGGCCATTAAAACGTTTCCTTCATTTCCTGCTAAATTTGACGGACAATTTTCTTGAAAATTTCACAGCATATTTAACCCCCATTGACACAAGTGCTGTGGAAAACTCGTAAAATTCTCATACCTCAGTTTTCAGAAAAATCCACCCAAACCTGACACCCTTCAATTTCGCCTCAATCTGGTGACGGATTTTGAAATATTGGTGCGTTCTGCAAAATAGCCACTACTAGCGTATGTTTATTGCTACCTCGTGAAAGATCTAATGTAGTAGTACATTCAGTATTCACTGAACTGACATGTGCCATGCCAAAGTGCTCGAAAATATTCACACATGACACCAAAACGGTATTTTTAGGGGCACTCTTTCGGTTAGTTAGATTTATATCAAGCTATACATATAACTAGATTAACCACAAAAGGAAATTTACACTGTCTCAATAACAATTAAAATATGTGTCATCAAACTGTGCACACCTCCAAGCTAAACAGCGCCTTGAGTTGGTTTAAACATGCTTATTCGGTACTTTATATTACATACGACGTTTGCCTGGTATGAATGGTACTGAGCACAGCATACAGGCCAACACAGTATCTTACCGATATGGGAATAAAATATATAGAATATTAAGGAAATGTATTTTTTTGTAATTGTTCATAAAATGCTGTATTCTTTTGCAAAAAATACACAAAATCATTATTTTAAGCAGCATTTTATTGGACATGCACGTTGCAAATCTTCACGAATTTTGGTATATAACGTAATGCCCACAAACTATGCTAAATAATCTGATGCAATCGTTGGCCCGGTAATGGCGGACGAATCCTTAATGTGGTCTTACCCCAGCATACCGTACGCAGTGACGGATTAAAGGTGCATAATCACTTCGTTTGCCCATCGCCAATCCTGTTCTTTTATGTCCAGATGTGTAATGTGTGGATAGTTTAATTAGTGCGCACAGTCTGTTTAATAAAAAAAGCGTACTTGTTTTTTAATCGACAAAAAAAGAGTTGTCGTTACATCGGGTAGCTGGCGCGAAAGCCAATTGCGCTGTCTGCTTACTGCGCCATTTCGGTCATGTGCTCATTCAAGATTTAACAAGAGATTTAACAAGATTGCCATCCAGAAAATTACTCTGGATGGCAGTTGGACAAGGAAGCCTTTTGGCTTATCGAGAGTCCAATACTTTTTATTTACATGTATCCCGCCTTTTTAAGGTGTGTGTCGATTTTATTTTAAAACATATTCACGCTACTAGCACCAACACAATCGGGAGATAATCTGTTCCATTCATTTACAGTCCTTTGTGAGAATGAGAACTTTCTTATATCTAATCTACACTGCTCCTTTACTAATGTAGTTTCATGTCCTCTGGTCTTTCTATCTTTCTTAACTGAGAAAAAAATGTTTCTATCAATATTTTCATAACCATTCAATATTTTAAACACTTCTATGTGATCTCCTCTCAATCTCCTGGTCTCTAGTGTTGTTAAACCACATTCTTTTAGGCGTATTTCGTAACTAAGATCCCTCAGATTTGGTATCATTTTAGTCGCTCTCCTCTGTACTCTTTCTAGCATATCTATGTCCTTCTTGCGATATGGCATCCATGCTTGTATACAATATTCTAAATGAGGCCTCACTATTGTTTTGTACAGCGGTACTATTAATAATTTTTTCTTATACGCTATATTTCGCCTAATTAATCCAAGGATTTGATTTCCCTTTGACGCTGCAATTCCGCACTGCTCTGAAACTTTCATATTAGCACTAATGGTTAACTCTAAGTCCTTTTCTTTTACAGTAGTACTTAGAACAGTACCCCCCATTTTATATGTTACCTCTTCATTCCCATGACCTGTGTGGAGGCATTTACATTTCCCAAAATTGAACAGCATTTGCCACTTTTCAGACCATTCGAAAACAATAACAACACACACGTGGTTTAACGTATCAAGATGAAGATTTTAATTCCAAAGTGGTTGTACGAAGGTACGTATTACACTATCGCAGTTAGCAACAAGAACGCGTAGCCGTGTATTAATTCAACGAGAATTGCAACTTGCGAACGTCTACACTCGACTCGAGCCTGTCAAAAGTCTAAGAGTAAGACAGTCACCATCTCAGCCAGAGATTCAGTCAGAGAGTGACAACGAGCATATTTGATATGTATTGTATTTGGTTACACAGGATGTTGTTAATAAGCTGTTATTCCGACAATACATATTGAGAGTAGATGACGTGAGGGAGCGAACTGACAAGTAACATTGCTTTGGCAGCAGGCCCCTGTTGATCGTGCAAGTAACTAAGTAAGTTAGTCAGGGAGCATCCGTAATTTCGTGCAACAGAACGTCAAACACGGGAGTATTATGTGGTGATCGTAATTATTAAAACATTTGTTGTTACTCATTTTTTTGATACTATTACTGCAGAATATTGTTGATTTGCATTGTATTTTATGCAAAATAATTTAGTTTTTGATATGACAAGCATGATGGTGATGATTTTATTCAATATAAAAATGTAACCGTGTAAATACATAAAATATCAATATACCTAGAGTACACCATATATAAGGATTACACAAGAAAATGCACACACTTGTCTCCATTGTGGTCCTTGATGCCTGGCTATAGTGTATGTAATGCATTAATTGGTATCCTGTGATACCTTTCAACTGACATATGCTGGCTATTCTTATATATTTAGCAATATATGTATATATTCTCACCACAGCAATATATGAATACATAATAATATATGTAACTTGAATTATGATATTGCTAGAGACCACACTGCAACCCATGAATGAGAATGAGAGGAGGGGCTAGAGGCGGTCACCCGGGCCAGGCAGACACAGGGATGATACATAGTCTGCGGCAGGCCCACATTTGATCAATCCAGGTAATTTCAAATTTATAACAATCAACCACGTATAAGTTATCAAAAAATTTTAATGTGAACATTAAAATATACCACATTTGTTTTCATACACATTTTAATAATAACATCTTGGGCATAGAACAGTCGATTGACTTCTGCACTTGTATATTATACCCACAAGTGTATCAACACAGACATATTAATACACCTTTAAACAGTATTTAGCATATGGCGATGACTCTGAAATAAGTTTATAAAATAAATTAGTCACTCTTGAAGAAGGTAGACATACGTATTATGAACCTTTGAATACTTGACGAGGAAAATATATTGTTAGCATCACAATAACACCTCATTCTGTCATTTCCAACATTCACCTTGACCATTCAACCTCAGGCTTAAAATGTCAAACATGAATATGTATAGTAGTTATACATGGCAGACACTGACATGAATTTGTATACTCAAAACAAAACATATAAATGCACTTTACTGATGCTTTAATGATTAGCGTCACTGTATTGAAATTGAACACTTTTAAATTCATGTAATGACAATGAACATCTAGTAAAGAAAAATCGTTAAAATTGTTCACTGTTTAGAAAAATTGCATATTCCACTAATGTCTGCATGCTGTATCAAGCCACCCTTCCCCGGAACGACCCTGGTAAACACTGACTGTTCCTAAGATATCAACATGTATAGATGCAGCTGTAGTAGAACATTTCGTGCTGCCTTTTTTCTTGTGAAATGCTGCAGGTCATACATGAAACATTATTATATACCGATTATGACAATGAACACATCATCATTATTTACTCCCAACACTACTATGATGCCTGTTTTTGTATACTGAACATGTTTTTTTTACAGGAGATTGAACTAGTGTGCTTAGTATCACTAGCTCTCCAAGTTAATATGGCATACTGGGCAGTTGTATTTGTCCAGGATCTCGGACAAGATTCTACAGCCATGCAACATGCTGCATAATAACAGTTTGTCATATGAATGTCCACCGAGTGATCCCAATTGTGTCGTGCTGAATCCGTGACAGATTCCCCAGTGCTGATGGGGTGTACACTGGCTTCCAGGTCAGTCAATTAGCTTGACAGATTGGAAACCAATGTAGACTGCAGGTTGCTCGACATAAGAATGTGGTGACGCTTGACTAGCTCTGCAGTTGGTGATGGAACAGTGGGTGCCAGGGTTTGCAGATATGGCAACAACTTTCGATGCTGTCAGACAGGTTCAGTGTCGAGCGTTCTTCGGTGAACTGCATCGGTTTAGATATTGATGACATCACTATGTTTTCGCTGTCTTTGATGGTACTGCATACCAGCTTCCTGACTTTTTGCTGTACGTCTGCATCTACCTATACCGGAGACAAAGTGACAATTAGGATGGCTCTAACATGTATGATATTTTTATATGTGATGACACATTTATCAAAAGTCAATAATACAAGGTATTTGTATTCAATTCAACTATAACTTTTAGCAGTGTCCATGAAAAAATACATTAATTATCCAGAATTGTTACAGTGGTAGGGTTTCATTGTCTTTGTGTTACTGATAGTCAGTGGCAGCCAGCTGAGTTCTTGCAGCAATAACCAGGCACATGTTTGTGAGGAAGTACACCCTGTAATGGTATTGAAAGCCTTTTCACATTTTTCAACAACAATCTGTTGATACACTGACAGCAGCATTTTACTTGTTTAAATTCTCTATGTATCACGAGGACTGTTGTTTCATGCCGTGTATCATTTTTCTAAATTATTCTTTTTTATCACTGTTTTATATTTTCACAGATAATTTACATTAATTTTATTTTGCATGATAATTAAACAACACTTGAGTAAGTTTAGTTCTGATATCAGATATGGTGTAGTATCCAGTCCTCAGGATTACTCAAAGCGCTTTAAATTTTACTCCCTGGCAGACCTGTTAAATCGAAAACACCATCTTGACTTATGTGGGAAGAATTCAGCCACACTGAAATTAATATGCAAAGATTATTCATACAAAATATCCACCGTCTGTAGCCGGTACTCTTCATACAGCTCAGTAAACTGGAGCAATGTAGCAAGTAGCGATTGTACGTGTAATTCTCAGTCACATGACGATGACCCTGTCTAGTCTAGTCACTATTTTTTGCGAGTTGTAAACATACCAAGCATTGCACAAACTACAACATTTTTGAATTTTATATCCTATTGATGTTTAAAAAAAAAATCATAATTATAGTTATTTGATATGTACATATTAAATTTGTTCAACTAAACATCTTCCTAAGTAATTGTTTCTCATTGGTTTCCATTTTATGGGCATTAAATATTTAAAAAAATTCAATACACATAATTGTTTAGTCACTAATTTTGTGAGTTGTAAACATACAACTAGCATTTGATATCACATGTACTAGTGTTGTTGTTTTTTTGTAACAAATAATTGTGATAAAAGTAACTGTTTGTTTTGTTATATGTACCTGACATTTTTTCAACCTCTTCCTAATTTTTGTTTCTATTGTTGCTTTGCATATTATGTGTATGTGTTATACAAATTATTACATTATACACATCAAGTGCAATGATTGTACCTGTAGTTGATTTGTACTTTTCATAATTTTGTAGTCACGATCTCATCAAATAGTTTCAATAAAATGTTTTTGATTTACATTGTCTTTACTTTAATTCACATGCATTTCTAACAAAAATATGCAATTTAACGAGGACACCCATTACTGCAATATCCTCATGCAGACAAACAAAACTATCACATACAGGGGTGGATCCAGAAATCGAGCCTGGGGGGCACAAAAACCTCCACTGGCGGCTGAACCAAATGGTGTAGTCTAAATTTTGTCGCTGCCAAGCCGCCATAACTATAACTTCAGCTGCTCGGCTGGAGTGGTGATATCGGAAGGAGGGGGGGGGGGGGGGGGGGGAGTTGCTATTGAAACATTTTCGCCACTGCATAGGCATGATTACTATGAAAGTACAATCCTCACTGAAGCTTGGCTATATTGTTTCACGTGTATTTACTTGCACTGTATAATATACGAATTTATGTTTGTAACAGAAATATTCCAAATTAAATAAATAGAACATTAAGTTCCAAAAGTGAACTGCAAATGAAATGTACAAATACAATGTAATTGAAAGTTTCACAAAAGTCCTATCAACCAAAGATAACATTGGTCAGAATAAAACATAATTGTTAAAACCAATCACATATGTTTGCATATCTTCCAATTATTATGCTATGATTTATATATATATATATATCACGTTTGCATAGCAGCATCAATTAATACTTACGTTTGTTCTAACTGTCCCGAGCTGCATCCAGCCTCAGGAAGTGACTGGACACCTGAGCTGCCTTTGCTACGACCTAGAGCCACCACAGATCTTGTCATATGTGATGGCTGCAGTGGTGTTGAGGTAGTTCACACCTTTGTGTTGAAGCTGTCAAACAAAGTCATGAATTGGAATATGGAATGAGTCGGATTATTTGTGAAAATGAACATGGTTTTACAGCACTAATACCTGTTAATATATATGTATATATATTATATATATAATAGTATATAATATTATATATGTGTGTGTGTGGTATGTAACTTGTAAACTTTTTAATTTCATTAACAGATAAAAATATGTTGCACGGTCTTTTGCCCAATGGTCATTTGCTCAGCACTCAAGTGTGAAAAGTTCATTTGTGAAAAAAATTACAATGATATGAGAGTGGCAAAGTTATTATCGTATATATATAATAAAAGTGTAGTACATAACAAACAAATGGACAATTTAAAAGTGTCAACTTATTAACTAAGTACAGGTAGAACACAGATGGGCTGGAAAGAAGGTTACAGGAAATAAAGTCACAAAGTAATTTTATTGAAAAAAAAATTATAAATAAAAAGTTTTGCAATTTTTCACTGATAGTTCAACAAAGCAAAGCTTGAGGAATTCAATAGTAAACCATGCAAAATACACAATGCCTTAGTTGTGATCTCAATGTGTCATTCACCTAACACTGCTAATTAATGAGGAGGACATTTGGCTGGTAGTGGTTGAACCCCTGGCAGTGTCCACAAAGTTCTACTGTTTACTCAGAGGGTGGATTACCACTGTAAGTCTTTAGAAGAAGATTCCAGCAGTTAGTCATGTCTCTTATGAGAGCAACAAAGGCATTTTATTATGGATTTCCTGGCTTGATTTAACAAACAAAAATGATAATGGCCTTTCAACTACTTGCAACTGTGGTTATTAACTAGAGGTTTCTGACTGGGAAAGTATGTTCCATGAAGCGAACCCTTTGTGGCTTCAGTGTCATCAACGTGCAAACAATTTGTAAACTGTCCTGTCAGAAAGTTAGCTGTCAACCCTGGCTGTTTTTTAATTGAATCACGCAACTGTTGCCAAGTAAGATGAAGTTAATTAAATGAAACGGAAAATAAATTTTCATTTTTCTACAAAATGTATGAATGTAGAAGTATAAATTACAAAATGCATGTTATTGATAAATTGTAGTGTTTTAGATGTGCTTTTTTTCTTGAAAGACCAAACTAAAAACATAACTTCTATAATTTACATGTACAAAAGGATTTGTATCTTAACAAAACATGGGCTGCAATTCTTTGTATAGTAACGGTAATTCTCTGCTCTCTCACATAAATCAGTCGCAAGCTATCGATACATGTTATTCACTTATTGTGATGGACATTTGCACAGTATTGAGGGGTGGTGGTTTTCTGAACATAATAAGCAACATAATATTATATCCATACGAATCAATTTGGGACGTAAAAGAACCACTGAGGACGACAAGCACCCTGGCAGTGACCACCCTCAGTGCCAGCATAGAAAGGTCGGCTTGGCGATAATGTTCTGAAAAAGGCTGACTAGTTGAATGAGACCTCATAAGATCACTGTAACCACAATATATACAGACTAGTCAGTTAATAGAACGTTGCCGAGTGCTGGAAACAACTAGAACTAGATATGCGTGGCTGAGGCTCACTACTCTGAAATTACTAACCTGTCTAGAAGAAGTTTTGCGAACGCAGCGTCTGTTCTTAGACTAGTCTTACTCCAGCTGTTTCTTTTGTGACTTGTCAATCACTCAATGTCAGTTATCTTGTGTCGTTCCACAAATCCATACTGGTTTTTCCCAAATAAACCGTCTGGTGCGAATATTGTCATTGTCTGCGTAATTTGGCCCTTTTTCACTGCGTCGGTGGCATATGTCCGGGGATGTCCAATCGCCGGCGTAAATGCCATAAAATAAGAACGTGTTGTATAAACACTTACGAACACTACTATCAACAAAAACGGTTTGATCGAGGCATCAATCTTGAGAGTCAGAGGTCAGTCTCGCCCAAATTCGCGAACACGATACTATTATATGAAGTTTCCACTTCCAGATGCATTTCCATGTTCAAGTAAGTGTTGCTAGTTTCGACTCGAAACCAAATTCGAAATAGTTCGCAGTTTGTTTATTAATTTCAACAAAACGAAGTAGCACAAGTGCACCAATGAACCAGGATATTATAGGGGATACTTGATAGCTTTGCTTTTTCGGGAAATTAGTCAGAAAAGCCAGGAGGATAACAATCGAAATGATATTGCAGCTTTAAAAGACATTCGCGGGCCCTATGGCTGGCCACCCGACATTTTCGTGGGCCCTATGTACACCCAGGGGCGAGAACAGAGAGGGTAGTCTAGGGTGTCGAAAACCTCGCATTGCTCTCCCTCCTTGAAGTTTGCGAAAACGTCCACTGGCGCCGGAACGAAAAGAATATTGGATGTTTTTTTTTTAAAGATATAATGTCTGTTAAACATTCAAACATTTAGGACCTGCATCAGGATTATTCCCAACTTGTTAAACTCATTGGGGATATGAAGTACCAAAAAGAAAACCAATTACACTTATGCAGTAGCCATAATTTGCCAAATCATGTCTTGCTAGCTGCGTTTCGAGGCTATTCAGTGCTTTTCACGGGGACCTGGTTTTGTTGATTTTTCGTCCACCTATTTATGTGAATACGGATTTTTCTGCACGAAGACCAAACTTTGAGACTGACCCTGAGCCATGGATGTCCAAAACTGCTTCTCGAATTGAGTATTTTATTTTGAAAAGGTAGCTACATCCCTCTAGTTTTGTTGTATTTGTTATGATAAATACACTTCGTTTATCTTATTAATACGATTTGGTGTTATCGTTAGTAGTAAGGAAGACTTTTTGGAGGGGTATCCAGTGGTGTTTCGGAGTCATTTTTGGTTGATATTAGGGAGGTTTCGAAAGCCGCCCCCCTGAGTGAAGTGAGTAGTCACGTGACCGTATGTATAACGAGAGGCGCCACCTGGCGGGTACGTTAGAGGTAACGCCCCCTGACGGGAAGCGTAGAGAGGGTGTGATTATGTATGTATGTGTATTTATAAACCGTGTGTATGAATGTACGTGTATGAAAGAACTAACGAAACACAAGAGTATACGAGTGCACACGTATTTTATTGATGAAAGATACAAGCGGTGCTCAGGCGAAAATTGAAAACATGATGTTTTTTGGTGAAGCAGTCAGACACAACACTAATAAGACTGACTAGTGGGTTATAAGAATTTCAATATTATTCAAATGTGTGTAGCTGACGAAGATTAGGTTGTGGGTTATGTTGATGATGCGATGTCACGTGCTGTTAAATGACTGCGACCGCATTTGCATTACAGTTACGTTTGTTCACCTTTGATTTCCACCAATGGCTGGTTATGGACATCTACCTTACCTTATTAAATGAACGCTTCAAAGCACCTTATAGTTTAATAGAGACAATTATGTTTTATTTGTGTGTGTGTGTGTGTGTGTGTGTGTGTGTGTGTGTGTGTGTGTGTGTGTGTGTGTGTGTGTGTGTGTGTGTGTGTGTGTGTGTGTGTGTGTGTGTGTGTGTGTGTGTGAGTGTAGGTATGTAGGTATGTATGTATGAAAGAAGAATTAGTGCTAAGGGAATAACCGACAAAAACCACAGTTTGAAAGTTGATTACCTTTTTAATAATGAGTGTTCATCAACAACATGTTCAAAAACCACAGTTTGAAAGTTGATTAGGTAATTATCGTTCAACTGAAAGTTGATTAGCTTTTTAATAATGAGTGTTCATCAACAACATGTTCAAAAACCACAGTTTGAAATGATTAAGTAATTATCGTTCAGCATTGGTCGCAGGAGTATCCCAATCTTCAACAACATCCTCCATCGGAGAGGGAACAGGGTCTGCATCAAAGCGAGTCCGTGTCGCTAGGAGTTCGCGCATTACGTGGCAGAAATACGACCACGCCAGTGGCTCGTGTAAGTCTGTCTATGTTGTATCGTGTATAACGAACATGTTGGAAGGTGGACCATGAGAGATAATGAAGTATACTGAAAGGTGTGTGAATAATGTTTATAAATATATATATATATATATGAAACTTTAAAATATGTATGTATGTGTGTATGTATGTATGTATGTATGTATGAAAGAAGGATTATATATAAGGTAATAACCAACAAACACCACAGTTTGAAAGTTGAATAGTTTTATTAACATCAGGGATCGATTACATCAACGAAACCATCATCATCATCATCTGTCTCCGGACACCAATTTTCGACATCCCCCGTGTCCAGGGGGGCAACAGGGTCGGGGTCAACCCAAGGGTTTGGAGGATCAAACCGGTCCCGTGTCCTCAGCAGTTCAGTCATGACGACACAGAAAGCACATTCATGGTAGTCGTGGAGTTCTTCTTCTCTGGAACATATATGAAAACTTTGAAAATATCGTCTCTGAAACATATATGAAAACTTTGAAAATGATATTATATATTGTGCGAAGTACAACCGGTGGGAATAGACCAGCGATGTAACCAGACACCGCGTAGGTAGCCAACACGATAAAAGGGCAAGCTAGGGCAACAGACGAGAGATATAAGAATGGACTATGACACAATATGTAGACGTCGCCTGACGCGATCGGTAACCAGACACCACGTAGCAAGCCGAAACGACAAGAGGGCAGGCTAGGTCAACATACGCATAGATAAGAAAGGACTGTGACACAACATGTATATAGTTTTGTTAGGTTTATATACGCAAACCCGATAGAGGCGTTATGTCTTTTCAATCACGAGACAGTGCAAAAACACGAGAAGAGACAAGACCAGCTCAAGCACAGTACACACTAGCTGAGAAGGAGGTAAAGAAAGCCACCAAAAGAGATTTGACAAGCTCAAGCACAGAAGGGAGACAGAGGAGGATAGGAAGGCAGAGAAGGCGAGGGAAGAGAGGAGAGGGAGACAGGAGGATAGGAAGGCAAAGAAGGCGAGGAAAGAGAGGAGAGGGAGACAGGAGAGGATAGGAAGGCAGAGGAGGCGAGGGAAGAGAGGAGAGGGAGACAGAGGAAGATAGGAAGGCAGAGAAGGCGAGGAAAGAGAGGAGAGGGAGACAGAGGAGGATAGTAAGGCAGATAAGGCGAGGGAAGAGAGGAGAGGGAGGCAAAGGAGGATAGGAAGGCAGATGAGGCGAGGAAAGAGAGGAGAGGGAGACAGGGGAGGATAGGAAGGCAGAGAAGGCGAGGGAAGAGGGATACAGAGGAGGATAGGAAGGCAGAGAAGGCGAGGAAATACTTGGGAGGTCAAGCGTATGTCAAGCGATAAAATACAAAGTTTGCAGCACTTACTTATTGGAGACGTATAATATTCATCTTGTCCTCGGGACATGCCTTGTCGTGAGCGCTCGCCATCTTCAGCTGTCGGAGTGAAGTTGCGTTGTTCGAAGTCGGTAGAAAGTAATATGCTCCACTAGAGTTTTGTTAGGTTTATATACGCAAACCCGATAGAGGCGTTATGTCTTTTCAATCACGAGACAGTACAGACAATGGAGTCACGAGTTGAACTCCGCTCTCTCTATCCGTGCTCGTTAGCGGGTGCAGTATGAGATAAGCCGCGTGACTCGACACTCACGAGAAGCCACTACGCTACGTCCATCCATACACGTGTTCCAACTTCCAACAGTTTACTTACCACAATTCTCATTCTTCAAACTGTCACAGGTGCTCGTTAGCGGGTGCATTCCGTACATGGTCTAGCCTGTTACATGTCTGCCTTCCATACATGGTCTAGCTTGTTACATGTTTGCCTTCCATACATGGTCTAGCTTGATACATGTCTACCTTCCATACATGGTCTAGTTTGTTACATGTTTGCCTTCCATACATGGTCTAGCTTGTTACATGTTTGCCTTTCGTACATGGTCTAGCTTGTTACATGTTGACCTTCCATACATGGACTAGCTTGTTACATGTTTGCCTTCCATACATGGACTAGCTTGTTACATGTTTGCCTTCCATACATGGTCTAGCTTGTTACATGTTTGCCATCCATACATGGTCTAGCCTGTTACATGTTTGCCTTTCGTACATGGTCTAGTTTGTTACATGTTGACCTTCCATACATGGACTAGCATGTTACATGTTTGCCCTCCATGTACGGTCTACCTTGTTACATATTTGCCTTTCATACATGGACTAGCTTGTTACATGTTTCCCTTCCATCCATGGTCTAGCTTGCTACATGTTTGCCTTCTGTACATGGTCTAGCTTGTTACATGTCTGCCTTCCATACATGGACTAGCTTGTTACCTGTTTGCTATCCATACATGGTCTAGCTTGTTACATGTTTGCCTTCCATACACGGACTAGCTTGTTACGTGTTTGCCTTCTATATATGGTCTGGCTTGTTACATGTCTGCCTTCCATACATGGTCTAACTTGCTACATGTCTGCCTTCCATGCATGGTCTAACTTGTGACATGTTTGCCTTCCATACATGGTCTAGCTTGTTACATGGTTGCCTTCCATACATGGTCTAGCTTGTTACATGTCTGCCTTCCATATATGGTCTAGCTTGTTACATGTTTGCCTTTCATACATGGTCTAGCCTGTTACATGGCTGCCTTCCGTACATGGACTAGCTTGTTACATGTTGGCCTTCCGTACATGGTCTAGCTTGTTACAAGTTTGCCTTCCATACATGGTCTAGCTTGTTACATGTTTGCCTTCCGTACATGGTCTAGCTTGTTACATGTCTGCCTTCCATACATGGACTAGCTTGTTACCTGTTTGCTATCCATACATGGACTAGCTTGTTACATGTTGGCCTTCCGTACATGGTCTAGCTTGTTACAAGTTTGCCTTCCATACATGGTCTAGCTTGTTACATGTTTGCCTTCCGTACATGGTCTTGCTTGTTACATGTCTGCCTTCCATACATGGACTAGCTTGTTACCTGTTTGCTATCCATACATGGTCTAGCTTGTTACATGTTTGCCTTCCATACACGGACTAGCTTGTTACATGTTTGCCTTCCATACATGGTCTGGCTTGTTACATGTCTGCCTTCCATACATGGTCTAGCTTGCTACATGTCTGCCTTCCATACATGATCTAACTTGTGACATGTTTGCCTTCCATACATGGTCTAGCTTGTTACATGTTTGCCTTCCATACACGGACTAGCTTGTTACATGTTTGCCTTCCGTACATGGTTTAGCTTGTTACATGTCTGCCTTCCATATATGGTCTAGCTTGTTACATGTTTGCCTTTCATACATGGTCTAGCCTGTTACATGTCTGCCTTCCGTACATGGACTAGCTTGTTACATGTTGGCCTTCCGTACATGGTCTAGCTTGTTACATGTTTGCCTTCCGTACATGGACTAGCTTGTTACATGTTTGCCTTCCATACATGGACTAGCTTGTTACAGGTCTGCCTTTCATACATGGTCTAGCTTGTTACATGTTTGCCTTCCGTACATGGACTAGCTTGTTACATGTTTGCCTTCCATACATGGTCTAGCTTGGCGGAAAGTGAAGGAGCTAGTGTCTGCTGCTGAGGGGGAATTAGCCTGTCACGGGACCGACCTCCTAGTGGAAGTAGTACCACCTGGCGGGTAATGAAGGAGTAATGAGGGAATATTAAAGGCTAATTGACGTAGACTGAGTCTGCTGATATATATCACTCTGGGCTGGAGCACCCATGGGGAAATTTTAAGATGGTGCCCGTCTCCACGTGATCTACCCCCTGGAGGAAAGAAGTTTAAGTAGTAAGGATATTTTATTTGCTATTTTGTTTGTATGACTGCCAGTTTAAATGGTTATTTATTATGATGCCTAAAAAATTGAAACTGATGACACATTCATTCTGTCATGCATTGTCCGAAATGTCATGTCTCCCTTGTAACACTTTGTCGTGATTGCCCAAAGACACACCACTCCCATGTAACACTTTGTGTCACTATTGGCCAAAGACCTCCACTCCAATATAACACTTTTTGTCACTATTGCCCAAAGACCCCCACTCCCATGTAACCTTTGTGACTATTGCCCAAAGTCCCCCACTCGAATGTAACACTTTGTGTCACTATTGCCCAAAGACCCCCACTCCCATGTAACCTTTGTCACTATTGGTCAAAGACCCCCACTCCCATGTAACACTTTGTCACTATTTCCCAAAGACCCCACCCCCACGTAACACTGTCACTATTGCCCAAAGACCCACACTCCCATGTAACACTGTCACTATTGCCCAAATACATAATGTATGTGTATGTACGTATTTTGTGAGTTCTACTGTCAAAAGAGTGAAATTTGGTGAGTTCTTCTGTGGTGTCCTAGCCTTACACGCATGCACGCACCCATGCACCCACCCACCGTCGCCGTCCCCACCCGCCCTCGCCGCCGCAGAGGCGGCGCGCTTCGCTACATGATGTAGTGATGTGATGAGATGATGTGATGTAGTGATGAGATGATATGATGTAGTGATTTGATGAGATGATATGATGTTGTGATGTGATGTAGTGATGTAATCAGATGATATGATGTAGTGATGTGATGCACTGATGTAATGAGTTGATATGATGTGATGAGATGATATGATGTAGTGATGCGATGATATGATGTAGTGAATGTGATGAGATGATATGATGTAGTGATGCGATGAGATGATATGCTATGTAGTGATGCTGTATTGTGATGTAATCATGTATTGATGTGATGTAGTGGTGATGTGATGCTGTGCTGTGGTATTGTACTGAAGGATGTGATGTGGTGTTGTGATGTGATGCTGTGTTGTGATGTAGTGCCTTGGTGTTGCAGTAGAGGATGCGGATGACGTAGAGGAGGAGGACACCCTCAAGAGCCTCGCCTTCCTTCTCGAGAAGGTCGAAGGCTGCTCGGTGAGTCGTGTCATGTGATGGTTCTTATACACAGGGGGCAGCCATAAAGTATGTCACACTGGTGATGTGACGAAGTGTTACATGGGAATGGGGGTCTTGTGACAAAGTGTTACGTGGGAGTGGGGGGTCTTGTGACAAAGTGTTACATGGGGGTCTTGTGACAAAGTGTTACATGGAATTGGGGGTCTTTGAGCAATAGTGACATAGTGGTACATGGGAGTGGGGGTCTTGTGACAAAGTGTTATATGGGAGTGTGGGTCTTTGGTCAATAGTGACAGTGTTACATGGGAGTGGGGGTCTTTGGGCAATAGTGACAAGGGGGAGTGGGGGTCTTTGGGCAATAGTGACAAAGTGGTACATGGGAGTGGGGGTCTTTGGGCAATAGTGACAACGTGTTACATGGGAGTGTGGGTCTTTGGGCAATAGTGACAGTGTTACGTGGGGGTGGGGTCTTTGGGAAATAGTGACAAAGTGTTACATGGGAGTGGGGGTCTTTGACCAATAGTGACAAAGGTTACATGGGAGTGGGGGTCTTTGGGCAATAGTCACAAAGGTTACATGGGAGTGGGGGTCTTTGGGCAATAGTGACAAAAAGTGTTATATTGGAGTGGAGGTCTTTGGGCAATAGTGACACAAAGTGTTACATGGGAGTGGTGTGTCTTTGGGCAATCACGACAAAGTGTTACAAGGGAGACATGACATTTCGGACAAGGCATGACAGAATGAATGTGCCATCAGTTTCAATTTTTTAGGCATCATAATAAATAACCATTTAAACTGGCAGTCATACAAACAAAATAGCAAATAAAATATCCTTACTACTTACACTTCTTTCCTCCAGGGGGTAGATCACGTGGAGACGGGCACCATCTTAAAATGTCCCCATGGGTGCTCCAGCCCAGAGTGATATATATCAGCAGACTCAGTCTACGTCAATTAGCCTTTAATATTCCCTCATTACTCCTTCATTACCCGCCAGGTGGTACTACTTCCACTAGGAGGTCGGTCCCGTGACAGGCTAATTCCCCCTCAGCAGCAGACACTAGCTCCTTCACTTTCCGCCAAGCTAGACCATGTATGGAAGGCAAACATGTAACAAGCTAGTCCATGTACGGAAGGCAAACATGTAACAAGCTAGACCATGTATGAAAGGCAGACCTGTAACAAGCTAGTCCATGTATGGAAGGCAAACATGTAACAAGCTAGTCCATGTACGGAAGGCAAACATGTAACAAGCTAGACCATGTACGGAAGGCCAACATGTAACAAGCTAGTCCATGTACGGAAGGCAGACATGTAACAGGCTAGACCATGTATGAAAGGCAAACATGTAACAAGCTAGACCATATATGGAAGGCAGACATGTAACAAGCTAAACCATGTACGGAAGGCAAACATGTAACAAGCTAGTCCGTGTATGGAAGGCAAACATGTAACAAGCTAGACCATGTATGGAAGGCAAACATGTCACAAGTTAGATCATGTATGGAAGGCAGACATGTAGCAAGCTAGACCATGTATGGAAGGCAGACATGTAACAAGCCAGACCATGTATGGAAGGCAAACATGTAACAAGCTAGTCCGTGTATGGAAGGCAAACATGTAACAAGCTAGACCATGTATGGATAGCAAACAGGTAACAAGCTAGTCCATGTATGGAAGGCAGGCATGTAACAAGCAAGACCATGTACGGAAGGCAAACATGTAACAAGCTAGACCATGTATGGAAGGCAAACTTGTAACAAGCTAGACCATGTACGGAAGGCCAACATGTAACAAGCTAGTCCATGTATGGATAGCAAACAGGTAACAAGCTAGTCCATGTATGGAAGGCAGACATGTAACAAGCTAGACCATGTACGGAAGGCAAACATGTAACAAGCTAGACCATGTATGGAAGGCAAACTTGTAACAAGCTAGACCATGTACGGAAGGCCAACATGTAACAAGCTAGTCCATGTACGGAAGGCAGCCATGTAACAGGCTAGACCATGTATGAAAGGCAAACATGTAACAAGCTAGACCATATATGGAAGGCAGACATGTAACAAGCTAGACCATGTATGGAAGGCAACCATGTAACAAGCTAGACCATGTATGGAAGGCAAACATGTCACAAGTTAGACCATGTATGGAAGGCAGACATGTAGCAAGTTAGACCATGTATGGAAGGCAGACATGTAACAAGCCAGACCATGTATAGAAGGCAAACACGTAACAAGCTAGTCCGTGTATGGAAGGCAAACATGTAACAAGCTAGACCATGTATGGATAGCAAACAGGTAAAAAGCTAGTCCATGTATGGAAGGCAGACATGTAACAAGCTAGACCATGTACAGAAGGCAAACATGTAGCAAGCTAGACCATGGATGGAAGGGAAACATGTAACAAGCTAGTCCATGTATGAAAGGCAAATATGTAACAAGCTAGTCCATGTACGGAAGGCAGCCATGTAACAGGCTAGACCATGTATGAAAGGCAAACATGTAACAAGCTAGACCATATATGGAAGGCAGACATGTAACAAGCTAGACCATGTATGGAAGGCAACCATGTAACAAGCTAGACCATGTATGGAAGGCAAACATGTCACAAGTTAGACCATGTATGGAAGGCAGACATGTAGCAAGTTAGACCATGTATGGAAGGCAGACATGTAACAAGCCAGACCATGTATAGAAGGCAAACACGTAACAAGCTAGTCCGTGTATGGAAGGCAAACATGTAACAAGCTAGACCATGTATGGATAGCAAACAGGTAAAAAGCTAGTCCATGTATGGAAGGCAGACATGTAACAAGCTAGACCATGTACAGAAGGCAAACATGTAGCAAGCTAGACCATGGATGGAAGGGAAACATGTAACAAGCTAGTCCATGTATGAAAGGCAAATATGTAACAAGGTAGACCGTACATGGAGGGCAAACATGTAACATGCTAGTCCATGTATGGAAGGTCAACATGTAACAAACTAGACCATGTACGAAAGGCAAACATGTAACAGGCTAGACCATGTATGGATGGCAAACATGTAACAAGCTAGACCATGTATGGAAGGCAAACATGTAACAAGCTAGTCCATGTATGGAAGGCAAACATGTAACAAGCTAGTCCATGTATGGAAGGTCAACATGTAACAAGCTAGACCATGTACGAAAGGCAAACATGTAACAAGCTAGACCATGTATGGAAGGCAAACATGTAACAAACTAGACCATGTATGGAAGGTAGACATGTAACAAGCTAGACCATGTATGGAAGGCAAACATGTAACAAGCTAGACCATGTATGGAAGGCAGACATGTAACAGGCTAGACCATGTACGGAATGCACCCGCTAACGAGCACCTGTGACAGTTTGAAGAATGAGAATTGTGGTAAGTAAACTGTTGGAAGTTGGAACACGTGTATGGATGGAAGTAGCGTAGTGGCTTCTCGTGAGTGTCGAGTCACGCGGCACGGGTAGAGAGAGCGGAGTTCAACTCGTGACTCCATTGTCTGTACTGTCTCGTGATTGAAAAGACATAACGCCTCTATCGGGTTTGCGTATATAAACCTAACAAAACTCTAGTGGAGCATATTACTTTCTACCGACTTCGAACAACGCAACTTCACTTCGACAGCTGAAGATGGCGAGCGCTCACGACAAGGCATGTCCCGAGGACAAGATGAATATTATACGTCTCCAATAAGTAAGTGCTGCAAACTTTGTATTTTATCGCTTGACATACGCTTGACCTCCCAAGTATTTCCTCGCCTTCTCTGCCTTCCTATCCTCCTCTGTATCCCTCTCCTCTCTTCCCTCGCCTTCTCTGCCTTCCTATCCTCCCCTGTCTCCCTCTCCTCTCTTTCCTCGCCTCCTCTGCTTTCCTATCCTCCTTTGCCTCCCTCTCCTCTCTTCCCTCGCCTTCTCTGCCTTACTATCCTCCTCTGTCTCCCTCTCCTCTCTTTCCTCGCCTTCTCTGCCTTCTTATCTTCCTCTGTCTCCCTCTCCTCTCTTCGCTCGCCTCCTCTGCCTTCCTATCCTCTCCTGTCTCCCTCTCCTCTCTTTCCTCGCCTTCTTTGCCTTCCTATCCTCCTGTCTCCCTCTCCTCTCTTTCCTCGCCTTCTCTGCCTTCCTATCCTCCTCTGTCTCCCTCTCCTCTCTTCCCTCGCCTTCTCTGCCTTCCTATCCTCCTCTGTCTCCCTTCTGTGCTTGAGCTTGTCAAATCTCTTTTGGTGGCTTTCTTTACCTCCTTCTCAGCTAGTGTGTACTGTGCTTGAGCTGGTCTTGTCTCTTCTCGTGTTTTTGCACTGTCTCGTGATTGAAAAGACATAACGCCTCTATCGGGTTTGCGTATATAAACCTAACAAAACTATATACATGTTGTGTCACAGTCCTTTCTTATCTATGCGTATGTTGACCTAGCCTGCCCTCTTGTCGTTTCGGCTTGCTACGTGGTGTCTGGTTACCGATCGCGTCAGGCGACGTCTACATATTGTGTCATAGTCCATTCTTATCTCTCTCGTCTGTTGCCCTAGCTTGCCCTTTTATCGTGTTGGCTACCTACGCGGTGTCTGGTTACATCGCTGGTCTATTCCCACCGGTTGTACTTCGCACAATATATAATATCATTTTCAAAGTTTTCATATATGTTTCAGAGACGATATTTTCAAAGTTTTCATATATGTTCCAGAGAAGAAGAACTCCACGACTACCATGAATGTGCTTTCTGTGTCGTCATGACTGAACTGCTGAGGACACGGGACCGGTTTGATCCTCCAAACCCTTGGGTTGACCCCGACCCTGTTGCCCCCCTGGACACGGGGGATGTCGAAAATTGGTGTCCGGAGACAGATGATGATGATGATGGTTTCGTTGATGTAATCGATCCCTGATGTTAATAAAACTATTCAACTTTCAAACTGTGGTGTTTGTTGGTTATTACCTTATATATAATCCTTCTTTCATACATACATACATACACACATACATACATATTTTAAAGTTTCATATATATATATATATTTATAAACATTATTCACACACCTTTCAGTATACTTCATTATCTCTCATGGTCCACCTTCCAACATGTTCGTTATACACGATACAACATAGGCAGACTTACACGAGCCACTGGCGTGGTCGTATTTCTGCCACGTAATGCGCGAACTCCTAGCGACACGGACTCGCTTTGATGCAGACCCTGTTCCCTCTCCGATGGAGGATGTTGTTGAAGATTGGGATACTCCTGCGACCAATGCTGAACGATAATTACTTAATCATTTCAAACTGTGGTTTTTGAACATGTTGTTGATGAACACTCATTATTAAAAAGCTAATCAACTTTCAGTTGAACGATAATTACCTAATCAACTTTCAAACTGTGGTTTTTGAACATGTTGTTGATGAACACTCATTATTAAAAAGGTAATCAACTTTCAAACTGTGGTTTTTGTCGGTTATTCCCTTAGCACTAATTCTTCTTTCATACATACATACCTACATACACACACACACACACACAAAATAAAACATAATTGTCTCTATTAAACTATAAGGTGCTTTGAAGCGTTCATTTAATAAGGTAAGGTAGATGTCCATAACCAGCCATTGGTGGAAATCAAAGGTGAACAAACGTAACTGTAATGCAAATGCGGTCGCAGTCGTTTGACAGCACGTGACATCGCATCATCAACATAACCCACAACCTAATCTTCGTCAGCTACACACATTTGAATAATATTGAAATTCTTATAACCCACTTGTCAGTCTTATTAGTGTTGTGTCTGATTGCTTCACCAAAAAACATCATGTTTTCAATTTTCGCCTGAGCACCGCTTGTATCTTTCATCAATAAAATACGTGTGCACTCGTATACTCTTGTGTTTCGTTAGTTCTTTCATACACGTACATTCATACACACGGTTTATAAATACACATACATACATAATCACACCCTCTCTACGCTTCCCGTCAGGGGGCGTTACCTCTAACGTACCCGCCAGGTGGCGCCTCTCGTTATACATACGGTCACGTGACTACTCACTTCACTCAGGGGGCGGCTTTCGAAACCTCCCTAATATCAACCAAAAATGACTCCGAAACACCACTGGATACCCCTCCAAAAAGTCTTCCTTACTACTATCGTTGAATTGTGTGTAGAATATTGTTTTTATAGAGCTATTATGTTTTATGTTTAAAATTATGGGGGTACCATGATGATGGTCTGATACCTCAGGGGGTACGAGAGGATAACAGATTGGGAAACGCTGCTCTAGAACTTTCAAGAGAGGGTAAAAATGGGCCCCTTGGCCAATGCTGGCCCCCACTGCCATAGCGATCCTAGTGTGAAGTGCAGTCAAATCAACGGTAGTAATGTTTACAGACCAGCTAGGCAGGGAACATCACTTAACGTCGTGGTGGTATGCTTGGCGCGAATTGAAAATGTGTATCTGTGTACATTATCCAAGTGGACGTGAACTGGTGCTACACGTGTGCAGTACCCAAATGACTGCAAACTGGTGTTACCTGTGTCAAGTACCGAACTAACCGTGAACTGTTGTTACATGTGTATAGTACGCAAGTGACCGTGAATTAACCGGTGTTACCTGTGTACAGTACCCAAGTGACTGTGAACTGGTGTTACCTGTGTACAGTACCCAAGTGACTGTGGACTGGTGTTACCTGTGTTAAGTACCCAATTGACCGTGAACAGGTGTTACCTGTGTACACTACCCAAATGACCATGTACTCTTGTTACCCTTGTACAGTACCCATGTGACCGTGTACTCTTGTTACCTGTGTATTGAATCCAAGTTACCGTGAACTGGTGTTAAATGTCTACAGTACCCTAATTATTGTGAACTGTTGTTACCTGTGTAGAGCGTAAACACAATGGTCTGGGTTATAATTATTACAAGAGTATGCTTACATTACAGTAGTAACATCTGCCTATAAAGATTGAAAGATCACAAAGCCAACACAATTACGATGCCACACATATTTAACCATTGTATCCCGATTCACTTCATCCAAATGCATTGAATACACACACGTGACATTTTTCTACAAATGGCCTTCTGCAGCAGAGAGAGAGAGAGAGAGAGAGAGAGAGAGAGAGAGAGAGAGAGAGAGAGAGAGAGAGAGAGAGAGAGAGGGAGAGGGAGAGGGAGAGAGAGAGAGAGAGAGAGAGAGAGAGAGAGAGAGAGAGAGAGAGAGAGAGAGAGAGAGAGAGAGAGAGAGAGAGCACGTTTGTTAACTTCATGATACATCCCTCTAATTACAAACATCTGCATGGTTTCCTATACATAGATGTTCCACAGTAAATCACAAAACCAACAGTCGTGAAATTTTACTTTTGATAGTGAAAACATACTTTACCTCACTATTTGCCACCAGCGAGATATGTCTCGAATAGAAGCATTAATCTCGATGGGATTGCCTACAGGCATAAACTGATCCCCATGTGTCAGTTTCTGTAAATAGCCTTGAGCCACTGTGCCCTGGTCTCCCCTACACTTTGTGTGACCCATGATTTGGTGTTAGGACATAGTGACAGGCTTTTCTGGGATGATGGAGTTTTGATAGAACTTCACGAATTCAGTGAGAATATCAGCACGTTCATTTATGTCATGAGTGCCCTCGAAGAGGTCATCCCAATTTGTGCAGGCATAGCAACTGTTCAGGTGTTCTACAGCACCTGTAGTCCATTCTTTGACCTGTCGTTTGACAGATGGAACACGTGTTGAAGTTTTAACTTGGACAAGAGATGGACGATGTTATTATCTGCCCGCCTCAGGCGAGGGAGGCTGCGAGGTGTACGAATGATCCACCGAACTATAGCACAAGTTGTTTGTTCTGCTGTGACGTGTAGAGTGGGGGCCCAATGTATTACTACTTAGGGTTGGGCTCCCATAGGCATGACATGTTAATTTATGGCAACCTTGATAAATGCATTCTAATAAGCCTTAGCAATGAGAACAGGGATGTTGCCATTTTTCTATTGACCTTCAATGATCTTGAAGAAGTGTCAAATGTTTTTTTTACATAAAATCTTCCTACTAGAGAGTGAAAACGATTGCTTGAAGCATTCAATCATTTTGGCACATCCCTGGTAATTTTGAGACATTTGGCACCTTTAGGTGGGTGCATGGTTTGATTTTATGGTCAAAATACTACATAACCCTACAACCCTATAAGGTCACAAGTGCCTAGTTTGTCAAACAAATACCCATCAGGGTAAGTGTAACCATTTAACTGCATAACATTGTTTTGTTGTTACGGTGTTACCAATAAGCAATATAATTGATCATCTGAAGGCATTTGGAACCTCTCATTGAGTATATTTTTTTTTATATCTGGCCACAAATCTCCTCCACTCTTTTGTAACGGGTGTGTTTTGCCAAAGGTTTAAAAGTTCTAGTTCAAAAAATCAACACATGCAACTCATGGAAATACAATAATACTAGCTCTTAATAACCTGGACTCCTGGAGTAATGTTTGAGGATGACACAATAACAAAAATTAACGTGCACAAAGGGTTAAAATTGTATGTTACTGAATATTTCTTTGACAAAACAGGTCCTCACAATTGACCTTACAGTATGTGTGGGGTACAGTATGTGAGCACATATGTATGTGCATGTGTTTGCGAGTGTGTGTCTGTGTGTACGTGGTAGTGCATGTGTGTGCATTTGTTTGTGCACGTGTGTTTGTGTGTGGTTTTCTACAGCTCAATTATGTCAAAGCGAGTAACCTCCCTACTGAATAGTTAACCCTTTAGAGCTTGAGTGCTCAAAAGCATCTGTATACCCGTTTCCTCAAGTGCCTGAAACGTCTTTCAGCTTTGACAACGCATGTTGTAGAGGTGGCGCAATCTTCTGGACACTTATGTATCTTGTGTCACTGGATTATTTAGTGTATCTGCTGTGCACTAGGGGTATTTTCATATGGCTTTGCATTGGAAGGTTTTGAATGAGTACTATTTTAAAAAATTGTAGATTATATGCATTGCATTATATGCAAACATCCCCCCAAATACAGCTTATTGCATGTTTAATGTTTCATTAAACATTTTATTAGTATATTTAGCACCATCTTGTGCAGAATTCTATTATCTTTTAAAGAAGCACAACTTGCAATGATAGCAAACGAAATACAAAAAAAGATAAATGCAAAAATACACGTGCCCCTATATCATGGTGATCGTGTGCACACTTGGAGGATTCGGTGCTTGTTTCAGCATATGATGTAAACAAAATGAACAGTACTACATGGTATTGGCGAGTACAAGGTGGTTTTCTTAGTTTTTTTCTGTGTGCATGTGTGTGGTTTTCACAGTTCATTATCAGCAAGGTTGTAGCTCTCTTTGTGTTTCTCTGTGTATCTTGTTTTCTATTGTGACGGAGTAATCCTCCATTGATAAATGCACAATCCGATCGCTTTGGACTACAAAAGGTTGAAGCATCTCCAAGGATGATTAAATGTTAATAGTTTTTTAATACTATTATATTTGAGTTTGCGATAACACTCCCTACCGGACAGTTAAGGAAAATCAACATTTGTTGGTACGTGCTGATCGGGAAGCACACAAACATGTGTGTGTGTGTGTGTGTGTGTGTGTGTGTGCATGTGTGCGCGTATGCACGCATGCGTGGTCTACGGAAGCGAGTGAAAATACAGAGGTGAGTGAATGCCAGCACCTGGGAAGAGACATTGCCAGATTTCCACCATAAGTTGGCATATTCAAATTAACTTGATATGTATTTGCAATCTGTTGAAAAACTTCATGAATGCAACGTTTAAATTGAGTCATGAAGACAGGTTTGGTATTATACTTTTATATTTAAATGATAATTTAATCTCAAAACTTAGGATGACCATCACATTAGTGAAAACAAATTCAACACGGTACAATACACGCATGCACGCAACCACACTTAACTAATACTACAGACTTAATATTATACAACAGTTATATCACTATCTAACAGTGGACTCTAACAGTTAACAAAATACTAAATTAAGCCATTCACCATGATAAAAAATAAATGGATTTGATAGAAATTATTCCCTAGTTTTGATGTAATAAAAAATGTGCCCCATAAGTTAATCAGCCACTAAACAAAATTTAAACTTTTTGCATGTAGCAGTGTTTGTTTATTATATATCTACTTTTTATTTGTGCAAGACTATAATGTTTGTTCTACCAACATGTGAATATTTGTCAAATAAAATATATAACAATTGCATGCTTCAAAACGAGATACCTAAAGGGAAACAAACGGCAATTGTTTACGCCTATGCATCTAAAAACTAACAATTTGTAACTACAATATCAAGACTATTATGCCAGTAGTTTACTAGAACAACCTTGTTGAAGACACCTAATGTAAGTTTCATGGACAGCGCCATTTTGATAGAAAGCCTGCCGTCACAGGTGCCTGCGCTTTCCAGTTCACAAGTCTCCAAACTGGGAAAACTATTCTAGTTTTCAGTAACACGGAGTATTTCGGCCAAACGCTTGTTAGCTTTTATAATAAAATTTTCTCAGCTGATCGTGCCGCTCTCCTTTGTGTAAGCTGTGTTGATGTATATCGTGAGAACTTTATATCCATAGTCAGCATAGCAGACCAGGTAGTTTATGACATATAAATAATCGCCAAATTTGCTTTGTCACTGTAACTTGTAGAACTGTCCCATCTGCATGGCGCACAGTATGGTATTATAACAGTTAATCATGCATACAAAAGTGTCACATTCTAAGAAAACCACTGATGTGAACAATTTGATTGTAGTTGTAAATGGTTAGTTTGTATTAACTCTTTTAGGTGCATAACACAAAAAAAGTTGCCTTTTGTTTCCCTTTAAGAAAAATACAAACATCACAACTTCAAGCTCCCATAACAACAATGAATCAAAAGTTGAGCGTTTGACTAGAAATATATTTTTATGTACAAACTTTAAAAATCTTCCTCAACTATATATATAGAATCCTAAAATTCTGCTCTTTCAATCTAAAGTGAATTGTTGAATAAATCATTCAGCATAAACTTTCCTCTAAAGGGATTACATATGCAAAATAGTTTGCATTTGTTTGCTATATTAAGTTAACAAATGATGTACAACTCAAGGATTTCATAACTAAAATAGAGTAAATATGTGTGTTTCAAATTAGTATACTATACACAAATTGACACACGACTGATAGTAGAGTTTACTTTTTAAATGGACAATGGTGAAAACAGTTTCCATAATATTTTGAATATTCCACCAACATTCATTACTCACTGGTATGGCCAACATATTAATTAATTATGACTATAGGAACGGCTACTCTTGGACATTGCCTTCATTCACTTTAATAAATCTTGTCCTGTACCTGCAATCACCTTGACTTCAAAATCACCCAAATCACAAAGAAGATAGCAAGTGAGAACATAAATAAGTACATGATGTATCGATTATGTCCAGCTTTTGCCATTGCTGTCACACGGTTCATCGTTGACTGCAGAAAGCCCCCGGTGTTGTCAAAGTCATTCTCCTGAAAATAAATCAATGCCAACACTGAATGATTGTAGTTTTAAACTATAGCACATGCATACTTAGCAACCCAGTGTGTACCCATAATTCAACAGTGGCAGACACAGACAACGGTACTCACTGTGTCCAGTAACAATCCAACCACTACAAATAATATGTCATATTCTGATGTCATGGTATAGACTTACTAAGCTGAACCAACGTACCACACCAAGAACATTGTTAATATAAAAAAATGGGCCAAGAGGCCCTGGAGTCCTTTGGACTATATTGTGAGTTTGTAATTATTAATTAAATGTTTTTTTGTGAATCATAGTTACAAATGATTAAGGGTTATGATGGAAGTAAAATATTGACATGTTTAATGGAAACTATATGCATGCCAGTGAAGATACACCTGGAAATAAAATATTTGAGTAGACCGTTTCATGAAAATTGTATATATTAGTCAATGTGTTATTAAAAATACTGTAGAATTTTACCCCGATACTCACAAAGTACATATACACAGTGTCCATTTTGACTTTAAAACAGTAGCAATTAATGACATAATACTGATTGAATTGAAGTGAAGTAATAGCTGTAACATGTGTTGTAAAACATTTTAATAATATTCCTTATAATTTTGACTAAATATACTTTTCGAGTATACCTAAGTTATTTTATATGTATTTTATACCCAAGTTATTTTAATCATAGATCATATCATTACATTGCATTGATAATTGTCTATTGCGGTTTTTAAGTTTCTCAGGTTCTGCCAAAGCTGAGTAGGGATTCCCATTACACATTATAGTTACAGCCCACATGGAGGCATTCAGTTTGACACTGGGACAATGGCAGGCAGAGAGACCAATATACAGATTTACAGCTGGCCACTCCACTCAGAGCCTCCCCAGTGATCAGGGCAAAGTCCACTATCCAGTTACATCAGTGGTTCCCATGATAGCTGCATATAATTGTCTTCATGGGAGCCTCCCTGACCTTACAATGAATATTATATTGTAGTTTATGTGCTTATGATGGTCAACAAAATACTGTTTGTCTGTCTGCTTGTATGTTATAAATAGAGATCAGCGGGCCTGCAGGAGGGAGCAGCAGAGAAACAGCAGGACAATTTTGCATTTTGGGGGGCCCTGAGGTGCCCTTAGAATGATTCAATCAAATACAGATTTCTTGCGTATACTGGCAGTACCCTAAGATACATCTACGCAAAATTAGAAAAAAGTTACTCAACAGTTTTTGAAAATATAGAGCTTTGGAGACTGGTAGGTAGTAATCTACCCTCTCAGCACTAGTGTTCACTGCCAACAACTGGATTCATCCTCCATCCTCTAAAGTTACCAGAGTCACCACTAATTCATGGTCAAGTTGATTAGCTCAACTCAACAACTAAGACAATACACAACACTGTGAGTGACATTGTCCAGACTAAGCAGTGTCCTCCAATTGCTGAATAAATCAATTAAACCTGCCCCCCAGTCCCAAGTGGGTGACATTGTGCACAAGTGTTCATTAATCCTTAGTGATTGTTCAGAAATGCTACAGTTCTGAATGTTAAAAATGGTTAACCCTGGTTTAACCCAGTTTAGCCCAAAATGGAGGTTTAGCCCAACCCAGGTTTAACCAGGGGACGCGTTAAACTTGCCAACGTTGTTCACTATCCACTTATCAATAAACATCAGTGGTAGAAGCAAATCTAATACACAAGCCCAGTGCAGTAGGGAAATACTAGGAAAATTTAGCATTTTTGGGTGGCCCTAAACAGCCCCACAAAACTAATTATAGTTACTGTTAAGATGTTTAACCTAGTTCTAGTATGTGGCAATGTGTCAACAGATTGGTGTATTGGAATCATTAAGCCTATATACAAAAAGAAGGGGTCATTAGATGACCCAGACAACTATCATGGCATTACACTATTAAGCTGCATAGGCAAGTTGTTTACAGCTTTGAGAAAACTTGTCTTCTTTGTTATTTGCTATTTACCTGAATAATTTTGAACACTTAGTCATCAGACCTGCCATATTTTTTGGTTGCAATCTGTATTTTTGACCTAAAATTCTGTAAGAATCTGTATCATTCATGTATACATATTTATTGCGCATACCATAACTACATATGGCATGGGGTGCAGATTTAGCCAGTTTCAGCATCTCAGCTGACACAGCCAACTGGTGGCAGGGGCTGTCGATGTTCAGTTGACACTGAAGGTATGCAGTTTTGGTGTCCGCATTCAAGCTGTGGCGTGCGTCTGTGTGTATTTTTCGCAAGATGGAAAACAGCTTCTCTACATCAGCATTGCTGTGTGGGAGGCAGAGAAACGGTGCCATCACCTTAGGCTTTGTCAACAGCGGGAAGCGTACGGCCTGCAACGGCGTCTTGATTGAGATGATCTCAAACCAGACGTGGTCGATCTGCCGCGCTTGGCCATCCTCCTCCAGCACGATGATATCGTCGGGCAACAGCTGAAAGTCCTCATACTCATCTTTCAGCTGTTCGGCGTCAATGTCGGGGGCAAAGCGGGCTGCCAGACGAACAATCGGCTCGTGCGTGAGGTTCACACGGGCTGCAGGGTCGAGAACACTCAAGTCGCGCAACACCTAGTAGCCGAACGGAAACTTTGCGACCATCTTGCGCACAACCGCACAGTAAAATGCGCGCACATCGTTTATGACGTTGGCAGCATCGCTTGAGTTTGTCTGCGGCTTGAAGAACGCCCTCACGGTTGCTCTTTCCTCGTGATTTTTCAAATTCATTTTGGGTAGATTCGATTGTAAGTGCTCGTTGACGTCGCACACGCCTGAGGCAGCCACCTTAACATCGCGTGAGCATAAACTACACCTGACATACTGCTCGCCTGCTTTACTTGATACAATCATTCCTCCAAGCTTCTCTAACCATTCTTTTTGAAACTTTCCACTACACTTTCGCCGTTTCGCAAGAGAAGCCATTTTGAAACGTGATTTCCCGCCGTTGAAACGCGGTTTCCCGCCGTTGAGCCGCCTGTCGCATTTTTCAGAACTACACTTTACGAGCGCGCTATCTGTTGGCTATTGCGCGCTACAACAAACTAAATCACTGACTATTGTCGGTGATTCAGTTCGTTCTTTCGATGAAGTTAGTCACTAAAATAAACGATTACTTCATTGCATCGAAAGCTGTTGTTTATTTTCGACTGATATGACTTCAATATGGTTTTGTGACGCATACAAGTAAATAGTGTGGCTATATAAGTTTTTGTTCTAAATTTAATTGAAATCCGTCTAAAAATGGAGTACGGCCGTATTACTAAAAAAAAACGTATCGGATACAGGTAATCTGTATCAAATGGCAGGTCTGAGTCATAATTATAAGGGACTTGACATGGCAGCTGGTGAAATTTACAACAACCTTAGTGATGATGATGTAGACATTTTCTTGAATATGTATGTTCTACTATATGCTGATGACACTAGAATGATTCAATCAAATACAGATTTCTTGTGTTTAGCGGAACTATGTCAACTCTTCTAATGGTTGACATTTGTTTGTTTCAGGTGTCAACTATATTGTGAATCTGTAATTATTAGTCTATATTGATACAATTGATTTACATAGTACCATGTCTACGCATGGCAAGTGTAAACAGAACAGTAGAATGTATTTGATATCAATAAAGTGTAGGACATTTCACTCTATAGTTGTCCAGAATAATAATTTTCTATGTTTGTCACCTACAGGTGACAATACATCTTTAACTGATATACATCAGTCACACCATTTTATAATAATTTAATGAACATCAAAATAAACACAACTTGCAATTATAGAAAATCAATAGTTTTGAAGATACAGTTTACAAGCTGCAGGCAACCGAGTTTAACAGGGGTCAAATGTGTCTGCTCTGTCTGTGACCAATTAAAGGTTAGTCAATGTCTCAGTGGAACAATGCAGAGTGGAGTGAGGCTGGCCACTGTTCCTGGCACAATACACAACATCTACTGTTGGGGGTGGTTTCAAGGGCCCTTCTCAAAACCACATCACTAGATAATGTAAAACGTTTGCACTTTGGGGGCCCCTGAGGTGACCTTAGAATGATTCAATCAAATACAGATTTTGTGTGTATAGTTGCAGCACCCTAAGATACATATATATGCAAAATTAGACAACAAGTTACTGAACAGTTTTTGAAAACATAGGCAAAATGTGACAAATTACCAGTTTTTTTGCCCTTGGGGGCATTACGGGGCCCTTAGAATGATTCAATTAAATACAGATTTCTCGTGCATAGTGGCAGTACCCTAAGATATGTATATGCAAAATTAGAGAAAAGGTTACAGAACAGTTTCTGAGATACGACAGCTAACGGCGGACGCAGAGTGATGGCAATAGTCCCTTGGACCAAAGGACTAAAAATGGGCAAAGAGGCCCTGAAGTCCTTTGGACTAATACGTCTATATGTGACCCCGGCTGACCAAATGAGTGATAAGTCGGAAAAATTGTAACATCGTTTTCTTACATTCTTGTAAAGGTTTGGTAGGGTGCTTTACAGTTTAAAAAAATTATGACTGCTACAAAAATTGGCGAAGTTATGGAGCATTGAACATGGTAGGGGTCAAAAAGTGAAAATGAAGAAAACGGCTGTTGAAGTTTTACATTATATATGCAAATGGATTGCATGGAAATATTACATGCATGTCATTCAAATGTGGCACACAGTATGTATATTATGTTGCAATGATACACTGGAAGTACAAATGTGCTGCTACATAAATTTATAAAGTTATGCCAGACTATGTCTTTATGTATAAAATTAAGAGGACAGATTATTTGAGAACAAAGGGTAGTCTAAAGAAAATAAAAAATGGGTCAGCTGGACGGTGAGAGATCGTTTGAACTTGAAGCCTTTGTCAAACTTCTGTCTCGTCTTCACCAAAAGCCCTGTGTTCTGCTGTCAGAACTTTGAAGGTGTTACTGAACTAACTTACAGGTCTTTGTCAGTAAGAATAATGGGATGGTCATTTACACCAACATTGTTTCCTGTAGAAGTCATTCTGTGGGATACAATAGCATAAGGCGTGCCAATTAAAAAGTTAGTACTATATAATAGTAGTTTGCAAAATGTAAACAAACTCAAAGACAGTTGCAGCTTAGCCTTAAGGGCTGGCTAAGCCCATGGCTGGGCAGCCAGGCTCCAACTTTATAATGATCTCATTTATCTCCCTTCTCAACCACCTTCCATATCTTACTAATTCTTGTTATTGTGTAAATCAGAATATATAATTTATGTATGTGAACTGAATATCACTATTTTTAGTTATAAGTACTGAAGCATTCCTAATTTTACTGTTCCACAACTGTTCTTTTACTGTTCTGAAATATTTTAATGACATAATGATATATTTCACATAAATATATAGGGAGCTAATGGTGAGGCCCATCATAATCCATAGCACTACAAAATTAAGTATCTGAAAGTCACACTTCATATATTGAGTGACACATCTCATACTGTCTTTCTGGACTATCGCAATGTCCAATAGTTTCCTATCACAACCTTCATGTACAATATACCAAAGCTATATATTTCCAACACCACAACATATGTATTATCATTGGATAAGTAATTCAATAATCTTTCAAATGAATGCAACTTGTAGCAGCAGAAAATGAAGCATACACAAGTTACACCACAAACAATGACATGCATTCTCAAAATGTGATTCATTATAAAAATTACCATTTACCAAGCTCAGTATGATGAACATATTTCATAGCAACAACATACTAAAAGGTATCATAATGTAGATAATTCAATGCTCTTCATAATAACACTTACTTGTAATTATAGAAAATGATAAAACTATCAAGCATCTTTTTTGGAATCTAGGTCAAGCTTCTGAGGAAACAGATAATGTATAGAAATAACATGCTGAGTGCTAATGGGTTAACAAGACTAGTGCATGCTGTCTGTTGACACAAGCCTCTGCCAGTGACCAATTACAGATTAGTCAGAGTTTCCATCAAACAATAGCAGCCAGAGAATCTTACCTGCAGTGGGGTGGGTCTAATATGCAATACTCTGCCAACCCAGTTTAGGCAGAAACAGATAAAATGTGACCATTTAGCTTTTTGGGAGGCCCTGAGGTGCCCTTAGAATGATTCAATCAACTAAAAATGTCTTGTGTACAGTGACACTACCCTAAGAGATGTTTATGCAAAATTAGAGAAAAAGTTACTGAACAGTTTTTGAAATAACAGAAAAGACAACCTCTGATCCATGCAAGACACAGACTCTGCATGTGACAGATGTTGGAAAAGGGTTTAGTCATTAAGTTATAGAGCTGCTGCTGTAGAGGACAATTTAGTTAGCAAATTTAGCATTTTAGGGGACCTTTGATGCCCTTAGAATGATTCAATCAAATACAGATTTATTGTATATAGTGGCACTACCACATGAAATGTCTATGCAAAATTAGAGAAAAAGTTACTGAAGAGTTTTTGAAAAATGGGCCAAATGGCCCTGAAGTCCTTTGGACTAATACATCTATATGTGACCCCGGCTGACCAAATGAGTGATAAGTTGGAAAAATTGTAACATTGTTTTCTTACATCCTTGTAAAGGTTTGGTAGGGTGCTTTAAACGGTTTCAAAAATTATGACTGCTACAAAAATTGGCAAAGTTATGGAGCATTGAACATGGTAGGGGTCAAAAAGTGAAAATGAAGAAAACGGCTGTTGAAGTTTTACATTATATATGCAAATCGATTGCATGGAAATATTACATGCACAACATTCAAATGTGGCACACAGTATGTAATATGTATGTTATGTTGCAATGATACACTGGAAGTACAAATGTGCTGCTACGAAGACTTATCAAGTTATGCCAGATTATGTCTTTATGTGTAAAACTAAAATGACAGATTATTTGAGAGCAAAAGGTAGACTCAACTGTTTGGCACAGTTTAAAACCTACAGGCAACTGTCCAGTTTAACAGGGGTCTAGTGGCTTAATGCTGTCTGTTGACACAAGCTACTGTCAGTGACCAACTTCAATTGTGTAATACACAACCAGAGCCACCACTGATTCATGGTCAAGTAGATTAGCCCAATGCTCCAACTAAGCCAATACACAACACTGTGAGTGACAGTGTCCAGAGTGAAGCCTATAAGCAGTGTCCTCATTGCTGAATAGATCAATTAAACCTGCCAAGTGGGTGACATTCTACATAAGTGTTCATTAATCCTTAGTGATTGTTCAGAACACCAGACTGACCACATACCTAAACAAAGCGAATGTAATAAGTGAAGAACAGGCAGTGTTCAGATAGGGGTATTGGTTGAATTGTATTTGTCTCGACACAAAAGGCTTTACTGTGCCTTCATCGATTATAAGAAAGCATTTGATTTAGTAGACCGGTCCTCACTATGGTCCAAGATCATTTCATGCGGTATTAATGGTAATGTGTTGAAAGTTGTATACAACATGTACAAAAATGCTAAATCATGTATAAATCAGGGCCAGGCTGTGTTAGCCTTCTTCTCGTGTGATGTAGAGGTATGGCAAGGAGAAAACTTGTGTCCTTTGTTATTTGCTATTTACCTGAATAATTTTGAACACTGTTAATCACAATTATAACGGACTTGACATGGCAGCTGGTGAAATTTACAACAACTTTAGTGATGATGATGATGTAGAAAATGTATGTTCTACTATATGCTGATGACACTAGAATGATTCAATCAAATACAGATTTCTTGACTGTGGCATAGGGGAACTATGTCAACTGTTCTAATGGTTGACATTTGGTTGTTTCACATGTCAACTATATTGTGAATCTGTAATTATTAGTCTATATTGATACAACTGATTTACACAGTACCATGTCTACACAAGGCATGGCAAGTGTAAACAGAACAGTAGAATGCATTTTATATCAATAAAGTGTAGGATATTTCACTCTATAGTTTTCCAGAATATAAATTTTCTATGTTTGTCACCTACAGGTGACAGAATATAAATTTTCTATGTTTGTCACCTACAGGTTTCTACAGACAATACATCTTTAACCAATAGACACCACAGTCACACCATTTTATAATAATTAAATGAACATCAAAATAAACACAACTTGCAATTATAGAAAATCAATAGTTTGGAAGATACAGTTTAAAAGTTTTAGGCAACTGTTCAGTCTAAAAGGGGTCAAGTGTGTCTACTCTGCCTGGTGACCAATTAAAGATTAGTCAGTCTCAATGGAAGAATAGCACTATGTTGCAGAGTTTGGTCATGCTGCTGGCTTTCTGGCACATTAAAAAAATCTACTGGTGGGGGTGGTCTCAAGGGCCCTTCTCAAAACCACATCACTAGATAATGTAAAACTTTTGCACTTTGGGGGCCCCTTAGGTGCCCTTAGAATGATTCAATCAAATACAGATTTCTCGAGCATGGTGGCAGTGCCCTAAGATATGTCTATGCAAAATTAGAGAAAAAGTTGCTGAACGGTTTCTGAGATATGGCAGCTAACGGCAGATGGTGGATGCAGAGTGGTGGCAATAGTCCCTTGGACCTTCGGCAAAGGACTAAAAAATAGGCAAAATGTGAAAAATTACAATTTTTTTGGGCCCTTATGGGACCCCTAGAAGAATTCAATCAAATACAGATTTCTCGTGCATAGTGGCAGTACATCTGTGCAAAATTAGAGAAACAGTTACTGAAAAGTTTTTGAAAAAATAGACAAAGTGTACAAATTTACCAGTTGTTGGGCCCTATGGAGCCTTTAGAATGATTCAATCAAATACAAATTTCTCGTGCATAGTGGCAGTGCCCTATGATATGTCTATGCAAAATTTGAGAAAACGTTGCTGAACGGTTTCTGAGATACAGCAGCTAACGGCGGATGCAGATTGATGGCAATACAGGACATCGGACGCAGAGTGATGGCAATAGTCTGTTGGACTTTCGGCCCAAAGGACTAAAAAACTAATAACATTAGAAAATAAAATTATATGGTCACCATCTGGGGATTATCAAAAAAGTATGTCATGCTATTTGTGGTCTTTTGGAAATCCCTTCCACCTTGTTATGGTGGCATATACGTCATCCCCTAAAATTATTTGTTTGCACAAATGTATGTGCATATACATTTATAATCATTATTAAATTGCATAGTTGCAATGACTCATTGCTTACATGTAAAATATAAGTCTGTGTAAGTAATGAAAAAGTGTACTCAAAGACCCTCATGTAATGCTAAGTTTTATAAAATAATAACAGTGTGGCACAACAGTTATACAGAAGAAACACAAACATAAGTAACAACTTTACAGAACTTCATTTATTATATTGATTACACGATTTGGCTGGCTTTGCATAATAGCAGATAATAACATTTTCAAATACGTCTATACAGGCATGAATTAAGTTGTTTTGAAAAGGGTGTCCATGAGCATGTTGTTAATACCTGGTAGAAAAGGTAAAGATAAGTTCTTATATAGCGCAGTATCCCATCCTCAGGACTACACTTTACTCCCTGGCAGACCTGTTCAATCGAACACCATCTCGACTTCTCTGGGAAGCATCCAGCCACACTGCAATTAATGCGTGAAGACTATTCGGACACAAATATCCACCACTGTCTATAGCCAGGTATTCATTCATACAGCTGAGTGAACTGGAGCAACGTATAGTGAACGAACTTGCCCAAGGTTCGACACCGCCACACAGGATTCGAACATGGGTTCTCTCGGTTGAGAGTCCAAAGCTCTAGCCACTGCACCACGGCGCTACACAATAAAAATGGTACGAAAATGCCCACCCAGATATCTCCCTGTAAAATAATGACCGCTTCATTGACGACAGAACACGTGCGAATTTATGTGTCAGTATTTCATGAATATTAATGAGGAAGGGGATTTCATTGGTTATAAATTCTTGTAATTTAATTTCACTTTTTATTTCGAACACACATACAAATGATATGCTGACCTATATAACACCTACCATGTATAATAAGGCACCATATTTTTGTTTTCGTGCAGAAATATCTTGTAATGAAGTAAATCAAAAAGAATAAAAAATTTACATTGATAGGAGTGACTCAAACCAAAAATGTTGCATAGAACAAAGATGGCGATAGTCGGATACACAGTGTTCTTGCCAATTTAGGCATCAAACAAAATAAGTTTTTCAGTTTGTGTTATAAATGAGTAGGTTTCTGTCACCATTAATATATACTTAGATAGTATATATTGAAATATATAGCATACAACAGCTGTGTTTCAGTTCAACTTTAAGAATACCAAATGTTAGCTTAGCAGTTTTTCTGTATCATTCTTGCACAGAAGACAAGTTTTTTCACAAGTTTCTGATGCTGTGACACAAATCAACGACGATTCAATCATAAGTTGTAGTTAATGAACCGTCCTCGTTATAATAATATAAATTATAAACCATCGAGAAGCTTAAGAATACTTATGTCATAACCATACGACATCACATAAGGTTCCGTTCAACATATAAGTAATTTTTTTACACATTCGTAACACTGTTTGAAACTTGTTTAAAGTTTATTTTTCTAAGTAGATGTAATATCTGCGTGTGCTAAGTAATAAGTATATATATTATCTATTTTACAACAAACCTTTTAGTAATATAACACCACTGGAAAAAACATATATTGTCTAAATAATTAATGATTTATAATTTATGAAGAAATAAAAAAACATTCAAATGTTAATATAACATTTGTTTCACTAATATAAATCACATCAAAAAGAGTAAATATTATCATAGTTTGAGCATTTGCTGTCACCTCTTATATACTGTAAACAGAAATAAAACAAAATAACCCATTGTTTTAATGAAAAACTGTATGCTTAACACCCAAAATCTACGTTGACACAGATGTTGTTGATTACACTTACAAACTTGCAAAAAACAAAACTGTCAAATATAAAATGCAAAATACTGTAATGACCGTATGTACTGGGACACTGTATGTTTTGGGACACCCTAAAAAATATAGACAAATATATAATTATGACAAAAACAAAAATTTCCTATTTTAACCACGTAATAACATACTAAAATGATGTTATTTAGACAGGTGCAATAGCTGACAGGTTCCTTAGTTATATTATATATACACGGTTTAATATGAAAAAATCAGCCTATTTGACAAATTTCCGAATTAAATCCCGAATTAAATAGTATGCCTGATTGCTGCTTGGAAAAGTAATATGTGCCATAGCCCAAATCTGTATGACCACTGAAAACATGGAAGACACGGCATAAGATTCTTGTGATTCGACTTATAGGACTGTTGCAGCATACAGCGATGAACCATTGGCAATAGATTGCACTCAGGAAAGTTTATGACATGTACGATGATGACGACGATGTAAAAAGGAACATTTTGAGACTGTCGTTGTTGCCGGTGACAAACAACAATTTCAGATTCACAGACCAAACAATGAGTTTTATTGGAAACGGACAATACATTCATTACATTATACAGAATCACACGATTATTTTCAACCTCAAATACAACGTTTATACGTATAACTGTATCATAGTGTAGTAGTATTAATATGATGCGCTATGATGATATATACATACAAGGTATTTTACAATATAGTAATTCTCCTAGTTAAACAAAACTTTTTTTTTACAAAAAGGTATACATCCTGCATCAACAGAAAGCTAATTATAAAAATACCAACATCACTTCTACTTTTCTTTGACAGTTGATTTTTTTTTGGTTAATGTGTTTCTTTCAAAATTAGGTGTAGGGTATATATCATCACAGGAGAATAGTTATAGTATATATATTCATGATTGTCAGTAGTATTGTATAATGTTTAGTAAATATGATATGTTTCTAACGAATGAGCTTAAGCTATAGTATTGAGAAACAAAACTTATTATTTATTATTGCAGGTCAATGGAGCATGCAATATTATTAGGCAAGCTGTTATTTTACATTTCATTTTCTCATTGATACATAATTATGTATGCTTGACTGCTCTCTCACAGCAAGTGTCTCCAAATTCCTATTCAACACTATCTGATGCACAGTGTTCTATGCACAATGGAGAATGTGGAAGGGTTCACATGTAAGAGTTGAAGACAATAGTGTTTCCTCATCCCTTGATTTGTCAGCAATAGCAATACTGAAATATAAACCAACTATACATCAGTATAATCAAAACAGAGAACCTTATATATTTGTTGGTATTACGAAAATCTGAGCACACAGAGGTATACTACATAATAATTGTTGTTGGATTGAAATAAGTATCCCCTTACCATATTGTGTTGCAGTCAAGAAATACATCATTAAAATAAATTTATCTTAATATTATTGAATAGTTTATTTGCAGTGCAGAATGTAGCTAATCAGTGTACAGTTGTGTTGCACCTTGTTATTTATGTAATTACGATGATGTAGTGCATAATTATAATTAAAACATATATATTCCATAACACTTTTACACTGAATGATGACATGCCAACCAGGTATATTAAGAATGGTAGCTGCCAGTTCAACATAGACATTTACCGAAGGAGTCAGACGGAGAAAAAAAACGACACAATACAAAGGTATCACGGAATTAAGCATTACCATTGGACGCGATGTTATGACACGCAAAGTTCTACATATATTTATAATATACCCACACTCCAAATATCAAACAAAACAAGAAGTAACAGTCGAGGTTATAGAAAATATAAATATCCAACATGACCAAATGTTATATTGTACACACGCTAGAAAAACATGTTCGCGAACTGCCACACCAGTAATTAACAACAATCGAGCCGAGGAGTTGAACGACATTCTTTGAAGCGAAGGTGAAGTGCTCAGCTTCAGTTAACAAACGGTCCCTTTCCATTCGCAGATGTGCGTTCCAAAAATTGAGCGTTCATTGCTGGTATTGAAATATTCTGAGTAATTTTTTATACGGTTAACAACGTACAACATATCTATCAAGAACAACTGGTAAATACAAATGAGGTCTAGCAAATAAATTGCAGCTACACCTATGTTTTGTCACTCTCCTTGGATTTGGCTTACCTCATCTCAAAACCAAGTTGCTTCATGCTCGCAGCTCGCTTCGTTGTTTTAGAGACATCAAACTTTGTCTCTTTTTGGTGGTTCTGTTCACTATAGTCAGGATGATGGGTAATGTCACTGGTACTTGTATTATTCAAATTCACAAACTGCTGTATCCTTCACAAAACAACTACCACATAGGTACTGTCAATATGATCACACTGACAAAGACGTAGCAGATGCGAGTCCAACTTTCAAGTTGCGATATCGATGGAGATGAGATGGTCATCAAATTCAGTTGATTTATCTGTTTATAATCCACTCATTTCTTGTCTTTGGCATTCGATCAAAAACAAACAACTCTTCACCGAAACATTTCCACAGCTATCATCCAATATACAATGACTGGTTGTCTTTAATCGAAGGCAACAGTGCGACAACTGCTGAATAACAAGGCCAACTTCGATCAGCTGCCAGCTTCTGTGACACATATGGTGTTACACTCATGGAAACTACCGAAGGCAAAATTTCAGAGGCGGTGAGGAAGCATACTTATTTGCGTGAATTAATAAAAATCCAATTTTTTTTTTGACTACATGATTATTGTATTTTATATATATTCTATTTACTATAGCATTTATTCAACCTGTTCATGTCACCTTTAATAAAATAATAATTTTTGTCCCAATGCATTCAGACACATTTTGTCCCAATGCATATAGGGCCATTGAGACACTCAAAAATAGTTAGCAGCAGGGTAATAGACAAGGACAACATGACATCAGGACTTGTTCGTGTCACTAAGTATTCGGACAGTGAATCTCGATTTATTTTTGTGTAACCTATGTTTTGGGACAGCTGGTCATTTAATTATTTTTAAGTGTCCCAATACATACGGTCATTACGATATGTGCATTTGTATGGTTATTTTGGGATTATCACTTCCAACTTTGACCCACTGCTATTGCCGCAAATGTAGGAGTTAAGGTGGGCAATTTCTTGGTGAGGCTCACCAATTTGTCTATTTTATGAAAACAAATGCTGAAAACTATATAAGCAATTCAGATCATTGACAAAGTGCTGTGCTTATGTGAGAATCGAACATGTAGGTGTGTGTGTGTGTGTGTGTGTGTGTGTGTGTGTGTGTGTGTGTGTGTGTGTGTGTGTGTGTGTGTGTGTGTGTGTGTGTGTGTGTGTGTGTGTGTGTGCCTGTGGCATGCATGTGTATAATAATATATACACCTATGTGCATGGGTTCACATACATTTGTGAAAACGTCCATTTTAGTTACCTCAAAGCAATATCAATCATAGTACAAGGTAGTTGGAAACTTACCATACCATGGAGGAAGTCATTCTGTGATCGAACTTCATTGCCAATTTTTATAGACACCTGTAATGCCAATACCATATAATTATTTCATACATATTATATAAATATACCATAATATTATATATATATACCATATATATTATATATGGTAGATTCTCCAAATTTGTGGACAATTAACTCTACGAAGAGGATTTTCAAAAACGTTTCATGATCGATTATATTTTGGAGATATATTATGTATGATACAGTATATATATACGTGTGTGTGTGTGTGTGTGTGTGTGTGTGTGTGTGTGTGTGTGTGTGTGTGTGTGTGTGTGTGTGTGTGTGTGTGTGTGTGTGTGTGAGAGTGTGTGCATACGTGTGTGCTTGTACAAGTGTATACTGTTACCTCCACACCATTATTCAAAAGCACATGTGTTTTAAAGGGAAACTAAAAGCAAATTTTTGGTATTATACGTTAAGTGTTAATACAAACTAACGATTTGCATCTAGAACAGAATGTGGTCCCAAAGTGGAAGATTCTAATAAAACATCCGATATCATGGAGACTGACATCTTGCCCATGTGCATTAAACTGACCAATAAGCACCGAGTTGTGACATCGGTTATGACGTGTCAGGTTCCATGTTTTGCTCGACATGTACATGAGTAGCCTGGCAAATATATTAGTTTATCATATTCCCTTCAATTCAGAAGCTGAGTTACACTTTTGTATTCCCAGTTCAGTGACTGGCTAACTGGGAGGAGTAGAAACTTGTGACGTCAGCCTTTCTATGAATATGGTGCTGTCCATACAATTTTATTTTTGTGTCTTCAACAAGATTATTCTAGTAAATTACTGGTTAGTGGTATACTATTAATAATTGTAGTTGCAAATGATTTAGTATTTATTAACACTTATACACACACAGACGCAAACAATTGCCTTTTGTTTCCCTTTAAATTATGCAACTGCATCCATACATGATTGCAGTTACAGTGCAAATAAAATGTAAATACATTATTGTGTCAGTAATCAGTATAAATATTGTTTTGACAAAATGCGATGCATATTCAATAGATATCAGTGTTGCATTTGTGTGCACGTGCGACTCGTTTTGTTCAGACGATATCCGGCAATTCCTGTATACTTCCAAGACATGAAAGATCTACTGTATTTTATATTATATGAACCATTTGGACATCTTTAAAAGGTTGTATTATTCTTACATTTACACAACCATACAATCACATAACAACACTGTACATAAGCCAATGGGTAGGATGCAGAAAAATTAAGGAGTTGTGCACTTTTTGATAAAAGCAAGACATTTGGCATATCTATTGTACATATAAAGGGAACCATTTTGCAGATTGGAGGCACTCCAGACTTTGATACATTCATAAATGGCAGCCATTTTTAAAAAATTACCACCAAATTCAGTTTCCCCATATTTGCATCACCTAGAGTTAGGTTGTAGTGGTCAAAGATTTCAATTGTTTTATTTTTGGACTTCTCCAACATTCACATCTGCCAATTTTAAAGATGGCAGACATCAATACAAATGTAATTACCTAATGTTTCATGTTGTCACATTCGTAGCTTTCTTATCAACCTGACCACTGGCTGTACAGTTACAATATGTGTGTGCATTCATATATAATTGTGTAACACGGAAACACTATTAAACCCAGTTTTGTCCAGTATTGGAGGTGTTCACATGTCAACTACAATAAACCGTACACAATATGACCAAAAAAAAGTTTAATAATTTTAAACTCAGATTATGGATACCACATGTGTTCCACATAAAATAGAAAAAAAAACATTTAAATAAAGAAAGCATGTAATATTGTTATTACCTTAATTAGTCACAGATGTTGTGTACCCTTTTAGGTCTCAACTTTGACAAAAACTTTCTCCAAAATGTAAATTTTTGAAATGTGTGAAATGAAAGAATACTGAAGCAAAAGAACATAATGGAAGTTGATTTGTCAATGTTCATTATCCCCAACTGCTGCCAAGTTGAGCCAGAATCCAGGCTAAACAATTGTTTAATGTTTTTTTCATAAAATAGAGTGAAGAAAACCAATGATAATATGAATGTACTGGGCACTATAAAGAAATTACTGAAGAAAACACGTTTTCACTACATATTAATATTGATTAATTAGTAAAGAAATATATTCATTATGTAACATTGATATACACATACTATCTGCCCTGTTTGTTGATTTTGGGTCCAAATCTCTGAGTCTCTCCTAACATAAAGGGGAGGAACAAACATCTACCTTTTCATTTTAATGGGGTGAATGTCCAACAGGAATTTCCATACCCCCAAAAAACTATATTAATATTTAAAGTTGAGACTTTTACCTGTGATTTTAGTTCATTCCAGTATTGCAGCTTAATTAAACTGGTAATATGTATAGCTTAAAGTTTTTTGACAATGTTAAATTAGTAAATTATTATATTAAAGGGAATAAAAACATCTATGGCTTGAATTCATATTATTTGTTAAATTTTAATGTTCTATGATATTAGCTTCTTGTACAGCGCTCTGAGCATTTTATTGGAAATTGCGCTCTATAAAAATTAATATTATTATTATTATTACATCCTGCTATCTATTTCCATGTCCACCAAACCCCCCCAAAAAAAATTCAATGAATTCGAAATTCCACATTTTATACTGTGCATCCGGACATTTTCGAATATGCATATTTTTGGCGCGCTTTTCGGGATGCCGAGATGTGACGTCACATATGACCCATAGTCGCATCAGGCCGACCCTTTCCATGCATTCAGAGCATGTTTACAAGGATAGCTTTCGGATCGAAACGAAAGTCAAAATGAGTGATTATGCGATATTCCAATGTAATACAAACACTAGTTATCATAGAGGAACAAGCAGTTATCTTACGGTTCCACATGAATCCAATTTTATTCAACACAATGAATGCGAATGGGCCTACAAGTCGACTAGGTTTCGCCGAGCTTAGGCTCGTTTCTAGAATAATTAAATCGGATGCAATCAACGGGAGATAATCTACACCAATAAACATACATAACAAACATATATTGTATCCAGCTACAGAAAGTAACATGTATAAGTGTATAATATTATAATATCACTAGAATATCGATGTATGAAGGAGTTGTACAATTTATCATAATAACTTATATCAGTCAGCGAATTTCTGTCAGTCCTGCTACTCAATTGGTAAAGGCGTTGGTTCCTTCGCATTTATTTTGTAATCGGGTGACGCCCGTTCCATCCCGACACCAAACCACTGATTTTTTTTTAAACTTTTTTGTTTTTGTTTTCACCAAGTAATATAAACCAAATAATTTTTGTACTATGATGCACTGTGTGTAAATAATTTTGTAGTAATTATTTATTTGCCACAACAAATTAAAATATGGTAATTATACATAACGATGTTTCTAAATTTGATTTATCCAGACAGATCACCATTTGTTTTCACATATATAATTACAATATATTACCGTACAATATATATATACATTTAATACATTCTATATCCATTACATTATATTTATTACATTGCCTTTACCAAATGAGCTTGCAGGATCGACAGGAATTCGCTGACTGATTTAAGTTATGATAAATTGTACTCCTCCTTCATACATCGATATTCTAGTGATATTATAAGATTATACACTTATACACATTACTTTCTGTAGCTGGATACGATATATGTTTGCTATGTATGTATATTGGTGTAGATTATCTCCTGTTGGTTGCATTCGATACAATTATTCTGAAAACGAGCCCAAGCTCGGCGATACCTAGTCGACTTGTAGGCCCATTCACATTCATTGTTTTGAATAAAATTGAATTCATGTGGAACCGTAAGATAACGGCTTGTTCCTCTATGATGACTAGTGTTTGTATTACATCGGAATATTGCACAATAACTCATTCTAACGCTCGTTTTGACACCAAAACTATCCATGTAAACATACTCTGAATGCACAGAAAGAGTCAGCCTGCTGCAAGTGCGAGTCATATGTGACGTTAAGATACCACGTGATCGCCTAGCTCATTAAATTTTTATTTTTAGCAGGAATCGCTACACAGACGGGTTTAAAATCGAATTTGTGCTACAAATGTATTTTTCTGTATTTTTTTAATGTTCTTGAATGTTATATACAATGTTAAACTTTTTGTACACACGGAAAACGGATTTTAGCTAATGCCTCGTTTTTATTTCCTTTAAATATAGTCTTGATCAATAACAATTTATATAGTTATAACAAGTAAATTGTGCCAGCATACCACTTTCAGTTCTTTCACCTTCTCTCGAAGACTATTTTCCAGGTGATCATTTTCTTCATCTAACACCTGGGTTTGTTCCGGGAATCCACCATAACCTTCTCCTAGATGTTCAAGGGAATAAAATCCACAGTGTCAACATATCTGATGTGTGAGCCAGATTTTTATCAATTCCAATTTATACCCAGGATCAATTCCAATTAAATGTACTGACAACTTTCCTTTATTATCCCTGTTGTTCATATACTAAATGGATGCGAGATGAATAGTTTACATAAAAAGTTTACAAATATTTGATAATAATATCACACATTTTAAATTCACACAACATGAGTCATCAACTGATCATTTTGCTTGCATCTTGTAAGTCATATTTAGTTTGATGCTGCCAAAAACGCACATTGAACGAAAATCGATGCCGTTTTCGATTCACACCATATTTGTTTTCAAGTTGCAAGGAGTTAGTCTCAGCAACGAACGATTTAGGTTGGACAAAAATGTTAACAAAGCTTTCTCACCTGAAATGGGTTCGTTGGTGGTATGTCTCACCACCAAAAAACCCCCACCCAAATCCACCCATGGCAAAACCTCTTTTTCGACTCAAATCCAAGATGACCAACATTATACAGGGTCTAATATTCAAATGGACCTAATTTTGGAACTAAGCAACATAAAAACACGTTTGAAGTGTCATTGCTAACTAACTTTAGGATGCCCATTCGTTTGGAGACATTTTGGAGGTCGTTAGAGGTCAAAGTCATGCGATAAGGTCAAGACAAAATTTGATAAAAATAATCTGGAAATAAGCTGGATTCGGACCAAAGACCTTGCAATGAAGTGAAGTTACAAACACGTATTTAGGTGTCATTGCAAACAAGTTTACTATGCCTAATCATTCAAACCACATTTTACAGGTGATTATATAATTCAAAGTCATGTTTCAATGTCAATATATGCATATTGTCTATTTACAATCCTGTATGATCCTGATCAACATCCTGGTCATCATCATCCTGGCTCTCCAGTTGTGACACATACAAGCATGTGATACCCTTGCACTGGCCACATGCTGGTGTGCACTGCAATCCATTCTTATGGCAGATGCACGTTTTTTTATCGCAGTGACCACCGCAACTGCATCGAATTATCTTGAGGAGTCGCTCTGGTGCCGCAGGCTGAGACATTCTGATAGGCTCGAGACCACCAGAATTTGCTACCCAACCCCAAAGCTCAGGGGAGATATCGTTGCCATGCCATCCCTGCACCTGATGATAAGTTTGATGGCTATGGAAGGCGGCTGCATCATTCGTTGGCGGAAGCTTCTCTGAAGACACATATTGTGTAGAAGTAGCTACCTTCAGCAGGAACTTCGCTACCCGTGCGGAGTTTAGGCTTAGTGATGTGGTGCACCCGTACATCACCAGCAGGGCATCCTCTCCTGCCTTTTCGATTACCTCTTTCGAGGAAAATGGACACATGAAGACGGCGGTGGATTTTTTCAGTGCTGCATTCTTCGTGAGAATGGTCACTTTGCCAATTCCATATGCCCTTGATGTGGTATCACACCCACTGAGAGCGTGCAGAAAGAGCAGAGCTTCTGAGAGAGATCTCTTCATAGAGCAAGTTCTGAAGGCTGGCATTAAGTCAACTGGGGGGTCTTACACACGGCCGTGGCTTCAATGGGAGTACTCGTCTTCTCTTCCTGAAGATACAGAAGCTGCTCCATGTGTTTGTTGAACAGGGACCATTCAACACAACGTCAGAAAAGCTTGTAAGTCTCTCAACAGTTTTCATGGTAAAGGAGTCAGTAAACGTGGTCGATGCTCAAAGTGTCGGAGAGAAGATCCTAACTTCCATGGTTGGTCATTCTGTTGCAGAGTACAAGTTCTCCCAGAAGAATCAAATGAAGACTCTAGCCTAAGTTGTCCATGTCAAAACTGCTTCCGGGTCCCAAATCGAGATGGATCCCCAGCGTCTATGCCAGCGTTTTATTGTTACGGGTATCGGCGATAATTTATGCGTGACCTCTCCAAATATGAGTTGTGCTCTTCCCCCCATCTCTCTTCGACAATCACATGTGCATGCGGACTGAGGACAAAGCAGAGCTCATACACCATCTCCTGAAGCTTCTCCTTGCATGCATCGTCTCAGCCACGCTCGACAAGGGCTTGCAGTTTATTGTTGATGGGGGAGGATTGTTCCACAAGTTCTCATGGCCCAAGCATTCCACCTATGCTGAGATCTGCGCAATGTATATCCGGCATGTACGCTGCAGATATGGTCGTGTTTGACGGATATCACGGCTCCAGCACTAAGGAGGAAGCCCATCGTCGCAGGACAGGGAACGAAGTTGGTGCTTCAGTCTAAATTTCTGCAGAAATGCGTTTAACCATGAGCAAAAAAGCTTTCCTTGCCAGCACATCAAACAAACAGGCCTCATCAACCTCCTTGCAGAGCATATGGTCAATGCAGACATCACAGTTCAGCACGCAGAAGGGGATGCAGACCACAAAATCTGTATGTTGGCATGCCTTTCTGCGAAGAAAACACCAATAGCTGTTGTCGCAGAAGATACAGACGAATTTCATCTCATGATACATCATGCTGATGCCACTGATAAGAGTGATAACCTGTACATGGTGACATCGAAATAGACTACATTGAAGAAGAATCTGGATCCAGCCCTCTCAGAGACTATGCTCTTTCTGCACGCTCTCAGTGGGTGTGATACCATGTCAAGGCAACATGGAATTGGCAAAGTGACCGTTCTCACGAAGTATGCAGCACTGAAAAAGTCCACCGGCGTCTTCATGTCTCCATCTTCCTCGAAAGAGGACATCGAAAAGGCAGGAGAGGATGCACCACATCACTAAGCCTCAACTACGCACGGGTAGCAAAGTTCCTGCTGAGGGTAGCCACTTCTACACAAAACGTGTCTCCAGAGAAGCTTCCGCCAACGAATGATGCAGCCGCCTTCCATAGCCATCGGACTTATCATCAGGTGCAAGGATGGCATAGCAATTATATCTCCCCTGAGCTTTGGGGTTGGGTAGCATCTTCTGGTGTTCTCGAGCCTATCAGAATGTCTCGGCCTGCGGCACCAGAGCGACTCCTCAAGATAATTCGATGCAATTGTGGTGGTTACTGCGATAAGAAAACGTGCACCTGCCGTCAGAATGGACTGCAGTGCACACCAGCATGTGGCCAGTGCAAGGGCATCACATGCATGAATGTGACACAAGTGGAAAGCCAGGATCATACAGGATTGTAAATAGACAATATGCATATATTGACATTGAAACGTGACTTTGAATTATATAATCACCTGTAAAATGTGGTTTAAATGATTAGGCAAAATATGTGTTTAATAATATGTGATTAGGCATAAATATGTGTTTATAACTTCATTTCGTTGCAAAGTCATGCCACTTTGGTCCGAATCCAGCTTATTCAAATTGAGAACATTTGTTTTTTAATCAAATAATTCTACTTTATTATTGGCCCGTTTGACCCTACATATCCATGCGTGCTATATTTTATCAATATACATTGATACATTTTTGGTAGGTCCCATAAGTGTAACTGTAATTGATCTGAAAATTTTAGAAGTGTAATTGAAATGTCAAATGAAAAGTAATGTAATTTTAACTGATTTTATTTTGTGTAGTTGGACCCAGCCCTGAGAACTGCTGGTGTAAGAGTTTTAAGAAGCTGGTGAGCAGTTGACTAAAGTGGGCTGGACTTGTGGTGAGAATGGGAGTAGTACTACTAGTACAGCTGGCAAACAAAGCAAATGCCCAGCGAGTGGAAGGGAAAAGGAGACGAGGATGACCTAGACTGCAATGGGAGGATTGTGTAAAGAGAGATTTGGAGGGAATGGGAGAGAAAAACAGAGGGGAGTGGAGGTGGTTGGTTCTGACAGCAGTGCATGAACACTGAGGGGGAAGAAAAAGAAAATAGAATTCGATGAAAATTATCAAGGCCAGCCACACCCTGGACATACATGGAAACAAGAGAATATCAACAATTTCATTGCTCACATTTCTACCAAGTATTGTTGTTTATTTGTTGCTATTTAATTATGGAAATGTTGTGGAAATATGCCTTTTGATTATTTCAGGCAGAAAATTTGATAAAAGTGGGGATATTTTGTTCTTTGTATTGCTTACTACAATTCATGATAGGAAATAGTTGCTTGTTAGGCACTGCTCATTTGAAATATCTTTTGATGAGATCTGATTCAATGTTCAGCTTAATGCTTTTCCAAAACTGGATTTTGTCAGATTTTGCAGACCTTCCTAGCGTTACATAACATATCAAATTTAAATATTAATCTTGTCATTCTACCCAAATGTTAATCAATTTCATAACTTTAAATTATCATACTATACATAGCTATAGGAAAAAACGCCATCAATGTGACCCTCCTGAGAAAATGCCCATTATATATCTTATTAGTGTAAGTGCTGGAAAATCTGAGTATCCAGACCAAAGGGATATATTCGTAGGCAGTGATTAGGCATATTTTAATAACGAATATGTTCCATTTTTATCTTCATTCTAAATCGTCTAGTGCTTGGGGAACAAAAAACATTATTAATCAAATAGTGTGTTGGGGTCACTTTTATGGCCCAAATAGACATGCAAATGCAAGGCTTAAAGTTGTGAAGTACCCAGCAGCAAATGCAACTATAATACAACTAGATAAATTGCTTTAGTCGCAGTGTGCAACTGAAACTTTGTCCATTAACTAGTTGTCCTGTTGGGTCCTATTAGTTATTACAGGCATTAGCTCATCAAATTGTGAATTATGACTTTTCAGCCAACTGATAGTAATTTTATACAGGTATGTCGGGTAGCGTAAGTGTAATCCTCATCCCGTCATGATTCCCATACATGTATACTACTTGTTGTATCAAGTGACTGTCAAATTTCTTCAGCCATCTGCATATGAGATGTGTACTACCCAATTTGTTGTTATTCAGACAAAATTTTTGTTTTGTTTTGTTCCAAATCCCAACTGATAGTCTAAAAGTATGACTCGTTTGTTACTCACATCAAATGCATGGCGCAGTAATGCACAGCTGCAGATTGGCACAAAGTGGTACAAACCGGAGGGCTCAGTATGCCTGGGATGATGTGGAATGATTGAATTAAAGCACTGCGCCTTCAAATTTAGGCAAAAATATAGTTGTAATGGAAAAATCAAGTTGGGTCCCAATTCTACATAATGCCAAGAAATAGATTAATTATGTAATAGTACTTAAACTGACACTAGCAGTGACAAGTAATATACTGTCCATGTGTTTGTTGATCTTGAATTTGATTTATATAAAGATGCTAAGATATCTTCTAATATAGAGGGAAGGAAAAACATATGGGGATAAACGTCTGCGAGCATGTCCAAACATATATCCATGTATAATTTAATTAGCATACCTATCAGTTATTATGATAGCATTTGCTGGTGCCTTGTGTTGCCGTCATCTGGTTTTCTGGTCATGTTCCAACAATGCACTAAAATGAAGTATTAATTATACGGACAGCCTGTGTTGACATAACAAGTGGAACATGGAGCACAGCGTTGAGCATTATGAATATTAACTATACATAATAAAATACATGTGCAGAAATGTAATTAAATGTTAACAGTCTCAACAACTAAAATGATGACAACTATTCACATTAATCACCCGTGAAAGATTGACGTAAGTAATTACATTCATTGCCAACAAGGTTTGCCATTCTGACCTTTTTTGTGCAATATTTCGTTTTGTGGTAGATATTTGTAAGTATTTCGCCAAATATCAAATTTGTTACCATTCGTTTGCTCTAATGGAATAAAGTCAGAGATACAGTTAGAATATGCATCAATGTCGAATAAAGTCCTTCTGATATTTGTTTTTACAAATATCAGAAGAAATCTGCACACGACGTAGACTCACATATTCTAACTGTATATATATCACTTATTTTATAATAAATTCAATTCGAATGAATGGTGAAAAAATTGATTGTTGGCAAAATACTTAACAAATAACAACCATGAGATGAAGTCATGTGAAAAGATTTTCCATGACGTGCGTTGGAATAGCAAGCCATGCTAGCAATAAATGTAATTATTTACATTGATCTTTCCCGGGTGGTTAATGTGAATAAGAATAGTTGTTCTCATTTTAGTTGTTGTCACTGATAACATTTAATTACATTTTTGCATACATAATTCATTATTTAATATTTAATTATGCCTAACGCCATGCTCTAATGTTCCACGTTTTGTTAACACGGGCAGTCTATAGCTCTTTCATATTTTTTGTCAAATGACCAAATGACACACCAGCAAATGATAACATAATTTCTAGTTGTTTCCAGCGCTTAGCAACATTCTATTAACTGACTAGTCAGTATCATTGTGGTTACAATGTAATGGTCTTGTGAAGTTATGAGGTCTCATTCAACTAGTCAACCTTTTTTAGAACATTACCGACCTTTATATGCTGGCACTGAGGGTGGTCACTGCCAGGGTGCTTGTTGTCTTCAGTGGTTCTTTAGTTTTATGACTACATCCCACATTGATGATTGAGACAGGACCGAGTCATTAGACACCATTAGCAATAAGCACAAACCTGACGCCAAAAACATACGCCAACTGCAAAGTTAATTGAGTTCTACGTCACAGATTTTGTGATCCAATCAGCGGTTTACGAGGCATCTGCGGTTTGACTTCGCGTATGTACGCCAAAGATGGATATTTCGTGTAAGTACAAATGCTGACTTATTTTGTATATAAATAGTTATGGTAATTCAAATGTAACTATACAGGAGTAATAGCTTCACATTTTAGGAACACATGCTTCTAAAGAAAGTTGAGTTATAAATTACATGCATGCATGTTTGACGACTTTTAAAAAGACCTACGATTTGCTTGTTTTCATCTGCAGCTATGCAGTTAGGCGCAATAACAATTAACAGTGCAATACACATTTGTTTATTGGCCTCCACATGCTTAGCTTAGGCTTATGCATGGCTAAGCGCACCTATGGATATATATACCATACTGTAACACATGTCTATCTAATGTTTATTAAGCCCACATAGATGGTTATATGGGCATACTATGTATATTAACCTAAACTAATTAATTAATTACTTTGTAAACGTAGTTGAGTCATCGGTTGCATTTATGTCTACTTTGGCTATGACCTATGTTGCAATGCTGGCATACCACGTTTTTGTACAACTACGAAAATAAATACCTACCGGTAAGGCTTTGTATTAGTCGGTTTATATAAAATGTAGATTTTGTCGACAGGACTAGATGCACAGTTGATTAAAAAAACTATTACTAAAATGTTATTATGCAAAGTACGCTGACTAGCTGTCAATCAGTGTCAGCTGTGGCGTTTGTTTGCAATCTGTTCTCAGCGTTCATACTTATTTTTAAAAAAAACAACGTTTAATAACCATTTTACATGTAGACTGTTCTTGTTTGGCAACCTCATGGTGTCGGGAATATGCAGAGCACATTTCAGATGACGCAAATCATCTTTTTGAAACCTAAACATATTCCAACAATAATCATTGCAGGCATCAGTGAGGAAAAATCTTCGTTGTTTGACGAAACGTTTTTCCTTGTCATACAGATGCTGCATGGCTATTTCCATGACTTCGTCATCATTCGATAGAAGTGCTAGTTCAGTATCGCATTGGTGTTGTCCATATCTATATTAGGAATAAAACACATAATTTTTTGTTACAATAATTATTACTAACATCTATGAATTTGCTTTACACATTTATTTTGTTATAAAGATTTTTCCATAAATGGAACAAATCTATAATATTAAAAATCGAGTTGAAACTTTACCATATGGTGAAGTTTTAACTCAATTTGTAATGTAACAACAAAGAGGGTCGATTGTATTTTTAAAACTGGTTTAAGAAACTTACCCTCATACCCTAGAATAAGGTTAAGTGACCATACATAACGTATGTCTCGCTATTTGTGGACATGTTTGATACCTCCCGCCCATTTTGCGCTTTTATTAATGCTAGCGTGTACACCTCCTAAAGTATGACTTGACAACTGCCCACCATGATGCATATTCTATAATTATTCTAGGCTTAATTTTAAAAAAATTGCCAATTACGTACCCCATGCTTTGGTATACTAATATCATGATTAGGCTATGTTATTGCATAACAGAACTCGAAACACAATGTTTTGTTTGCTTAGCCTAATCGTACGAGCCGGAATGACTGCACTGGGGTTCGCATTTACAACGTTCTAGCAACCTAAATTCTACCTTCCTGTGATTATCAGTTGTGATAAAGTTTAATTGTTCCATGGCATTAGCACATTTATACATATAATAAATATATGTATTTCATACATGCATTTTACTGTTAGTAACGCACAGATAATCACTACATATGAGAAAACAGTTACCTGCTGAAGCCAATCGAAAAACCGCTCACTCCGCGCTTAGCTAATGGTGTTTTATTAGACGTCGACGGGAGATCTGCTGTATACTTCAAATTTGAAGTCGCGTACATATCTGGCGTATGGTCGCGGCGCTTAATTGCGTTAGCTAATGTAATGGTCTCTATTAGCGGCGATAACCCGCGATAACTAGCGATAATCCCGATATGTTTACGTGTCCGACGTGCGAGCGTGTCCGACTGGCGGGTACTTGACTATATACTATATAGTCTAGAACCACCAGCGCTTGTCACTTAGACTTACTTCACTAAGTAACTTGTGAGTAAGTCAGTTACTGAGTCGTAGACAGACGTAATGTTGTATTGTATAAAACAAAAACCGGGTATTTCGCTTGAAATGAGCGATAAACAGTATGTTGGTGCAAACTGGACCGTCATTTACGTCTCAAAAGTTATTATCATACCAAAATGTGCCCGCCGCATTTTCTTCAAGAATATGGAAACGATACCAGTTTTCTTCGAGTTTGGGTGTTTCTGTACACGTTTACAATGATCGAATCACCCAGTGGCAGCGACAGCCAGCTTACAAATAATGATTTCCGGTGTAGTCTAGCCGTGAGATGGCACCACATTTGGCGCCCCTCGCTTTCTTGCGTTACGTTAATAGCGCCGTGAGGTGGCAGCATGTACGTTACAGCAGATAACTGCATTATTTTGACGAATCGTGCACTTTTTGATAAAAGCACTATACATCATAATACAACTGTTATTTTTATGAAACAAATGTTGGTTTTTCGAGGTAACGATTTCAAACAAAGTTTTTGAAACACATTGTATACGATCAAATATTTGACTAACTATAAACGAATTATTATACAAAAGGCAATTAATGTTACATTAAACGGAAATGGCTACACTCGAACTAACTGACACTGTGTTTTTCAAAACTTAGTTAACAGAAAAATTCCCATTGCTATTTTTTGAATCTATATCGAAAGGTATTGCATTTAACAAGCTTGAACACTACAGCATAAATGGTACTCCCTCACTTGGCTAATGAGCTACCTTAACATGGGTCAATATTAGGACCCTGTAGCATTTCTGCTATTGAGATATTTTCAGAATCATATTTCCTTGACATTTTATTAAACTACAAAGGTGAAGCTAGTACAGTTGTAGACAGAGAAGATGGTGCTACGCAGTAATTTACATACGAGTGCAGGTGCACCAAAATGAGGCGTGGCTATAATTAGCTTATAATTAAGTCGCGTCGTAGACGATTATATTTTTGTGTAGGGATGTTTCACGAGTGTAGGTGTGTTTTCATGATGCATAAATTAGGTATATGGCCCATTGCCAAGCATATCATTGGCTCAGTCCGGTCATGTGTTATGCTGTTTAGACTGGGTATAAAAATCGCTGTCAGGTAAGAGACGGCATCTGGGAGAGATCGGTGGCACGTGTAGATCCTAGAGAGATCAGGATAAATATGGTTGTATATATATATATATATATATATATATATATATATACCTTACAAAAATACCACTCAAATACCATTGAATGGTATTATGGTGTATTATGGCCAAGGGTATTTGAATGGTCTTCAATGTGTTTTAATGGTCCTTATAATTAACCCTTTCTGTACTGCTCAATGGTATTCTGAATGGTCTTCAATGGTATTTTGGTGTATTATGGCCAAGGGTATTTGAATAGTATTCTGGATGGTCTTCAATGGTATCAGGGTGTATTATGGCCAAGGGTATTTGAATGGTATTTAATCCAATGGTATTGAATGGTCTTCAGTGATATACTATTCAATGATATTTTTAATTTGTATACCATACGTTCAACTGTATTGTGAATGGTATGCCATTCAGTGATATATAATTCAGTGGTATACCATTCAATGGTATTTTGATTGGTCATCAATGTTATTTGCCTGTATAATTTAGTATACCGTTCTATGGTATACCGTTAGTAAACCATTCAGAATACCATTGGTTTACACCGAATGGTATGCCACTGAAGTATAAACTTATTGTTGAAAACCATTCAACCTTATATAAAGGGCAAACCTCTGAATACCATTGATTATCGCTGAATGTGTTGTGTTTTCTATAGAGTATTCTATACAACATATCCTTTAGGAAATATCCTATAGGATATATCCTACAGGATAGGTTCTGTAGAATATTCTATAGGAAATATTCTATAGATTGTCAAATTTCCTACACAATTAATACTCATTAACACAGGTGCAAATGTTGCATGACCATCACATATGATCAAATATTTTTATTATATCATATTTTCATAATACATTAACCACACAGGCAATCCATAGTAATATCCAAGTAGACTGAATGACCAAATTAATAAAAAATAAAGTATCGAGCATACATGTACACACACACACACACACACACACACACACACACACACACACACACACACACACACACACACACACACACACACACACACACACACACACACACACACACACACACACACACACACACACACATAGTAAGCATAGTAATAATGATACAAATCATTTATCATATCTTTATGTGTGAGAATGGCAAATTTCGAGTAGAGGAACATAACGTTTCCATTTAATATATATTTGTCGTAGTATTATAAAGGGATATCTTAAAGGTATAAAAGGTATATCATAGAAGACCGCAATAAAAGAAAAGTCATGCTCAAAAGTGCATACATGATATATTATTATTAACATACACCCACAATCACCTCTCTACCTGATACAATGCACATCGTACATAAATTAAAAACATCGAGTAATAAGTAAACCAGTGGACTATGCTTAGCAGAAAAGAGAATCACTTCCGATGAGAGTTATTTGTTTATATTAATTTAAGTGGTGTAAATGATGCAGCACAAATAGGAAATGACTCCATCCCAAATAATATAATAATTATGATTATAATTTGATTCTAGTATATACCAAACAGTTGGACATACCATCGGTGACTCTGCTAAGAGTAGTAATGACAGCTCCAATTATTGCAATATTAGTAACCACATGCACCTCAATCCCATGGTGCCATTCATAATTGATTTATACTGAGAATGTGGTTGTTTTACAAATAACTCCAACAGGTGACACATTCATTTTCTATTAATTATTCTATTGATATGAATGACATGCTTAAGTAATCGCATAAGTAAATTGTAATTATATTGTAAACAGGCCATGAAACACATCCTTTAGCTTTTAAGTTTATATGCTTAAAGCAGGACGGATTGTCTGTCAACTGTTATAGAATTTAACTTGGAAATTTGTGTTGGTTCAGTCTTTCAGATTGGACATAATCAGCATGGCTGAATGGTGCTCTTCCACTTCTATGAACTTGGTGTATCACACTGTACTTGCACTCAGACATGATGAGAAATGCACAACAATAGCATAAGGGTTTATGGGCGAAACGCAATAAACACCATGCAGCTTGGGTGAGATTTTGCCTGGAGGAAAAGGCAGAATTGAAATACACGCTAGAACCATTCTCGAGTGGCCAGACACCCCTGGTGAATTGACGTTTTTGGACCAAAAATACTCAACATGGTTTTCTGCTAGACTATGATACTTTTGTATGCATTCTAGCAATAAAGTTCACTTCTATGACAATTAAATCTCTAAGTGAGTTTTTAGTAATGTATCAAGCATGTCAGTATCAAGTAATCAAATCCATTATGGAATCTTTGATGGCCATTTGATCAAAAACATTTGTTTTCAAATTTCTGCATTGGAAATGGGATATATCTGGAAGTAAAACAGGTAAATTCTTATATAGCGCAATATCCAGTCTTCAGGACTGCTCAAAGCGCTTCACACTTTACTCCCTGGCAGACCTGTTCAATCGAACACCATTTTGACTTATATGGGAGGCATTCAGCCACACTGCAATTAATGTGCGAAGACTATTCGTACACAAATATCCACCACTGTCCATAGCCAGGTACTTATTCATACAGCTGTGTGAACTGAAGCAATGTAGAGTAAACGAACTTGCCCAAGGTTCGACACCGCCGCACAGGATTCGAACGCGCGTTCTTTCAGTAGAGAGTCCGGAGCTCTTAGCGCTACGGTACTACGCTTCACATAATTGCGCTACTGCGCTCCACACAATTAATTATGCTATATACAAATCAGGTTGTCAGCGTCGTATTCAGCAGACACAGCTGTGTGAAATGATCAGACAATTTTTAAAGTCATCAATAGTTTGAAAGAACGAAGCCTCATAGGGGACATTATGGGCATATGATATTTATTTTTTAACACGTACGTACGTGATAGTAATACGTACGTAGGCCTATGTGATAACGAAACGTTTGATACAAGTTATTTATCGTGTATTTACAGGACGCCTGGTTTGACATATATATTGAAGTCACTGTAATATCCTTGATTGCTTCAATGGGTGCCGACCGAGATGAACTTGTGCACCTGTACTTTAAGTGAGGATTCTGTCAGAAATAAATTATATATTACTTGGCTACTAGACATCGGATGATATTAAATCTCAGACACCTGAAAAGAATTCTGAAGCGGATGTCCTTATATCGCCGGACATATACTACTTGTGTTTTGCGTGTGGCCCTGTTCATCCTGGACAATTTGCAAAATTCGGGAAGGTTGCAAGGATATCACTGGATGCATTCATGCATATCACAGTAGCAATGATCCCCGAGTCATAGCTGGTTATTTCATCGAGTCTGTGGTCAATGAAGCTGGTTGCCCACGTCATGTTCGGGCAGATCGGGGAACAGAAAATGTAATGGTAAGAGACTTGCAAACATTCCTGAGGAGAAGTCACCAGGATGTCTTGGCAGACGAGAAGAGCTTTGCGTACGGCCAGAGCGTAGCAAACCAGCGAATCGAAGCTTGGTGGAGCATCCTCAGAAAGGAGTGTACACAATTTTGGATGAGCACACTCTCAGAATTGAAGGACAATGGCGATTTTACCGGAAATTTCATTGACAAAAACTTGATTCAATTCTGCTTCATGGCAGTAATTCAGGCACGTTGAGTATATTTTAGCTCATCATTTTCTTACCTAGCAGCCTCATTGAACACCAGTTTCAATTGCTGTGACTTTAGAATCATCGTTGGTCATTGCGACATCGATTCATCGTTACAATAATACATTACTGTGTGTGTGTGTGTGCGTGCGTGCGTGCGTGCGTGCGTGCGTGCGTGCGTGCGTGCGTGTGTGATAAATGTTCTTTGGGACAGTCTGGTAGCTGACAAAGAATTTTAAGATAATCACCTTTGAATGTAATGTTACCACGGCGCCCCGACCTGATTTACTATCCAAAACGTGACAAATCCACACCGCTACGTGAAACATGTATTAATGTTATTAAAACTTGGAATGACACAGGTTTAAAGATCAAACAAGTTCAATTCTGACCAGTAGATTGTAACGAACATGTCCAATCCGTAGTGTATATCAATCACCCCAATCACAATACTGACAATAACTTCACTGACAATATGTACTGTGAATGGTTTTGCTTGTACTTTTTTTTAGAAAGAACTGGATAGTCTTGCCCACACGTGGAACTGCCATCGACTACAGAGTCAACGCAACATGATTGAGCCAACTGGGAAACCAATCATACTGTACACATCCCCGGAGCTGTACAACACTGATAACAAACTTGTTGCTGTTGATGTTCCAGATGTTGAAATTTGCATTGAGGAATGTGTGTTCAAAGACGGAAAGCCAAGCATGGATTCCACAATATTCGAGTTGTGTTGTAACTATATGGTGGAGAAACACCTGGAACTTCCATCCGACACACTGGGAGCTATTCATTTATGCCATTTTCTGCGTGAAGCCATCTACCGCGACTTGTAGATACCGAGATGTCTTCAGTCTCTGGAATTGGTGCCTCGTCCAAAACCAACTGCTAATGACATGTGTTCATTAGACATGTGTGTGCATGCCAATAGTGTATCCAGTTGAAACATCAACTTAAATAATGCAAATAGCGTGGATTAACTGATAGTTGTTGTAATACATGTTTTCTATTGTTTCTTTAAACAACTCGTAAACGTTTATTCAAAAAGTTTAAACAGTAGCATAGAACAATAAATGCTGTAGACAGTCAGCAACAGCACGAAACTCGAACTATAAATTTCAACGTATCGTATTCAATAGCAGATAAAATGCCAACATTATTATGGAATTAGGCCCAATTAAGGTACAAACAAACAAGAACTACATTTCTATTAAGTACTACAAATGTCATGTAATGGTAGCAGCTAAAACTACAGTTTCTCCTGAAAGGTAAAACAACCAGCAAATGCCAATAAAAAACTTGCATATAAACTGGTTGAGAAAAACAAATATGGTCACAAATGAGTCAGGCTATGCAATACTAAGACGCTTTCAGCAGCAGTGACAAGACATATCAATTCATTCGGTAAAGTGAACAATTCAGTACAGAACACTTGTATACTACCACCGTGCCAGTGACAACATTCATATAAGATCCACATTCAGCTGAATGTGAAGGCTAGTAGAAAACTCATATATTGGTTTGGGGATCACACCAAATTAACAGTTTTCATGTATTGTTGTCAACAAATGACAAGATGATTCCGCAGCGATAATAGTTAAAAAAAACACTTTCAAGCAAACATCTTTAAAAAAAACATAAAACAAATTACAATTATTTCCTGATTCCCTTTTAACGATCTAATAACGGACCCAATCCTGATGAGACGAGTGCTACAAAATCTGATCTCGTGGAAGATAATTTTCCTTTAAGTGTAACACGTATTAGAAACATAGGAATAATATAATGATAAAGCGAAAATATCATAAAAACTATGTGCTGCAGGACAAGCAATTGAAAAATAATCCCCCGAGCCTTTCGAAATCTTGCTGCAATTAATTCTAATAATCCCAGCGTGTCTCTAGAACTCTCGTTTGCAAAACTAATGGTATTCTGTATCAGTCTGACACGATAGGGCGCGTTACTCTTTTACTCGATCATTTATGAACATGCAGGGCACTGGAATCGCCTCAAGAGCTGTCTTGCTGTCGGTCGACGGGTTGGGTCTTAGTTGACGCATGATACCAGAAATGGTAGCTTGTATGTTTGAAACACGGGAGGTGTTTCCTGCTTCTGCATGCATCGTCGAATATACAGCACAGGCCCCTCGTCTTGGTTATGCAGATCCCATGCATTTTTGCCGGAGAACCATTCGATCAGGGTTATGCCCACGGACCAGGTATATGTGGATGCAGTGGCCTTCTCGTTTTTCAACAGTGTGTCCGGAGACATGTATTCAGGGGTGCCAACTGTGTGGACACCACTTGTTGTTGATGCCACTTCAAAGGACCTGATCTTTGCCAGGCCAAGATCACATAGCTTTGCGGACAGATGTATTCTGTCTATCAGTATATGTATATGTCTATCAGTATATGCCTTCAGCACGTCTACCGCCACACTGGTTTTCTTGTCTCTATCCATGTGAAGCTCTGGCGAATAGATCATTTCTTCCATGTTGTGTCCCTCGACTAGTTCAGTGACTATGAACACGTTTCTTTCATCAATGCAAATGCCAATGAAGTCGACAATGTTCTTGTTTGAAATGTGTTGGTGTATGATAGCTTCTTTCAGGATTAGTTTGTTCGAGCGTTTCCCACGTTTCAATTTTATTCTCTTTACTGCTACTGCTTTTTCTTTATATGTTCCTTTAAACACCTCACCAAAAGAGCTTTGGTCTATGGAATCTGCAAAATTGATGGCAAGGTCTGACAGCTCAATGTGAGAGACACTTTCCTTTTCTTTCCTTGTCACCTCAAGTGGCTTGTCTTTGCTGGCCACATCAAGTGTCTTGTCTTGGTTGGTCACTTCAAGTGGCCTGTCTTCATTGGTCACCTCGGGGAGCTCGGATGAGACGCAAAGAACACTCACCACCTGAACAGAATTTGATTGTCTGATTATTTCCTTGGCTTCGTAATTAGTTTACATCCATATTGTTTGTTACATTCATTTAATCATTAAGACTATCCATATGATTCAATACATGTAATTACCAATAAACAGTTACAGGCAACAACTTATCCACGATCTATTAAACCACGATCTATTAGGGGTGAGACCACATTAGATTTTACATAGGCGGCCATTATAACGTTTCCTTCATTTCCTGCCAAATGTGTCCTACAATTTTCTTGAAACTTTCACAGCATGTTGAACCTCCTTTGACACAAGTGCTGTGGAAAATTCGTGAAATTCGCATACCTCATTTTAACGAAAAATCCACCCAAACTTGACACCCCTCAATTTCGTCCCGATCTGGTGACGGATTTTTGAAATATTGACCCAATGCGTTCTGCCACTAGCCACTGTGCGAATACGCGAGCAACTAGCGTATATTTATTGCTACCTCGTGAAAGATCTAATGCAGTAGTACATTCAGTATTCACGGGACCACCATTTCCCATGTCAAAACTAATTCTCGAAAAAAACACCCATAACACCAAAACGGTATTTTCCAGGGCACAAAACATAAATAGAGCTATGTGTATCTTACGGTTTCGACACACACGGAGACGCAGTCTTCAGCGCTGTTTATACGCACAGCGGGTGCCGTCTGTCTGTGCAACCTTATCTCCATTAGTTTTGCCACTTTTGCATGTAGGGTCTTAGGGGGGGGGGGGGGCTGACATTGTGCATGTGATCTGGTAGATCAATTCGGGTGGTTCGTAGTTTTTTTTTAATTCGTCAGGGGGTGGGATCTTTATGCTTTATATGCATTCTATGTATCTTTTGTATTCATCATGTGTCTAAACACACTAATCGTGTTCCAAACTGCACGGTCGGTGTTCAGCACCGGAGGGGCATTTAGGTCAGTGGAGTAACGGTCAAATGATTAATTATGTGGAGTAACGATCAACATGATTAATTATGTAACCCAGTCCCGCATACTTCTAGCACGGGGTCAAAGCTGATCGGTCACATTGCTCATCGCGGGTTGCATTTTGTGTACTGCGCTTGCTACTGCGCTTGCACGGGCATGTGCAGTAAGCAAAAGGGAACCGCAACATACTATCGGGCCGGAACTTACTAATAATAATAATCAACTTTATTTATACACCATCAAATCCGGGACTAATGACCCCCGTTCACGGGTGTTTACAAATTGCCAATCATATAAGAAGCATAAAAACACTTTTAAGAGAACAAATAAGAAAATAAATTAAATTAGCAAACAATATCCTAGTATATAGTGTATGCATATATATATAAGCCTAAGTATAGTAAAATTACGGGTAAATGCAATGATAAAATAAACGATTAGCAAAAGTGCTGAACAGCTGAACCTACTGGAAAAAAATATATATAATAATAATATATATATATAAATAAATGCAAAATAAATAAAATAAAAGCCTAATTTACATTAAATAATTTGATTAGATACTAAAATGTGACCCTGAGATAAATAAGACTAAAAATGTATTAAAACTATATGCATGAATAAAGCAAAGGTTAAATTATGTCTGGCCATATTAGTTTGAGAACAGAAATGTCTTCAATAATTTTCCAAACTGTCTAGTGTTCTCAATCGCGCGTAATTCCAGACGCAGAGAGTTCCACAATGTCGGCCCAGCACATGCAAGTGCCCGGCGACCATAACGTTCTAGGGTTACTACTGGACTGCTACACACTCACGTCTTTCCTGTAGTGGGCAAGCTGTTCGCTATCAAACCTGCTGGATCAACCGCCTGGAAGACAATTGATCATTGTCATGTCTCTACTGGACAATTGCTTGATAACAGTTTCATTCATTCCTCAATATTATTCAAGTTAACTAATCTCAATAGTGTAAGTTATGCTTTACTGCCTTTAGAAACCAATTCAAAATTACCAACGTAACATACCGTAGGCATATAAAAACGCACAAAACCACAATACTCAATATAGTACAACTATTACGTACGTACGTATTAACGATCACGTACGTACGTATTAACTATCACGTACGCACGTTATAATTATCACGTACGTACGTGTTAAAAAAATACATGTCATGTCTCTAATGGGGCTTCGTATGAAAGACATAAGCACATTTCTTGGCAAAAAAAATTTTTCGCACTTTAAAAAAAAAAAAAAAAAACATGGAAAAATGATATGATCATCTCACAACAGAATGTGTACAGGACGTGGATTTGCAAGAATCATAACAGCGATCTCTGTTTTTATAACGTCTTTTTGTTTTGTTTGGTTATTCACGTGCGGCAGCGAACTCGACCTGTATTTCCAGTGATCTTGGCGTGTTTGAGTGATGTTAACGAGACATTTGTTGTGTGTGTATTGATGTATAGTTTTGTTTGGTTATTTATGTACGCAATATTTGACATTATCATCGGCAATTTTTGCGTGATGTGTACTAGTATTGTAATGATTGCCGCCAAGATATATTCCACTGATCACTGACAGCAAATTGAATTTAAATGCAAATAAAACTGACTTGATCATTATTGGTACTCCAATGTAGCGTTTTTTTTCCTACGCGTATTTTGAATCAGCATATCACGCCAGCAACCTCGATGAGCAGGGGTGTCATGTAACGAAATAAAACTACTTTGTTACTCTACTTGAGTAGTTTTTTTTAAGTAATGGAGAGTAACGAAGTACAATTTATATTAACTACTTCTACGTGTAACGAAGTAGTTTTATCTAAGGTAACGCTACGTTTTACTTCGTTAGTTTAATTTACTTCCGCGATATATTTTCGTTACATATTTTTTTAACAACGTCGCCTTATGGCGTTCCGCCCGTCAACAACATTTCATTAAACGTATTTAATAACAAGAAATTAGAGCTATGTTAACGCGGTAATAACTTTCACTTGTTTGTATGAGTATGGTCAAATCCTTAGGAACAGTAAATGTAGTGCGAGGCACTGACATTGTTTGTTTTGTGCCGACATCAATCGAATCGTTTCCCTTAATTCCGCCAGTCGTGGCTTCCGCGAATAGGCGCCTTCGGTGCATGGGTTCGCCTGGCTTCGGCTACTTGAAATTCACTCATAGGCCAATCCTTTTGTCTTGATGCGCCTCTGAGCTTCGTTTCCAAGGATTTAGGCGCCATAAAAGTTAACTTATTATTATTATTAACATTATTAGTATTACAATTTTTATCAGTTTACGTTATTGTTTCCGTTCCATCTTTTCTTGGTCTTGTCACCCATAACATGTTATTTGTTGGCACAATAGGGGGTATTATTTAAGGGTTTTGGTGAGCTTCAGCTTTCCAATATTAATAACGTTCCGACGCCTATATCGTATGGCACAATGTACCGACTGTGATTCGGAGCTAGTTTGCAGAAGACACAAGGCATAATGTAGACAGTTTGTATTTTATTAAACCTATATACACCAAGGGAGGGAGGGAGGGAGGAAGGGAGAGCGAGAGATTGTTTACCAGTCCTAGTCTTCACGGTGTACGAAAAACCGAAGTTGTCATATAACTTGGTTTTCCTCGGACTGAGGAGTCTTCAAAGATTTGATACAATGGAACGCTGTTGTCCGACTGGAATGCGCCTGCGGCGTGACGTCCGCGATGGAGTCCTCCTCGACGACCCTGGGTTTTTGCAGTGGATGTAACATCAAGTCCATGGATGTAGTATTCTTAAACAAACATACGGGTCAACTCCAGCTGTCCTTGCGAACGCTGAAATAAATCGGCAAAATAAATTAATTGTTCTGTCAGTGTGGTTTACGATTTGATTAGGCTCCTACTGTAGTGTTCTCCCACACTGCATACCGTATTAGCGTGTACCGCTATTCAATAATAGTGACAGTGATATTGTAAAAGTAACAGTGATAGTGATAGAAGAACCGTATCTACCATTAAAATAAGTAGGCCTATCGTGTCTATGTAATAAACAGGTTTTGTTAAATATAATGGCGTTATTACTAATTCTATAACACGGGCACAACACAAGAGTTAATATCATATAAAATAATAAATGGATACAAATGATGGTGTATTTTGCATAAAACTCTGCAATACTGGGTAACAACAAATAACGAATTACCCTTGATGTATCAGATTACACATCATTGTATCGAGCGAACTGACGGACAAGCAGCGGGGTGGTGGCGTGTGCTTTCTTGTGAATCAGCGGTGGTGTAATCACACTCAGCTTGTCTCTTCTTCGTGTTCTCGTGAACTGGAAACTCTAACTATCAATTGCAAGCCGTTGTTGAGTGTTTACATCCCCCCTGATACCAGTGCTAACAAGGCAGTCAGCCAGTTGGCTGCTCAGGTGGTGGCAGCAGAATCGACCTGTCCTGACAGCGTAGTCATCATTCTGGGTGACTTTAATCACACACAGTTGTAGAAGGTACAGCCCAGGTACAAGCAGCACGTAGAATGTGCCACACGCAATAGCAAAGTCCTGGATCACTGCTACACAGTCTTTAAAGATGCGTACCGTGCCACCACCAGGGCTCCCCTCGGAGAGTCCGATCACGCAACCGTCGTCCTCATCCCCATGTACCGACAAAAACTGAAAACTTTGAAGACATCAAAGAAGACTGTCAAGAAGCGGACGGACGAGTCGACTGCAGTTCTTCGTGGATGCCTGGAGTGCACAGATTGGGACATGTTTAAAGAGGCATGTCCTGACCTAAACGTGTACGCTGACACCGTGACATCCTACATCAACTGGTGTGAGGAGCTGTGCACGGAGACCTTGTATGGCAACGATAAACCTTGGTTCACCAGGGACATCAAGCAGAAACTGGCGGCGAAGAACGCGACGTTCATCAGCGGCAGCAGGGAAGAATCCAGGAGAGCTAAGTGCAAGGCGCAGAAGGCGGTCAAGAAGGCCACATTCGTATACAAACACAAACTTGAGGACCAGTTCGCTTCCAACAACACCATATCTGTCTGGAATGGCCTACGGCAGATTACGCAGTACAAGGAATACGCAGCGGCCACCAACAGCAGTGACCCCTCATTCCCTGATCAGCTGAACGACTTTTACAGCAGATTTGACAAGCTACTATTCACCAGAGCAGCGCCCACTTCCAGCAGGTACCTCTCTGTCTCCGCTCTTCATAGTCCAGGAAGCTGAGGTGAGGAAACTGTTCAGGAGACAGTGCACGCGGAAGGCTTCGGGTCCAGACAACATCTCCACATCTACCCTGAAGAACTGCGCCGACCAAGTCTGCGGTGTTTACGGACATCTACAACTCCTCTCTCCAGCAGTGCAGAGTTCCAGCCTGCTTCAAAACTTTCACTATCATACCCATTCCCATTCCCAAGAAGTCCAACATCACCTCAGTCGCCATGAAAGTGTTCGAGCGCATAGTACTCAAGTACATGAAGTCGGTCACCGACGGCCTCCTGGACTCGCACCAGTTTGCATATCAAGCAAACAGATCAGTAGACGATGCGGTAGCTTTAGGTCTGCATCACATTCTGAAGCACCTAGAGAGGCCAGGAACCTATGCCAGGATCCTGTTCATTGACTTCAGCTCAGCATTTAACACTATCATTCCATTCAAGCTGTTCGATAAACTTTCATTGTTGAATGTACATCCTGCCATGTGTCACTGGGTCCTTAACTTTCTTCTTCACAGGCCTCAATCTGTCAGAGTCAACAACTCTATCTCCAGACCTCTTATCCTAAATACAGGTGCCCCACAAGGTTGTGTGCTATCCCCCTTCCTGTTTACTATCTTCACAAATGACTGTGTCTCCGTGGACCAATCGGTCCTTGTGATCAAGTTTTCCGATGACACTACTGTGGAGGGCTGCATTGAGAATGCGGATGGGACGCCATACAGGGAGGAAGTTCGGAGAATGGTTGGCTGGTGTGCGGATAACAATCTCGAATTGAACGTTTCAAAGACTAAAGAAATGATTGTTGATTTTCGTAAAAAGAAGACTCCCATCCACCCTTTTTCGATAAATGGCGTGGAGGTCGAGCAGGTTGAATCTTTTAGATTCATTGGAACAACAATTTCAAACGATCTCACCTGGTGCACAAAAACACTGTGTATTACAAAAAAGTCACAACAACGCCTGTTCTTCCTGAGGCAGCTCAGGAGATTCGGCATTGCTCAGGAGATTATGATAGATTCTACCGCAATCATTGAAAGTATCCTCACTTTCTCGATTGTAGTGTGGTTTGGCCGCGTCAGTCAGGAGGAGAAACAACGGCTAGAAGTTATCGTGAAGGGCGCATCTAGAATCATTGGGCGCGAGTTGCCATCCGTTGAATCTATTCACCATGCTCGCTGTGCGCGAAAATCCAAGAGCATTGTACGGGATACTACCCATCCAGCCAACCATCTCTTTGAACTTCTTCCCTCCGGCAAGCGCTATAGAAGTATTAAGACAAGGACCACTAGACTTTAAAATAGTGTTTATTCGCAGGCTGTGAGTCACTTGAACCGCGAGATGCCATGATACTGTTTTCAGTCGGTTTAGATTTTATGTCGCCATGCTAAATTATTTATTTATTTTTATTATTTATGTATTCATGTATTTTTTAACTGTCAGCTTAGTTTTTATATCGTGAGCTAATTTATTTATACATTGATGTATTATTTGTTTAACTACATGTATACTTTTTAACTTTTTAGGCAATGTTCAGACGGTATTAATATTATGTTATCAAGTTCACTTTATGTCAATATATGTACGACTGTCTTAAAATATGTTGGCAGTTGGCCTTGGTTTAAATTTATACTAGTTTTAGCATAGTTTCATAATGTTTCTGATTGTATATTTTGCGTGTGCATGATGGGGGGCAGGGGAGACAAGCGTGCATGTATGTTGACGCCACAACGCCAAGAATTCCTCGTACATTTTAAATGCTACTTGGTAATAAACAGTCTGAATCTGAAATTGTATCTGTGTGTGCTGCACTTATCAAAAAACATTTACTGATGTAGTCAAACAACATTTAAAACTAATATTTACGACTGACTATAGGACAAGTTCGTACGTGCGTAAGAGATGAAAATAAGATGTAACAATAGCCAATAGTGTACATGTTTACAACAACATTGCCCGACGCCAACCTGTTTGAAACCTTTTGCGATGTTTAAGTTGGCCATGTTGTTGTAAACTTGTACACTATTGGCTATTGTTACATCTTATTTTCATCTCTTACGCACGTACGAACTTGTCCTATAGTCAGAACCGGACAAAATGCTATCATAAATAACATCAGTTTTTATATTAGAATACATGGCTCGTATTAATCTGCAGGTGCCAGTAGAGCCTTCTACAGGAAATGGTGAAGGGTTCCATTGACTTGCCTCAATGGAGGTGCACACCAAAGGTAATATTGGACGGACAACGATAATGAAATTGTATGTCACACTGTATGTATCATGTAAACCCTGTAATTTAAAATAGTCTTTGTATTAATGTAAAAATATAATTGTTTAAATATGTTACCATTCTAATACCAGCTAATATCGTATGACGAAAACTGAACACATATAGTATATATCGTAAATATTAGTTTTAAATGTTTTTTGACTACATCAGTAAATGTTTTTTGATATGTGCAGCACACACAGATACAATTTCAGATTCAGACTGTTTATTACCAAGTAGCATTAAAAATGTACGAGGAATTCTTGGCGTTGTGGCGTCAACATACATGCACGCTTGTCTCCCCTGCCCCCCATCATGCACACGCAAAATATACAATCAGAAACATTATGAAACTATGCTAAAACTAGTATAAATTTAAACCAAGGCCAACTGCCAACATATTTTAAGACAGTCGTACATATATTGACATAAAGTGAACTTGATAACATAATATTAATACCGTCTGAACATTGCCTAAAAAGTTAAAAAGTATACATGTAGTTAAACAAATAATACATCAATGTATAAATAAATTAGCTCACGATATAAAAACTAAGCTGACAGTTAAAAAATACATGAATACATAAATAATAAAAATAAATAAATAATTTAGCATGGCGACATAAAATCTAAACCGACTGAAAACAGTATCATGGCATCTCGCGGTTCAAGTGACTCACAGCCTGCGAATAAACACTATTTTAAAGTCTAGTGGTCCTTGTCTTAATACTTCTATAGCGCTTGCCGGAGGGAAGAAGTTCAAAGAGATGGTTGGCTGGATGGGTAGTATCCCGTACAATGCTCTTGGATTTTCGCGCACAGCGAGCATGGTGAATAGATTCAACGGATGGCAACTCGCGCCCAATGATTCTAGATGCGCCCTTCACGATAACTTCTAGCCGTTGTTTCTCCTCCTGACTGACGCGGCCAAACCACACTACAATCGAGAAAGTGAGGATACTTTCAATGATTGCGGTAGAATCTATCATAATCTCCTGAGCAATGCCGAATCTCCTGAGCTGCCTCAGGAAGAACAGGCGTTGTTGTGACTTTTTTGTAATACACAGTGTTTTTGTGCACCAGGTGAGATCGTTTGAAATTGTTGTTCCAATGAATCTAAAAGATTCAACCTGCTCGACCTCCACGCCATTTATCGAAAAAGGGTGGATGGGAGTCTTCTTTTTACGAAAATCAACAATCATTTCTTTAGTCTTTGAAACGTTCAATTCGAGATTGTTATCCGCACACCAGCCAACCATTCTCCGAACTTCCTCCCTGTATGGCGTCCCATCCGCATTCTCAATGCAGCCCTCCACAGTAGTGTCATCGGAAAACTTGATCACAAGGACCGATTGGTCCACGGAGACACAGTCATTTGTGAAGATAGTAAACAGGAAGGGGGATAGCACACAACCTTGTGGGGCACCTGTATTTAGGATAAGAGGTCTGGAGATAGAGTTGTTGACTCTGACAGATTGAGGCCTGTGAAGAAGAAAGTTAAGGACCCAGTGACACATGGCAGGATGTACATTCAACAATGAAAGTTTATCGAACAGCTTGAATGGAATGATAGTGTTAAATGCTGAGCTGAAGTCAATGAACAGGATCCTGGCATAGGTTCCTGGCCTCTCTAGGTGCTTCAGAATGTGATGCAGACCTAAAGCTACCGCATCGTCTACTGATCTGTTTGCTTGATATGCAAACTGGTGCGAGTCCAGGAGGCCGTCGGTGACCGACTTCATGTACTTGAGTACTATGCGCTCGAACACTTTCATGGCGACTGAGGTGATGTTGGACTTCTTGGGAATGGGAATGGGTATGATAGTGAAAGTTTTGAAGCAGGCTGGAACTCTGCACTGCTGGAGAGAGGAGTTGTAGATGTCCGTAAACACCGCAGAGAGTTGGTCGGCGCAGTTCTTCAGGGTAGATGTGGAGATGTTGTCTGGACCCGAAGCCTTCCGCGTGCACTGTCTCCTGAACAGTTTCCTCACCTCAGCTTCCTGGACTATGAAAAGCGGAGACAGAGAAGTACCTGCTGGAAGTGGGCGCTGCTCTGGTGAATAGTAGCTTGTCAAATCTGCTGTAAAAGTCGTTCAGCTGATCAGGGAATGAGGGGTCACTGCTGTTGGTGGCCGCTGCGTATTCCTTGTACTGCGTAATCTGCCGTAGGCCATTCCAGACAGATATGGTGTTGTTGGAAGCGAACTGGTCCTCAAGTTTGTGTTTGTATACGAATGTGGCCTTCTTGACCGCCTTCTGCGCCTTGCACTTAGCTCTCCTGGATTCTTCCCTGCTGCCGCTGATGAACGTCGCGTTCTTCGCCGCCAGTTTCTGCTTGATGTCCCTGGTGAACCAAGGTTTATCGTTGCCATACAAGGTGATAGTCTTTGTCTCCGTGCACAGCTCCTCACACCAGTTGATGTAGGATGTCACGGTGTCAGCGTACACGTTTAGGTCAGGACATGCCTCTTTAAACATGTCCCAATCTGTGCACTCCAGGCATCCACGAAGAACTGCAGTCGACTCGTACGTCCGCTTCTTGACAGTCTTCTTTGATGTCTTCAAAGTTTTTAGTTTTTGTCGGTACATGGGGATGAGGACGACGGTTGCGTGATCGGACTCTCCGAGGGGAGCCCTGGTGGTGGCACGGTACGCATCTTTAAAGACTGTGTAGCAGTGATCCAGGACTTTGCTATTGCGTGTGGCACATTCTACGTGCTGCTTGTACCTGGGCTGTACCTTCTACAACTGTGTGTGATTAAAGTCACCCAGAATGATGACTACGCTGTCAGGATAGGTCGATTCTGCTGCCACCACCTGAGCAGCCAACTGGCTGACTGCCTTGTTAGCACTGGTATCAGGGGGGGTGTAAACACTCAACAACGGCTTGCAATTGATAGTTAGAGTTTCCAGTTCACGAGAACACGAAGAAGAGACAAGCTGAGTGTGATTACACCACCGCTGATTCACAAGAAAGCACACGCCACCACCCCGCCGCTTGTCCGTCAGTTCGCTCGATACAATGATGTGTAATCTGATACATCAAGGGTAATTCGTTATTTGTTGTTACCCAGTATTGCAGAGTTTTATGCAAAATACACCATCATTTGTATCCATTTATTATTTTATATGATATTAACTCTTGTGTTGTGCCCGTGTTATAGAATTAGTAATAATAATAATAAACTAATAATAATAAACTTTATTTATACACCATCAAATCCGGGACTAATGACCCCCGTTCACGGGTGTTTACAAATTGCCAATCATATAAGAAGCATAAAAACACTTTTAAGAGAACAAATAAGAAAATAAATTAAATTAGCAAACAATATCCTAGTATATAGTGTATGCATATATATATAAGCCTAAGTATAGTAAAATTACGGGTAAATGCAATGATAAAATAAACGATTAGCAAAAGTGCTGAACAGCTGAACCTACTGGAAAAAATTTATATATAATAAATATATATATATAAATAAATACAAAATAAATAAATTAAAAGCCTAATTTACATTAAATAATTTGATTAGATACTAAAATGTGACCCTGAGATAAATATGTATTAAAACTATATGCATGAATAAAGCAAAGGTTAAATTATGTCTGGCCATATTAGTTTGAGAACAGAAATGTCTTCAATAATTGTCCAAACTGTCTAGTGTTCTCAATCGCGCGTAATTCCAGAGGCAGAGAGTTCCACAATGTCGGCCCAGCACATGCAAATGCCCGGCGACCATAACGTTCTAGGGTTACGCGTGGAACATTCAAAAGCAGACCACCGCCAGAGCGTAGGGTCCTGCGTGGTGCGTAACGATGTAGCAGTGACGCGATATACACTGGCGTGCCTGCATACAGTGCCGTATGTACAACCATGAGTAACTTGTACTCGATGCGCTTTCTCACTGGGAGCCAGTGTAGCTGTTGTAGGACCGCAGTGATAGATCGCCGGTCACCTCGTCGAAGTTGCATCACAACACGAGCGGTTGACCGTTGGACTCTCTCTAGACGGTGCAGCAGACGGTCAGGTATACCAAACAGCATCGCATTTCCATAATCAATTCTGGATGTCACAAGTGCATGGACAAGACATTTGCAGACACTGGTCGTCATTGCCCCTCGTACACGAGCAATTCTCGAGAGATGGTAGTAAGCACTTCGACATACATTTGCAACCTGCGTCGCCATCGATAAATCAGCATCGATTGCAACACCAAGGTCACGGACGATGGTCGATGTCGCTACATATTGACCGCATATGTCGACATGATCAATGAGTATTGGTCTGCGCAAGCTCGATGAACGTATAACAATTGCTTCCGTTTTGCTCTCGTTGAGAACCAGTCCGTTGTCATAGAGCCACGTTTTAACTTCACTGATGCAAGCCTCCATTCTGATGAGAGCATTTGTATGCTCAAACGGTGGAAAATCGACGTATAACTGCGTATCATCGGCGTACAGATGGTGTTGTACGTCGTGTCGGTTGAGTACATTCGTTAGAGGCGCAATGTAGGCGTTGAAGAGCACCGGCCCAAGAACCGACCCCTGTGGTACTCCGGATCTCATCACGGTACACCCAGACACTTCTTTCCCGACACGCACGGCTGAGGTACGACCATATAGGTATGACGCCAACCACGCATGCGCTTCGCCGCATATGCCATAGCCAAATAGTCTCCGTAGTAAGATATCGTGATTTATTGTGTCGAAGGCTGCTTTTAAATCGAGAAGCACAAGAAGTACTCCACGACGAGCATCAATCGCTTGCGCCACATCACTGTGAATGCGTAAGAGTGCTGTCTCCGCACTGTGGCGTGGTCGGTAGGCACTCTGGTAGACGCCCAGTATGCCATTCTCGTTCAGGAAGCGTTGCAGTTGTCTTGAGACGAAGCGCTCCATTGTCTTCGCCACAAACGAAATGTTCGATATTGGGCGGAAGTTAGATAGCACATTGACATCAGCACCTCGTTTTTTCAGTACAGGCGTTACAATGGCGTGTTTCATCGACTGTGGGACTAAAGCAGTGGAGAGCGACGCATTAATTATGCACTTTAATGTTCTGTTGAAGGAGTAACGTTGGCAGCGGGTCCAGTTCGCATGACTTGGTAGCAGATGCTAAAATTATGTTCTTCACGTCTGCCGGTGAAGCAGCTTCGAAACATACTAAACGTGCAGCCACATTCGTCACTACGTCTTCGGTTGACGATTGAGTCATATTGCGGCGCAACGCATCGATCTTCTCGGAGAAACTCTTCTGGAATTTCGCTGCAACAGTAGCTTGTGTAGCGTCCTCGGGTTGCGGTCTGTCTCCAGCTCGACCAAGTAGTGTGTTTGCGATCTGGTAGACACGTCGGATGTTGCCACCGGCACTTGTCATCTCAGTACGGTAGTAATGCGATCGTGCAGTCCTAAGTGATTTTCGGAACGCGTTGCGCAAACCGGTGTATATTTGACGATGTACAGTCAGTCCAGTTTGTCGCCAGTTTCGCTCAGCACGACGTAATGCCCGCTTCTCGTCAGTTAACTCGCTTGTATGCCACGGTGTCTTCGGCCTAGCCGTGATAGTCCGCGAGATTACTGGGGCATGAGCGTTAACGATGCTACGTATGCATCCATCGTATCGAGTGAGGATAACTTCAGGATTTTTTTCAGGAACGTTAAGATGCGATGCCGCGAGATCTGAGGTAAAACGGCTGCCGTCAATGGCTGAGTACTTGCGATATTGGACGCGTCGCGTCATACGCTCTGGTTTAGGTTGGCGTAATCCGCATTCAATAACACGGTGATCAGTGAGAAGAGTTTTTGGCTCAACTGTTGTGGCTATGACGTGATATGTTCCCGACGTGATAACCAGGTCCAGGATGTTGCCGCGCTCATGTGTTGCACTTTGCACATGTTGTACAAAGCCATGAGTCTCCAGTAAATCAGCCAAGTTCATTGCTTCGGCGCATGTGGAATCACCATATCGTGTGTTGAAATCACCACACACGACAGTCTCTGCAGGGTGGGCCGCGGCGATGAGTAAAACCTTCCCAACGTCATCTAGGAAGGAGCGGAAGTTGGACGTTGGCGGTCGGTAGACAACGATCACGCGAATGGTGCAACCAATACGGATATTACGCAGAATAACGCAGCAAGTCTCACTAGCATGAGTATCAATGTCAGCACGTGAAACTAGCTGCAATGTCTTTCGAAATAGTACTCCTACACCACCTCCACGACGGGCCCCACTGCGCGGCTGGTGAACGAACGTGAAATCCTCACCGCACAGTTCGGATTCGACAATCGTTTCGCCTTCTGCCAGCCAAGTTTCCGTTAAGGCGACGACGTCCAGTTCATGCTCGTCGATGTAGTCGCGCACTAGTAGCGCCTGTTTGCGAATGGATCTTGCGTTAATCAGGGCGAACTTCGCACAAAGATGAGAGGAGCTTCGCGCAGTGGAAGATCCATTACCCGAGCCCATCGAGGTCAGTGCGATCAAGTTGGCACTGTTAACACCAGTTTGTTTATAAACAGAATTGACCTGGCGGCACCATATGCTGGCCACGTTGGTTATTGGTCTGGACCGTCGTCTTATCCCGGCTGTTGTGCCCCGCCTCGTTGGTCGCCGACACAAATGCAGTCTCTCAATTGTTTCCGTCCACGGTTGACTAGGCGGCTGCATAACGCCATTATATTTAACAAAACCTGTTTATTACATAGACACGATAGGCCTACTTATTTTAATGGTAGATACGGTTCTTCTATCACTATCACTGTTACTTTCACAATATCACTGTCACTATTATTGAATAGCGGTACACGCTAATACGGTATGCAGTGTGGGAGAACACTACAGTAGGAGCCTAATCAAATCGTAAACCACACTGACAGAACAATTAATTTATTTTGCCGATTTATTTCAGCGTTCGCAAGGACAGCTGGAGTTGACCCGTATGTTTGTTTAAGAATACTACATCCATGGACTTGATGTTACATCCACTGCAAAAACCCAGGGTCGTCGAGGAGGACTCCATCGCGGACGTCACGCCGCAGGCGCATTCCAGTCGGACAACAGCGTTCCATTGTATCAAATCTTTGAAGACTCCTCAGTCCGAGGAAAACCAAGTTATATGACAACTTCGGTTTTTCGTACACCGTGAAGACTAGGACTGGTAAACAATCTCTCGCTCTCCCTTCCTCCCTCCCTCCCTCCCTTGGTGTATATAGGTTTAATAAAATACAAACTGTCTACATTATGCCTTGTGTCTTCTGCAAACTAGCTCCGAATCACAGTCGGTACATTGTGCCATACGATATAGGCGTCGGAACGTTATTAATATTGGAAAGCTGAAGCTCACCAAAACCCTTAAATAATACCCCCTATTGTGCCAACAAATAACATGTTATGGGTGACAAGACCAAGAAAAGATGGAACGGAAACAATAACGTAAACTGATAAAAATTGTAATACTAATAATGTTAATAATAATAATAAGTTAACTTTTATGGCGCCTAAATCCTTGGAAACGAAGCTCAGAGGCGCATTAAGACAAAAGGATTGGCCTATGAGTGAATTTCAAGTAGCCGAAGCCAGGCGAACCCATGCACCGAAGGCGCCTATTCGCGGAAGCCACGACTGGCGGAATTAAGGGAAACGATTCGATTGATGTCGGCACAAAACAAACAATGTCAGTGCCTCGCACTACATTTACTGTTCCTAAGGATTTGACCATACTCATACAAACAAGTGAAAGTTATTACCGCGTTAACATAGCTCTAATTTCTTGTTATTAAATACGTTTAATGAAATGTTGTTGACGGGCGGAACGCCATAAGGCGACGTTGTTAAAAAAATATGTAACGAAAATATATCGCGGAAGTAAATTAAACTAACGAAGTAAAACGTAGCGTTACCTTAGATAAAACTACTTCGTTACACGTAGAAGTAGTTAATATAAATTGTACTTCGTTACTCTCCATTACTTAAAAAAAACTACTCAAGTAGAGTAACAAAGTAGTTTTATTTCGTTACATGACACCCCTGCTCATCGAGGTTGCTGGCGTGATATGCTGATTCAAAATACGCGTAGGAAAAAAAACGCTACATTGGAGTACCAATAATGATCAAGTCAGTTTTATTTGCATTTAAATTCAATTTGCTGTCAGTGATCAGTGGAATATATCTTGGCGGCAATCATTACAATACTAGTACACATCACGCAAAAATTGCCGATGATAATGTCAAATATTGCGTACATAAATAACCAAACAAAACTATACATCAATACACACACAACAAATGTCTCGTTAACATCACTCAAACACGCCAAGATCACTGGAAATACAGGTCGAGTTCGCTGCCGCACGTGAATAACCAAACAAAACAAAAAGACGTTATAAAAACAGAGATCGCTGTTATGATTCTTGCAAATCCACGTCCTGATAACATTCTGTTGTGAGATGATCATATAATTTTTCCATGTTTTTTTTTTTTTTTTTTAAAGTGCGAAAAAAAAAATTTGCCAAGAAATGTGCTTATGTCTTTCATACGAAGCCCCATTGGAGACATGACATGTATTTTTTTAACACGTACGTACGTGATAATTATAACGTGCGTACGTGATAGTTAATACGTACGTACGTGATCGTTAATACGTACGTACGTAATAGTTGTACTATATTGAGTATTGTGGTTTTGTGCGTTTTTATATGCCTACGGTATGTTACGTTGGTAATTTTGAATTGGTTTCTAAAGGCAGTAAAGCATAACTTACACTATTGAGATTAGTTAACTTGAATAATATTGAGGAATGAATGAAACTGTTATCAAGCAATTGCCCAGTAGAGGCATGAAAATGATCAATTGTCTTCCAGGCGGTTGATCCAGCAGGTTTGATAGCGAACAGCTTGCCCACTACAGGAAAGACGTGAGTGTTTAGCAGTCCAGTAGTAACCCTAGAACGTTATGGTCGCGGGGCACTTGCATGTGCTGGGCCGACATTGTGGAACTCTCTGCGTCTGGAATTACGCGCGATTGAGAACACTAGACAGTTTGGACAATTATTGAAGACATTTCTGTTCTCAAACTAATATGGCCAGACATAATTTAACCTTTGCTTTATTCATGCATATAGTTTTAATACATTTTTAGTCTTATTTATCTCAGGGTCACATTTTAGTATCTAATCAAATTATTTAATGTAAATTAGGCTTTTATTTTATTTATTTTGTATTTATTTATATATATATTATTATTATATATATATTTTTTCCAGTAGGTTCAGCTGTTCAGCACTTTTGCTAATCGTTTATTTTATCATTGCATTTACCCGTAATTTTACTATACTTAGGCTTATATATATATGCATACACTATATACTAGGATATTGTTTGCTAATTTAATTTATTTTCTTATTTGTTCTCTTAAAAGTGTTTTTATGCTTCTTATATGATTGGCAATTTGTAAACACCCGTGAACGGGGGTCATTAGTCCCGGATTTGATGGTGTATAAATAAAGTTGATTATTATTATTATTATTAGTAAGTTCCGGCCTGATAGTATGTTGCGGTTCCCTTTTGCTTACTGCACATGCCCGTGCAAGCGCAGTAGCAAGCGCAGTACACAAAATGCAACCCGCGATGAGCAATGTGACCGATCAGCTTTGACCCCGTGCTAGAAGTATGCGGGACTGGGTTACATAATTAATCATGTTGATCGTTACTCCACATAATTAATCATTTGACCGTTACTCCACTGACCTAAATGCCCCTCCGGTGCTGAACACCGACCGTGCAGTTTGGAACACGATTAGTGTGTTTAGACACATGATGAATACAAAAGATACATAGAATGCATATAAAGCATAAAGATCCCACCCCCTGACGAATTAAAAAAAAACTACGAACCACCCGAATTGATCTACCAGATCACATGCACAATGTCAGCCCCCCCCCCCCCCAAGACCCTACATGCAAAAGTGGCAAAACTAATGGAGATAAGGTTGCACAGACAGACGGCACCCGCTGTGCGTATAAACAGCGCTGAAGACTGCGTCTCCGTGTGTGTCGAAACCGTAAGATACACATAGCTCTATTTATGTTTTGTGCCCTGGAAAATACCGTTTTAGTGTTATGGGTGTTTTTTTCGAGAATTAGTTTTGACATGGGAAATGGTGGTCCCGTGAATACTGAATGTACTACTGCATTAGATCTTTCACGAGGTAGCAATAAATATACGCTAGTTGCTCGCGTATTCGCACAGTGGCTAGTGGCAGAACGCATTGGGTCAATATTTCAAAAATCCGTCACTAGATCGGGACGAAATTGAGGGGTGTCAAGTTTGGGTGGATTTTTCGTTAAAATGAGGTATGCGAATTTCACGAATTTTCCACAGCACTTGTGTCAAAGGAGGTTCAATATGCTGTGAAAGTTTCAAGAAAATTGTAGGACACATTTGGCAGGAAATGAAGGAAACGTTATAATGGCCGCCTATGTAAAATCTAATGTGGTCTCACCCCTAATAGATCGTGGTTTAATAGATCGTGGATAAGTTGTTGCCTGTAACTGTTTATTGGTAATTACATGTATTGAATCATATGGATAGTCTTAATGATTAAATGAATGTAACAAACAATATGGATGTAAACTAATTACGAAGCCAAGGAAATAATCAGACAATCAAATTCTGTTCAGGTGGTGAGTGTTCTTTGCGTCTCATCCGAGCTCCCCGAGGTGACCAATGAAGACAGGCCACTTGAAGTGACCAACCAAGACAAGACACTTGATGTGGCCAGCAAAGACAAGCCACTTGAGGTGACAAGGAAAGAAAAGGAAAGTGTCTCTCACATTGAGCTGTCAGACCTTGCCATCAATTTTGCAGATTCCATAGACCAAAGCTCTTTTGGTGAGGTGTTTAAAGGAACATATAAAGAAAAAGCAGTAGCAGTAAAGAGAATAAAATTGAAACGTGGGAAACGCTCGAACAAACTAATCCTGAAAGAAGCTATCATACACCAACACATTTCAAACAAGAACATTGTCGAATTCATTGGCATTTGCATTGATGAAAGAAACGTGTTCATAGTCACTGAACTAGTCGAGGGACACAACATGGAAGAAATGATCTATTCGCCAGAGCTTCACATGGATAGAGACAAGAAAACCAGTGTGGCGGTAGACGTGCTGAAGGCATATACTGATAGACATATACATATACTGATAGACAGAATACATCTGTCCGCAAAGCTATGTGATCTTGGCCTGGCAAAGATCAGGTCCTTTGAAGTGGCATCAACAACAAGTGGTGTCCACACAGTTGGCACCCCTGAATACATGTCTCCGGACACACTGTTGAAAAACGAGAAGGCCACTGCATCCACATATACCTGGTCCGTGGGCATAACCCTGATCGAATGGTTCTCCGGCAAAACTGCATGGGATCTGCATAACCAAGACGAGGGGCCTGTGCTGTATATTCGACGATGCATGCAGAAGCAGGAAACACCTCCCGTGTTTCAAACATACAAGCTACCATTTCTGGTACCATGCGTCAACTAAGACCCAACCCGTCGACCGACAGCAAGACAGCTCTTGAGGCGATTCCAGTGCCCTGCATGTTCATAAATGATCGAGTAAAAGAGTAACGCGCCCTATCGTGTCAGACTGATACAGAATACCATTAGTTTTGCAAACGAGAGTTCTAGAGACACGCTGGGATTATTAGAATTAATTGCAGCAAGATTTCGAAAGGCTCGGGGGACTATTTTTCAATTGCTTGTCCTGCAGCACATAGTTTTTATGATATTTTCGCTTTATCATTATATTATTTCTATGTTTCTAATACGTGTTACACTTAGAGGAAAATTATCTTCCACGAGATCAGATTTTGTAGCACTTGTCTCATCAGGATTGGGTCCGTTATTAGATCGTTAAAAGGGAATCAGGAAATAATTGTAATTTGTTTTATGTTTTTTTTAAAGATGTTTGCTTGAAAGTGTTTTTTTTAACTATTATCGCTGCGGAATCATCTTGTCATTTGTTGACAACAATACATGAAAACTGTTAATTTGGTGTGATCCCCAAACCAATATATGAGTTTTCTACTAGCCTTCACATTCAGCTGAATGTGGATCTTATATGAATGTTGTCACTGGCACGGTGGTAGTATACAAGTGTTCTGTACTGAATTGTTCACTTTACCGAATGAATTGATATGTCTTGTCACTGCTGCTGAAAGCGTCTTAGTATTGCATAGCCTGACTCATTTGTGACCATATTTGTTTTTCTCAACCAGTTTATATGCAAGTTTTTTATTGGCATTTGCTGGTTGTTTTACCTTTCAGGAGAAACTGTAGTTTTAGCTGCTACCATTACATGACATTTGTAGTACTTAATAGAAATGTAGTTCTTGTTTGTTTGTACCTTAATTGGGCCTAATTCCATAATAATGTTGGCATTTTATCTGCTATTGAATACGATACGTTGAAATTTATAGTTCGAGTTTCGTGCTGTTGCTGACTGTCTACAGCATTTATTGTTCTATGCTACTGTTTAAACTTTTTGAATAAACGTTTACGAGTTGTTTAAAGAAACAATAGAAAACATGTATTACAACAACTATCAGTTAATCCACGCTATTTGCATTATTTAAGTTGATGTTTCAACTGGATACACTATTGGCATGCACACACATGTCTAATGAACACATGTCATTAGCAGTTGGTTTTGGACGAGGCACCAATTCCAGAGACTGAAGACATCTCGGTATCTACAAGTCGCGGTAGATGGCTTCACGCAGAAAATGGCATAAATGAATAGCTCCCAGTGTGTCGGATGGAAGTTCCAGGTGTTTCTCCACCATATAGTTACAACACAACTCGAATATTGTGGAATCCATGCTTGGCTTTCCGTCTTTGAACACACATTCCTCAATGCAAATTTCAACATCTGGAACATCAACAGCAACAAGTTTGTTATCAGTGTTGTACAGCTCCGGGGATGTGTACAGTATGATTGGTTTCCCAGTTGGCTCAATCATGTTGCGTTGACTCTGTAGTCGATGGCAGTTCCACGTGTGGGCAAGACTATCCAGTTCTTTCTAAAAAAAAGTACAAGCAAAACCATTCACAGTACATATTGTCAGTGAAGTTATTGTCAGTATTGTGATTGGGGTGATTGATATACACTACGGATTGGACATGTTCGTTACAATCTACTGGTCAGAATTGAACTTGTTTGATCTTTAAACCTGTGTCATTCCAAGTTTTAATAACATTAATACATGTTTCACGTAGCGGTGTGGATTTGTCACGTTTTGGATAGTAAATCAGGTCGGGGCGCCGTGGTAACATTACATTCAAAGGTGATTATCTTCAAATTCTTTGTCAGCTACCAGACTGTCCCAAAGAACATTTATCACACACGCACGCACGCACGCACGCACGCACGCACGCACACACACACACACAGTAATGTATTATTGTAACGATGAATCGATGTCGCAATGACCAACGATGATTCTAAAGTCACAGCAATTGAAACTGGTGTTCAATGAGGCTGCTAGGTAAGAAAATGATGAGCTAAAATATACTCAACGTGCCTGAATTACTGCCATGAAGCAGAATTGAATCAAGTTTTTGTCAATGAAATTTCCGGTAAAATCGCCATTGTCCTTCAATTCTGAGAGTGTGCTCATCCAAAATTGTGTACACTCCTTTCTGAGGATGCTCCACCAAGCTTCGATTCGCTGGTTTGCTACGCTCTGGCCGTACGCAAAGCTCTTCTCGTCTGCCAAGACATCCTGGTGACTTCTCCTCAGGAATGTTTGCAAGTCTCTTACCATTACATTTTCTGTTCCCCGATCTGCCCGAACATGACGTGGGCAACCAGCTTCATTGACCACAGACTCGATGAAATAACCAGCTATGACTCGGGGATCATTGCTACTGTGATATGCATGAATGCATCCAGTGATATCCTTGCAACCTTCCCGAATTTTGCAAATTGTCCAGGATGAACAGGGCCACACGCAAAACACAAGTAGTATATGTCCGGCGATATAAGGACATCCGCTTCAGAATTCTTTTCAGGTGTCTGAGATTTAATATCATCCGATGTCTAGTAGCCAAGTAATATATAATTTATTTCTGACAGAATCCTCACTTAAAGTACAGGTGCACAAGTTCATCTCGGTCGGCACCCATTGAAGCAATCAAGGATATTACAGTGACTTCAATATCTATGTCAAACCAGGCGTCCTGTAAATACACGATAAATAACTTGTATCAAACGTTTCGTTATCACATAGGCCTACGTACGTATTACTATCACGTACGTACGTGTTAAAAAATAAATATCATATGCCCATAATGTCCCCTATGAGGCTTCGTTCTTTCAAACTATTGATGACTTTAAAAATTGTCTGATCATTTCACACAGCTGTGTCTGCTGAATACGACGCTGACAACCTGATTTGTATATAGCATAATTAATTGTGTGGAGCGCAGTAGCGCAATTATGTGAAGCGTAGTACCGCAGCGCTAAGAGCTCCGGACTCTCTACTGAAAGAACGCGCGTTCGAATCCTGTGCGGCGGTGTCGAACCTTGGGCAAGTTCGTTTACTCTACATTGCTTCAGTTCACTCAGCTGTATGAATAAGTACCTGGCTATGGACAGTGGTGGATATTTGTGTACGAATAGTCTTCGCACATTAATTGCAGTGTGGCTGAATGCCTCCCATATAAGTCAAAATGGTGTTCGATTGAACAGGTCTGCCAGGGAGTAAAGTGTGAAGCGCTTTGAGCAGTCCTGAAGACTGGATATTGCGCTATATAAGAATTTACCTGTTTTACTTCCAGATATATCCCATTTCCAATGCAGAAATTTGAAAACAAATGTTTGTGATCAAATGGCCATCAAAGATTCCATAATGGATTTGATTACTTGATACTGACATGCTTGATACATTACTAAAAACTCACTTAGAGATTTAATTGTCATAGAAGTGAACTTTATTGCTAGAATGCATACAAAAGTATCATAGTCTAGCAGAAAACCATGTTGAGTATTTTTGGTCCAAAAACGTCAATTCACCAGGGGTGTCTGGCCACTCGAGAATGGTTCTAGCGTGTATTTCAATTCTGCCTTTTCCTCCAGGCAAAATCTCACCCAAGCTGCATGGTGTTTATTGCGTTTCGCCCATAAACCCTTATGCTATTGTTGTGCATTTCTCATCATGTCTGAGTGCAAGTACAGTGTGATACACCAAGTTCATAGAAGTGGAAGAGCACCATTCAGCCATGCTGATTATGTCCAATCTGAAAGACTGAACCAACACAAATTTCCAAGTTAAATTCTATAACAGTTGACAGACAATCCGTCCTGCTTTAAGCATATAAACTTAAAAGCTAAAGGATGTGTTTCATGGCCTGTTTACAATATAATTACAATTTACTTATGCGATTACTTAAGCATGTCATTCATATCAATAGAATAATTAATAGAAAATGAATGTGTCACCTGTTGGAGTTATTTGTAAAACAACCACATTCTCAGTATAAATCAATTATGAATGGCACCATGGGATTGAGGTGCATGTGGTTACTAATATTGCAATAATTGGAGCTGTCATTACTACTCTTAGCAGAGTCACCGATGGTATGTCCAACTGTTTGGTATATACTAGAATCAAATTATAATCATAATTATTATATTATTTGGGATGGAGTCATTTCCTATTTGTGCTGCATCATTTACACCACTTAAATTAATATAAACAAATAACTCTCATCGGAAGTGATTCTCATTTCTGCTAAGCATAGTCCACTGGTTTACTTATTACTCGATGTTTTTAATTTATGTTCGATGTGCATTGTATCAGGTAGAGAGGTGATTGTGGGTGTATGTTAATAATAATATATCATGTATGCACTTTTGAGCATGACTTTTCTTTTATTGCGGTCTTCTATGATATACCTTTTATACCTTTAAGATATCCCTTTATAATACTACGACAAATATATATTAAATGGAAACGTTATGCTCCTCTACTCGAAATTTGCCATTCTCACACATAAAGATATGATAAATGATTTGTATCATTATTACTATGCTTATTATGTGTGTGTGTGTGTGTGTGTGTGTGTGTGTGTGTGTGTGTGTGTGTGTGTGTGTGTGTGTGTGTGTGTGTGTGTGTGTGTGTGTGTGTGTGTGTGTGTGTGTGTGTGTGTGTGTGTGTGTGTGTGTGTGTGTGTGTGTGTGTGTGTGTGTGTGTGTGTGTGTGTGTACATGTATGCTCGATACTTTATTTTTTATTAATTTGGTCATTCAGTCTACTTGGATATTACTATGGATTGCCTGTGTGGTTAATGTATTATGAAAATATTATATAATAAAAATATTTGATCATATGTGATGGTCATGCAACATTTGCACCTGTGTTAATGAGTATTAATTGTGTAGGATATTTGACAATCTATAGAATATTTCCTATAGAATATTCTACAGAACCTATCCTGTAGGATATATCCTATAGGATATTTCCTAAAGGATATGTTGTATAGAATACTCTATAGAAAACACAACACATTCAGCGATAATCAATGGTATTCAGAGGTTTGCCCTTTATATAAGGTTGAATGGTTTTCAACAATAAGTTTATACTTCAGTGGCATACCATTCGGTGTAAACCAATGGTATTCTGAATGGTTTACTAACGGTATACCATAGAACGGTATACTAAATTATACAGGCAAATAACATTGATGACCAATCAAAATACCATTGAATGGTATACCACTGAATTATATATCACTGAATGGCATACCATTCACAATACAGTTGAACGTATGGTATACAAATTAAAAATATCATTGAATAGTATATCACTGAAGACCATTCAATACCATTGGATTAAATACCATTCAAATACCCTTGGCCATAATACACCATAATACCATTCAATGGTATTTGAGTACAGGAGTTTGTGGAGGATATTGAGAGTCTCTTCCGAGCTCGTGAGATGTCCAATGATGAGAAGTATGATCTAATCGTCTAGCATCTTGACGGCGATGCAAGACACGAGATACGCTATTGGCCCAAGGAAGACGCAAGGACTCCCAGACGAGTATTCGAAATCCTCTTGGAAGTTTTTGGCGAGAAACGGTCCGTGTCGCAGCTACAGGAGGTGTTCTACCTGAGGAAACAGTTGGAAGGCGACTCCATTCGCAGCTTTGCAGCTGCATTGCAGGGACTTCTCGAGACGCTGACACGTAAAGATTCGCGTTCCGTCAACGATCCAGACCGCATCTTGGCTGAACATTTTGCAGAAGGTTTGAAGGATCGCGTCTTGCGCAGAGAAGTGAAGCAGCAGCTTAGGCTTCGTCCAGACATGGCATTTGTCGAACTGTGTGAGGAAGCGATCATGTGGTCTGAAGAGGAAGAGCGGCCACCCGCAGTGAGACGTCATGTGCCGGTAACCGAAAATTAGCCGAAACGTCAACTAATACCACCGAGTCCGCTAGTCACTCAACACTGTCAACGAATTAAATCAATACAGAAGCAACAGGACCATACAAAAAGTACTTTCGACACTAGAGGACCAAACGCGAGTCTTGGGCGCTTTGTCTGAACGTGTTCGTAAGATGGAAGAAGCCGCGAATAGTACGTCGAAAGGACGACAGTCCGCAGCAGCACAGCGATCCAGGCTGGCACAGCGGTCGTTGCAGTTCACAGAAGATGGTCGTGCCATTTGCTATAAATGTGGGAAAGTTGGACATTTGGGAAGGCAGTGGAAGGCGTGACAAACTCCGGTCAACCCTGGCGACAGCCCCAAACGCGTCCACCGAGAGGTAGACCGAATATGGACACGTGTTCCAGAAATTTTCGTTCTGATGATCCACAGAGCGAATACTCTTTAAACTAGTTGCACTCACTGCCGCGAGTCGGGTTGTGGAGTTATTGCGGTTAGGCTCACACACTGTTGTACCAACTGATGCTACAGTAGGGACATGCCCCATAGTAACCGTACAAATTGGAGATGTTGAAGTTACTTGTCTGGTTGACACAGGTTCCCAAGTGAGTACTGTGACAGAGTCTTTTTTTTCGCGAGTGTATCGCTCGAAACAATCGAGAGTTTCGCACTAGTTGTGGGTTCACAGAGTCTGAGAGTTCCAGCAGAATCTTGCGCTACTATTGTAGTATCGTGTTTGCAGAACCAAGCTGATGGGACAACTGTCGTCGTTGAGCCCATTGTAGGATCCATCCCTGCCGGAATATTCATGTGCTGCACGGTAACAAAAGTGCACCGAGGAGTTGCACCCGTGCAGGTAGTCAACAAGAATCACGAAGATGTGTGGCTGAAGGAGTCTACCAGACAGTTGACAATGACAACGACGACAATGGAGTGTGTTTCCAGAGAATCTCACAAAATGAAGAGTTCGTAACCTTGAAGAAGAGCGTACAATCGCGTTCAGTCGGAACATTCGAGGGACTCACGAGTGTACTTGATGTTGGATCTGTCAAACTGCAGATGCTTTTGCACGAAACGATGATGATCTTGGCTATACGGGTATGGCGAGACACTTGATCAGGACTGTCACTGACGAACCCGTGAGGCAACAGTTCAGGAGAATACCTCCTACCCAGTATCAAGAGGTGAAAGACCATATCAAGGACTTGTTGAGTCGAGACATTATCACGGAAATTCACTCTGCTTGGGCTTCTCCGATTGTTCTTGTTCGCAAGAGAGATGGCAGTTTGCGCATGTGCGTTGACTATCGTCAGCTGAATGCCAAGACACACAAGGATGTTTTCCCGTTACCACTAATTGATGAGTCGTTTGACGCTATGAAGGGCGCGAAATGGTTCACGACCCTTGATTTGGCCTCTGGCTACCACCAGATTGCCATGGACGAGAAAGATCAAGACAAGACAGCCTTTGTCACGCCAGTGGGCATTTACGAGTATACCCGCATGCCCTTTGGGTTGTGCAACGCTCCGGCGACATTTCAGCGTCTCATGCAGCGTTGCTTAGGAGACCAGTGTTACCAGACAGTACTGTGTTACTTAGACGACGTGATTGAGTTTTCGGAGACATTCGAAAGTCACATAGAACGCTTAGACGTGGTGTTGCAACGATTGCGGAAAATCGGACTCAAGCTGAAGCCCAGCAAGTGTCACTTTTTGCAAAATGAAGTGACATTCCTCGGACATCGTGTATCAGCAGACGGCATTTCAACTGACCCTGCGAAGATTGTTGCTGTCCAGAGATGGTCATTACCAAACACCGTCAAACAGCTACGCTCATTTCTTGGATTTGTTTCCTACTACCGGAAAGATGTTCAGGGCTTTAGTAAGATTGCTGGTCCGTTGCATAACTTAGTCACTTGTGTGAACAAAGAGATCAAAGAACATGGAAGGATGAAGGGTTCCTTCAAAGATCGATGGAATCGTGAATGTGATTAAGCTTTCCAGTCACTGAAGGAAGGTCTACTGCGCCTGTCCTTGGATACGCAGACTACACACGGCCGTTTGTTGTCGAAACCGATGCTAGCCATCTTGAACTTGGTGCTGTCATTTCGCAAGATCAGGACGGACGACGTGTTGTTATCGCATACGCTAGTCGACGTTTACGACCCCCTGAGCGTCAATACAGTTCCATGCAGCTCGAAATGCTTGCATTGAAATGGGCCGTTACGACCAAGTTTCGCGCATACTTGTTGGGCGGCGAGTTTGTGATGTACACCGACAACAATCAGTTAAAGTACCTTCAGACTGCCAAGTTGGGAGCAGTTGAACAACGTTGGGCCGCAGAATTAGCAGCTTTCAACTTCACGATTGAACACCGTGCAGGACGACTGAATGCCAATGCAGATGCATTAAGCCGACAAATACATGAAGATGTATCTGACCTGATTGACAGCGATGAGGATGACGTTGTCCAGCAGATATGTGCTATGCGTGCCTCGTGTACCTTTCTACCGAGAGAGCTTCGCGGGTTGCTAGCTACTGAAGCCAAAGTTCAGCAAATAAAAGCAAGTGCCAGAGGTGTTGAGACACACGAGATTAACGAGTCGCCCTTGCCACCGACGATGCAGGCGTCGTCCGCATTTCCATCACTATCGCATGCCGAGCTTACAGAGCTTCAGAACAAAGATCCCGACATCGGCAGGTTTCTGTTGTACTGGAGAGCTGGTGAGCGACCGATACATTGCGATTCGGATATCGTGATGAAGTTGGTACGACAATGGCCAAAGTTATCTGAACAGAACGGAAATCTGTATCGTACTGTGATGAATTCACAGAGAGAAATAGTAAGACAATTGGTCTTACCCAGCGTGTTAAAATCACAACTGTTGGAAGATGTCCATGATCTAATGGGACACCAAGGTGGTGATCGAACCATTCAACTTGCATGGAGTAGGTGTTATTGGCCAGGAATACATCTTGAGATAGACACCTACGTCAAGAACTGTTCCAGGTGCACATTAGCAAAGATGCCTCGTCGCAAGATCCATGCACCAATGGGAAATCTCCTGGCGTCGAGACCCTTGTCGTCGTGGCTATCGATTCCACTCAACTGGAGAAGGCCGCCGATGGTCGAGAAAGCGTGTTAGTGATGACGGACGTCTTTACTAAGTACACATGGGCTGTACCGACGCGTGATCAAACAGCTCGTACGACTGCCCGTGTCTTAGTTTGAGAGTGGTTTCAACGCTTTGGAGTCCCGCAACGAATCCATTCCGATAGAGGTAGAAACTTCGAAGTGCAGCCATTCGAGAGCCCTGCAAACTGTATGGAGTGCAGAAATCGCGTACTATTGCATATCACCCAGAGGGGAACGGCCAATGCGAAAGATTCAACCGCACATTACACGACCTACTGCGAACTCTTTCTCCATCCCAGAAACGAAAGTGGACTGAATACCTTCCAGAGTTATGCACAGCATATAACGCGACGTCCTATGCGACCACCCGGATACTCGCCGTTTTACCTTCTCTTCGGTCGATATCCGCGACTTCCGATTGATGCTCTGCTGAGCATTATCACAGATGATGATGACGAAGGAAGCATTGATGGCTGGTTAGCTATCCATCAGAGGAGGCTGAGAAACGCGTATCGTAATGTGAAGGAGCATGGCGAGAGAACTGCTGCGGATCGAAATCATCTACATGAGAGGAGGAAGATCAGCGAGCCTCTATCGATTGGCTGCAGAGTATACGTCCGTAACAGGCCACCGGGACGCAACAAGATTCAAGACGCCTGGTGTCCCGATATTTACAAAGTTACCGGTGTGTCACAGCAGCCTGGAAGTCCTTATCACATTGAACGAGCTGACGGCTCAGGGCATCCACAGACGGTTTGCCGGGTGAACTTACAGCCTGTAGGTCTTCACGTGATCGTTCCATACCGCTACTTGACGGACGTCCCAGAAGAACCCGTGACAAGCCGCGATAGCAGCTCAGATGATGAAGAAGAGGAGTGCTTTGGGTGGAAATGAGTTACTACTTATAGGTTTGTACACACATTGAATACAAACCTATAAGTAGTAACTCATTTCCACCCAAAAGCACTCATGTGCGACATGAGTACTAGAATAGAGTATAACGGATTAACTTGTTATATTTCACACTTGTTATGTTTGTAATATTATATTCAGTTTTGTAGCAATGTTGCTGGTAGATGTGGGAGACTATCTTATTGTCAATGGTATGTTTCTAAAGCGTAATAAGTCATTTGATGTTCAATGTTAAGTTTGAGGAGCGCGTTGTCACAACATTCAAACAAATACCCATACATATCCTTTTTGTGTTACGCCAATCACATATATTTTAGCAGCTGCCAATAACTAGCAAAACTATACACCAATAATATATCTTTTCAAATAGCACTTGGTCTTGCTACAAACAAAAGTTGAATGATATGAAACAATATCATATGGGTAGATTTTGTATTGTTTTGCATAATCTTGTAACGTCAGTCACGTGGAATTGCCCTCAACACGTCTCCATTCGTTTGTCTGGGACATATTACGTCTAGTATCAACTAGACGGTATATTCTTTACAGTATCAACAGTGAAAAGTGTGGTATAACGCATGCAACATACCTGTCCCGCACACGCGGTGTTGCCATAAGTTGCATCCGATGCAGAAGAGAGCCTCTTGACGTTCACGCACGACATGATGGCAGTGGAGACACGCGTAAAACTCGCGATCCATGTCGGGAAAGCAGAATACCGCACTCAAGTAATTACAGTCTTGTAGTCTTACTTTCATAAACCAGTAAACGATTGTTGCCGGACTTTCATAAAATCAATTCAAATGTCATACTTTGGCGCTCGTAATTGAACCGGCAATGTTTAGTCCTTGACATTCCCCTCTTTATAAAGCTGGGTGGTGCAGAACATTCGGACCAATCGTAATTACTGTTTTTTTTCTCTGATTGGTCCGGATGTCTAATCCCCAGCAACCCGCCTTGTAGCCAATTCTGACCACTCATCTTTATGGACCACGTGGACCCCCATCTCGGCCCTTCTGAATATGCCTTAAACAGATTAGTGAACTACGTAAACACCCACAAGGGTGTTTGATTTAATAGTATTTGATATACACTTGCGGTACCTTGCAGTTCGTGATGTACGCTGACCTGAAACAAACTTGACACGCAAGATCTGTTCAGCTCTATTCATTCGCAGCATTCATTTGTGGCATTGTAAGAAACCGATTACGCCTCACGGATTTTTTTTTTTTTAGCTACTCACCAACATCAAAGGGATGCTCCCTATTCACAACAGCGGTCGCAACGATGTAAGCTTTTATGTCCATGAAAACTTTGTATAGAACAAAGACTACGCAGTTGATATTTGTTTGTTCTCGAGCAATTGCCAGTTATTACCATGATATCTCAGTATTTGAAATGTAGTATATTTTAGCATGTTTTGGGGAATGGTAACGTAACATTGGCTGTGTTAACACAACTCTCTTAAATTTAATACATCTAGACCAATAAAATATACTTATCAGGTAACCTTTTTGTGTTGTACACTTTTTTCTGAGGGGATAAATTTTGATATGTTCTTATAATGTTATACTTTCTCTCATAGAACTCCTAAATTTGAGCATTGTACATCTGTGTGAAGTTGTAAATTCGTATTGCTTGCAATTTTACGCCTGTGCATTTATAGTTTGAATGGTCGTACAATTATAATTTCTTTTAATATTTCAGAAGTTTTGCAAGTACACTGTTATATTCGTGCACCAAACTTCTCAAATGTCAACTGCACTAATGTGAAATCAAATTCCTTTATTTAGGTTCGTTCACCAAGTTTGGTGTTACATTTTCACTTCAATACGAACAAAGAGACGGCAGGGGCGAGTCATCTCGTGGCAAGGACCTTTTCTTCGCGCTGCAGAAACGGTGTCGCACCGTAATTAAACGCCACTAAAAGAAACTGCAAAGAACGGGGTCAAACTGATATTGCGCCACTAAGAGAAAGAACATCTAGTACATTCCCCCCAACTTAAAGGTAACCGTCTCGGTTAATGTGGGATGACTCCACTTTGTCGCATTGCAACAAATATACTCGTCATAAAAGACGTCAACAGCATACTCTACTATTGTCGCCTGGTCGGTGTTCATCTCCAGTCGAGCAGGTGCATTACGAAGTAATCAAGGAGCGGGCATCGGTGTTCCAGCATCGATACCATATGAACTGGTAATCCCTTCCTTTGCAGCCCTCCGTTCTCTTATTCGTTTCGATCGTCTGGGTGCTGCAACCGGCGGTAACACAATAGGTTCGACCCTTTCAACAATCTCGGCATCGCGCCTTTCGTTCATGGGAGCGATCTCTGCTGAATGAGTAGGACTTTCTTCATCCGCGGGAATGAGACGAACGAAAATGCGTTCCTCTTCTTCATCATCTGAGCTGCTATCGCGGCTTGTCACGGGTTCTTCTGGGACGTCCGTCAAGGTGCGGTCTGGAACGATCACGTGAAGACCTACAGGCTGTAAGTTCAACCGGCAAACCGTCTGTGGATGCCCTGAGCCGTCAGCTCGTTCAATGTGATAAGGACTTCCAGGCTGCTGTGACACACCGGTAACTTTGTAAATATCGGGACACCAGGCGTCTTGAATCTTGTTGCGTCCCGGTGGCCTGTTACGGACGTATACTCTGCAGCCAATCGATAGAGGCTCGCTGATCTTCCTCCTCTCATGTAGATGATTTCGATCCGCAGCAGTTCTCTCGCCATGCTCCTTCACATTACGATACGCGTTTCTCAGCCTCCTCTGATGGATAGCTAACCAGCCATCAATGCTTCCTTCGTCATCATCATCTGTGATAATGCTCAGCAGAGCATCAATCGGAAGTCGCGGATATCGACCGAAGAGAAGGTAAAACGGCGAGTATCCGGGTGGTCGCATAGGACGTCGCGTTATATGCTGTGCATAACTCTGGAAGGTATTCAGTCCACTTTCGTTTCTGGGATGGAGAAAGAGTTCGCAGTAGGTCGTGTAATGTGCGGTTGAATCTTTCGCATTGGCCGTTCCCCTCTGGGTGATATGCAATAGTACGCGATTTCTGCACTCCATACAGTTTGCAGGGCTCTCGAATGGCTGCACTTCGAAGTTTCTACCTCTATCGGAATGGATTCGTTGCGGGACTCCAAAGCGTTGAAACCACTCTCAAACTAAGACACGGGCAGTCGTACGAGCTGTTTGATCACGCGTCGGTACAGCCCATGTGTACTTAGTAAAGACGTCCGTCATCACTAACACGCTTTCTCGACCATCGGCGGCCTTCTCCAGTTGAGTGAAATCGATAGCCACGACAACAAGGGTCTCGACGCCAGGAGATTTCCCATTGGTGCATGGATCTTGACGTAGGTGTCTATCTCAAGATGTATTCCTGGCCAATAACACCTACTCCATGCAAGTTGAATGGTTCGATCACCACCTTGGTGTCCCATTAGATCATGGACATCTTCCAACAGTTGTGATTTTAACACGCTGGGTAAGACCAATTGTCTTACTATTTCTCTCTGTGAATTCATCACAGTACGATACAGATTTCCGTTCTGTTCAGATAACTTTGGCCATTGTCGTACCAACTTCATCACGATATCCGAATCGCAATGTATCGGTCGCTCACCAGCTCTCCAGTACAACAGAAACCTGCCGATGTCGGGATCTTTGTTCTGAAGCTCTGTAAGCTCGGCATGCGATAGTGATGGAAATGCGGACGACGCCTGCATCGTCGGTGGCAAGGGCGACTCGTTAATCTCGTGTGTCTCAACACCTCTGGCACTTGCTTTTATTTGCTGAACTTTGGCTTCAGTAGCTAGCAACCCGCGAAGCTCTCTCGGTAGAAAGGTACACGAGGCACGCATAGCACATATCTGCTGGACAACGTCATCCTCATCGCTGTCAATCAGGTCAGATACATCTTCATGTATTTGTCGGCTTAATGCATCTGCATTGGCATTCAGTCGTCCTGCACGGTGTTCAATCGTGAAGTTGAAAGCTGCTAATTCTGCGGCCCAACGTTGTTCAACTGCTCCCAACTTGGCAGTCTGAAGGTACTTTAACTGATTGTTGTCGGTGTACATCACAAACTCGCCGCCCAACAAGTATGCGCGAAACTTGGTCGTAACGGCCCATTTCAATGCAAGCATTTCGAGCTGCATGGAACTGTATTGACGCTCAGGGGGTCGTAAACGTCGACTAGCGTATGCGATAACAACACGTCGTCCGTCCTGATCTTGCGAAATGACAGCACCAAGTTCAAGATGGCTAGCATCGGTTTCGACAACAAACGGCCGTGTGTAGTCTGCGTATCCAAGGACAGGCGCAGTAGACCTTCCTTCAGTGACTGGAAAGCTTAATCACATTCACGATTCCATCGATCTTTGAAGGAACCCTTCATCCTTCCATGTTCTTTGATCTCTTTGTTCACACAAGTGACTAAGTTATGCAACGGACCAGCAATCTTACTAAAGCCCTGAACATCTTTCCGGTAGTAGGAAACAAATCCAAGAAATGAGCGTAGCTGTTTGACGGTGTTTGGTAATGACCATCTCTGGACAGCAACAATCTTCGCAGGGTCAGTTGAAATGCCGTCTGCTGATACACGATGTCCGAGGAATGTCACTTCATTTTGCAAAAAGTGACACTTGCTGGGCTTCAGCTTGAGTCCGATTTTCCGCAATCGTTGCAACACCACGTCTAAGCGTTCTATGTGACTTTCGAATGTCTCCGAAAACTCAATCACGTCGTCTAAGTAACACAGTACTGTCTGGTAACACTGGTCTCCTAAGCAACGCTGCATGAGACGCTGAAATGTCGCCGGAGCGTTGCACAACCCAAAGGGCATGCGGGTATACTCGTAAATGCCCACTGGCGTGACAAAGGCTGTCTTGTCTTGATCTTTCTCGTCCATGGCAATCTGGTGGTAGCCAGAGGCCAAATCAAGGGTCGTGAACCATTTCGCGCCCTTCATAGCGTCAAACGACTCATCAATTAGTGGTAACGGGAAAACATCCTTGTGTGTCTTGGCATTCAGCTGACGATAGTCAACGCACATGCGCAAACTGCCATCTCTCTTGCGAACAAGAACAATCGGAGAAGCCCAAGCAGAGTGAATTTCCGTGATAATGTCTCGACTCAACAAGTCCTTGATATGGTCTTTCACCTCTTGATACTGGGTAGGAGGTATTCTCCTGAACTGTTGCCTCACGGGTTCGTCAGTGACAGTCCTGATCAAGTGTCTCGCCATACCCGTATAGCCAAGATCATCATCGTTTCGTGCAAAAGCATCTGCAGTTTGACAGATCCAACATCAAGTACACTCGTGAGTCCCTCGAATGTTCCGACTGAACGCGATTGTACGCTCTTCTTCAAGGTTACGAACTCTTCATTTTGTGAGATTCTCTGGAAACACACTCCATTGTCGTCGTTGTCATTGTCAACTGTCTGGTAGACTCCTTCAGCCACACATCTTCGTGATTCTTGTTGACTACCTGCACGGGTGCAACTCCTCGGTGCACTTTTGTTACCGTGCAGCACATGAATATTCCGGCAGGGATGGATCCTACAATGGGCTCAACGACGACAGTTGTCCCATCAGCTTGGTTCTGCAAACACGATACTACAATAGTAGCGCAAGATTCTGCTGGAACTCTCAGACTCTGTGAACCCACAACTAGTGCGAAACTCTCGATTGTTTCGAGCGATACACTCGCGAAAAAAAAGACTCTGTCACAGTACTCACTTGGGAACCTGTGTCAACCAGACAAGTAACTTCAACATCTCCAATTTGTACGGTTACTATGGGGCATGTCCCTACTGTAGCATCAGTTGGTACAACAGTGTGTGAGCCTAACCGCAATAACTCCACAACCCGACTCGCGGCAGTGAGTGCAACTAGTTTAAAGAGTATTCGCTCTGTGGATCATCAGAACGAAAATTTCTGGAACACGTGTCCATATTCGGTCTACCTCTCGGTGGACGCGTTTGGGGCTGTCGCCAGGGTTGACCGGAGTTTGTCACGCCTTCCACTGCCTTCCCAAATGTCCAACTTTCCCACATTTATAGCAAATGGCACGACCATCTTCTGTGAACTGCAACGACCGCTGTGCCAGCCTGGATCGCTGTGCTGCTGCGGACTGTCGTCCTTTCGACGTACTATTCGCGGCTTCTTCCATCTTACGAACACGTTCAGACAAAGCGCCCAAGACTCGCGTTTGGTCCTCTAGTGTCGAAAGTACTTTTTGTATGGTCCTGTTGCTTCTGTATTGATTTAATTCGTTGACAGTGTTGAGTGACTAGCGGACTCGGTGGTATTAGTTGACGTTTCGGCTAATTTTCGGTTACCGGCACATGACGTCTCACTGCGGGTGGCCGCTCTTCCTCTTCAGACCACATGATCGCTTCCTCACACAGTTCGACAAATGCCATGTCTGGACGAAGCCTAAGCTGCTGCTTCACTTCTCTGCGCAAGACGCGATCCTTCAAACCTTCTGCAAAATGTTCAGCCAAGATGCGGTCTGGATCGTTGACGGAACGCGAATCTTTACGTGTCAGCGTCTCGAGAAGTCCCTGCAATGCAGCTGCAAAGCTGCGAATGGAGTCGCCTTCCAACTGTTTCCTCAGGTAGAACACCTCAGGTAGAACATCTTTCCCACTAAAAGAACGGATCTTCCTCTCCCTCGGTACGTATAACACCTGAGTTGCAGGTCGTGAATTCGATGCGAGTTGCAGCCGCGCAAGTTGGTCCTGCAAAGCAGTGATCTGATCTTGGAGATCAGCAGGTTGGACAACATTTGGAGAGTCCCCAGACTCCATAGTGGTGGCTCTGCCGTGCACGGTTCACGGTGCAGGAAGGATATCTATATTTTGGTCAGTCATCAAACGTCTCTCCCTTGACGCATTCAGGAAGGTCATTGTTTCTGATCCGGTCGTCGCGCGTCTGCCGTCTCTTGTTCGTAGTATCGAGGATCCCACTTCTGACACCAAAATGTTCTAGTGCATCAAACTTCTCAAATGTCAACTGCACTAATGTGGAATCAAATCCCTTTATTGAGGTTCGTTCACCAAGTTTGGTGTTACGTTTTCACCTCAATACGAGCAAAGAGACGGCAGAGGCGAGTCATCTCGTGGCAAGGACCTTTTCTTCGCGCTGCAGAAACGGTGTCGCACCGTAATTAAATGCCGCTAAAAGAAACTGCAAAGAACGGGGTCAAACTGAACTTGCGCCACTAAGAGAACGAACACCCTAGTACACACACACACACACACACACACACACACACACACACACACACACACACACACACACACACACACACACATATATATATATATACATATATATATATATATACATATATGTATATATATACATATATGTATATATATATATATATGTATATATATATATATATACATATACACACATATATGTATATATATATATATATATATGTATATATATATATATATACATATATATATGTGGTACCGTATGTGTCATATATGTTTTCTGTTGCCGATTACATTTTCTGATCGATATGTTGGTAATAGGCGGTGATTAGTAAACAAGTTAACCTTGCATACAATGATTACACCGTTCAAACAAAGTACCTACTCTGTGAAACAATACACGACTAACAAGCCAATTGTCGTGGCTTCCGTCTTAACAAATATCAAAGACAAGCAACATGAAGGAATTTGCTCAATAAAGCATTTCAAGAGCCACACACCAGACGTGCTATGTCGAAACCCAGTCTCGAAGCAACAGCATGATGGAGCTCATTCACGCCTTCGCAAATTCGACGTCTACTAGAATGTGAGAATCAGAAACATGAGAGGAGGAATGGAGAAGTGGACACTGGGAACGGTGGTCAGAGTTTTAGGGCCACTTGGTCAGATTGCCACTTGGTCAGACTGCCGGGAAACAGGAGGCGATCCGTTCATATGGACCACATGATCGCGAATGATGCCCATCCAGCTACACCAGAAGGTTGGAGCGATGTCGCGATTGCACCTCCCATTGTCGTGACATCATACTCTTAGTATAAACTTGCTATATTACTCGCAGATGGTTCTTTAGAATATTTATATTGTAAGGTGGAGAAATGTTGTATATTGATGTAACAGGTACTAGTTGTAAGTGTCCGTTCGTGTTTTGTACCGTTTCTGCAATACACACTAGGGGCACTCTGGGATACCGCCAACCGCATGTGTAGTTGATTACTATTCGTAATCTGTCTCCTTAAACATATAAACCCCACAATACACAACACTACCCTTTCTAACGTACATGTAATATTAAAAAACTGATTCTTGTGTATTGTAATAATAAATTGGGTACGTAATTGTGACTTTAGCAATAACAACAATAACATTATAAAAAAATTCCTAAAAATTAATTAGAAATGAGAAGACAACTACAGAAAACTACAACTTGAGACAGCCTCAATGCTCAAACTTGGACAACTATTGACCGTTCACGAGGTAAGCACTTGCGGTAAGGTAACAACTAAGAATAAGATCACGACAGATCGTCAAAACATATTTATTGCATTGCATATTATAACATACATATGGATACTTCATTATTTCTGGTTAGCATCACTCACACAAAAAAGCCGAGATCTGTCCTCGAACAGGCCGAGATCACTCATCGAACAAGCCGATATCACCCCTCGAACAGGCCGAGATCACAGCCGCACAGGCCGAGGTTACTGGCCGAGTTCACAAAAACAGGCCGAGTTCACTTAGGCCGAGATAGCGAAAGGCCGAGATCACTGGGTACCTTTAGAATGGCTGAATGAGTGTTCAGTTTGTGTCCATGTTACACCCACAACTGACGTGCTGCCGGTGCTGGTAATTAATTTCCATGTTGAAAATAAATATATATAGTTACGTCATTATCTCTTGGTGTCTAATTAATTAAATTGCACGTTTCTACACGACATATAACAGGAAAGAAACATTGAATTTAAGAATGTCAGTTTGAATTTTTCACAAGGTTGTCACACATTGGTGATTTTTTTAGCCAACTCGTGAACATATTGCAGCAACTAGGTCTAGTATACGTGACAGCGATCTTTTTTGTATTATTATTAAGCTTATTAAATGATATTTTACACTTTTAACAGTCTACGTTGCGCATGTAACTGTATGCCCGATTTGTTCATTATAATGTTTCTTTCTTTGACCGCGACACCAAAACCAAATCAATTAAAAAGTTTGCGGGCGTCGAAATGACTCACGGGTAATTTCAAATGCGTGGAGCTGGCCGGTGCGGATTGAGTTTATTCGCGGGTTTACTTAGTAGAGTTATATAAAAACATCGTTACTTAATTAGACATACATATAATTATTATAATCTTTATTCTGACTCAAGCATTCACCAGATGTGCACATGACGCAAAATACATACGTTTCAAAAACATATGCATATACCGTTTATGGTACAATTGAGTTGAAGGTACCATTCAGTTTACCACTGAAGGTCCAATGTCAACGTTCAGTATAGTGAATGATGTTTTCAAATATGGCTGAGACATGCCAGTTTACTATTGCGGCTCGACTGTATCCATGCAGTGGTCTATTCTGTAACATTTAAAAGGTAATGAATTGTACTTTTCAAATACCATTAACAATACCACTGACACCTACTGAGTTATCACTGAGTAGCCCAGTGATACTGAATGGTATTTTCAAATAACATTGAGAGTCCTAATGGTATTAAATTATATTTTTAGATATAGTTAAGAGTACCACTGAGACCTACTGATTTATCATTGAATGGTACTGAATGGTATGTTCAGATACCATTGTGAGTACCACTAAAACATGATTTATCATTGAATGGTCCAGTGGTACTGAATGGTATGTTCAAATACCATTGAGAGTAACACTAAGATATACTGATTTATTACTGAATGGTATTAAATTATATGTTCAAATACCACTGGGAGTACCTACCACTGAAACCTGATTGATCATTGAATGGTCCAGTGGTACTAAATGGTATGTTCAAATACCATATGGGAGTACCACTAAGACATACTGATTTATCACTGAATGGCATTGAATGATATGTTCAACTACCATTGCGAGTACGACTGAGACATACTGATTTATCAATGAATTGTATTGAATGATGTGTTCAACTACCATTGGGAGTACCACTAAAACATGATTTATTATTAAATGGTCCAGCAGTATTGAATGATTTTTTAAAATACCGTTGAGAGTATCATTGAGACACTGATTGATTATGGAATGGTACAATGGTACTGAATGGTATTTTCAAATATCATTGAAAGTACCAGCGAGTCCTACTGATTTACCCTTGCATGGTCCAAGGGTACCGAATGGTATTTAATGGTATACCATTGGCTCTTTATTGTAAGGGTATATATATATATAAAGACGGATTGCCACCCTGCTGTCTATAGGTAGACATAATAAACGTGCATAGTTGCAAAGTTGCATGGGAAGCAGTAACACGGTTATGTTCCCATTTTAAAACGGTTCGGGTGCGTGCGGGACCGAGTGTAAAAGCGAATATACTGAGGCAATATGCGGGCAACAGCGAAGGACACTTCCGGCGGAAGGTCGTCGAGTCGTGGAGCGATCTCGTGGCGAGCTAGCCGAGTTGGACTAACGGGACGCTCCCTGCTGAATGCGTTTGCCAGGTATCTAGTTACTGTTTGCAGCGCTGGATATGGCTGGAGGTATCGAGTTACTGCCTAGGGCGTGAGTTATTAATCAAGGTGTATAAAGAACGTGGTCTGCTAGTTGATGTTGTTAATAAACTTCACCGAAGTCATCCATTTTCAAACCAACCGTTTCTGTAATCGTTTTTGTCCCAAAGCAACTCACTCGTTGGTAAACAAAATTTCGTTTCTATTTATACAACAGTTTTATCAAGTTAATATTGCTTTGTGAGCAAACATACCAGGTGAAAAGGTGCTTAACGGAACTTAACGGACACACACAACGAGCTTGTATATAAACCACGCTCGCACGTAGGCAAGTCAATTTTTTCTCCTGAATCAACACAACGCGACTCCTCATTCAACATGGCGACACAGCACAGCGAATAATAATAATAATAAGATAAATTCTATTGCGCCTAAATCCTTGGAAACCAAGCTCAGAGGCGCATCAAAACAAAAGGGTTGGTCAATCTCAAAATCCATAAGTAGTTTTCCAGTTGTCAACAGATGGGTCAAGGCGCTAGGGAGCTACGGTGGATAAGCAAGGTTGTAAAGATACGTTTTTAAATGACGACGGAATTTTGTAATATTTTCAACTGATCTAACACTAAGAGGAAGCATATTCCAAAGAGTTGGTGCAGTAACAGAAAAAGCCCTAGTTCCAATGTTAGTGTTGACTCTAGGAACAAAAAGTAGGTCAGAACTAGATGATCGAAGCTGGATAGATTTTCTTACAGGAGTAAGCAATAAATGCAAATAAGATGGTTGCTTATTGGACAGTGCCTTGTATGTAATTGTACAGATCTTAAATATTATACGATATCGTACAGGAAGCCAATGCAGACTTCAAAAGTGGCACAGATAAACGAGGAGATCTTGTAATTACTCTTGCTAGACAATTTAGGACACGCTGAAGTTGTGTGATATCCTTGCTAGCGATATTATAAAGGAGGGAAATGCAATAGTCAAGTCTGCTGCTAACAAGCGCTGTTGCAATAGTCTTAGCAACAGAAAATGACATATACCGGCGAATACGGCGAAGATCACGAATATGATAAAAACAGCAGCGACATGTTTGAGATATATGTTGTCGGAAATTGAAGTTACTATCAAAGATCACTCCTAGATTCGGCACCGAGGTTGCTGGCGTGATATACTGATTCAAAATACGCGTAGGGAAAAAAACATCCAGTTTACAACGCTGCATTGGAGTACCAATAATGATCAATTCAGTTTTATTTGCATTTAATTTCAACTTGCTGTCAGTCATCCAATGGAAGATATCTTGAAGGCAATCACTAAGTTGGTTAAGGGAGCGATTTGTATCCGGGGTAGCCAATTTCTAAGAAGCTAACGGGGATATGCAATATTAAAAAAGATAGGTTTCTAGATGACGGCGAACAACATTTCCTTTATTGACTATAAAGTAAAAAGTAATATAAAAAAGTTCTCGTATAGCGCTGTATCCAGTCCTCAGGAGTGCTCAAAACGCATTACCCTGGCAGACCTGTTCAATCGAACACCATCTCGACTTCTCTTGGAAGCATCCAGCCACGCTGCAATTAATACGCGAAGACTATTCGTACACAAATATCCACCACTGTCTATAGCCAGGTATCCATACATACAGCTCAGTCAACCGGAGCAACGTATAGTGAACGAACTTGCCCAAGGTTCGACACAGCCGCACAGGAAGAATGTAGATCTGAGTATCATCAGCATAAAGATGATGATCTAAGTTATGTCTTTGTATAACAGAGCTTAGTGGCGTGGTGTAAAGAATAAAAAGCAAAGGCCCAAGAACAGAACCCTGGGGAACACCAAATAAAGCCGGCAGTGCAGCTGAAAAGCAGTTCCCAATCTTTATAGTTTGGTATCTATCAGTTAGATACGAAGAAAACCAGCTTAGAGCTGTGCCAGATATGCCGTGCCACTTTAATAGGCGTTCAATGAGAATGCTGTGATCAATCGTGTCAAACGCGGCAGGGAGATCTAGTAAGGTAAGTGCAGTTACTTTACCATAATTAATGTTCAAGTTAATGTCATTATGAACCTTTAAGAGGGCAGTCTCTGTTGAATGAAACTGCCTATATGCTGATTGTGACACATTAGTTTAAGACATTTATGCTAATGTGAGACCTTAGACGACTTGCTACAACCTTTTCTAGTATTTTGGAAATGAAGCTGAGATTAGAAATAGGTATATAACTGTTTAGGTCGTGCTTAGGCAGAGATGACTTCTTAAGAAGTGGTGTGACATGGGCGTATTTAAAATCATCAGGAAAACAGCCAGAGCAAAGTGATGCATTTATAATATTTGTTATAGGTCCAGTTAGTGTATCGAGACATGCTTTTAGCAGTATTGTTGGAAATGGATCAAGTGCACAAGATTTATTTGGGGAGGACATAATTATTTTCCTAACTTCATCAACTGTTGCATGTTCAAATGATACAAGTTGAGAATTTACTTGTGGAAAGTCCACACTGACATTACTTATATTATGACGTGGGAAAGCAGAACGAATAATACTGATTTTATTCTTGAAGTGACTAGAGAACGAATCACATAGAGACTTAATTGACACATGATCAGGTAGCGAGGTCGTAGGCCGTCTGTGTAGAATGTTATTGATGCAGTTCCATAACTGACGCAGATTATCAGACTTATTTATGACCATATCTGTAAAATAATCTGATTTAGCTTTAGCCATTTATCTGTTACAGAGGTGACATTGCTTAGAATAGCGCGATTTGCGCCATACACGGTCTAAATAACGACGACGCCTTTTAGATAGTATAATTTCGGAATTCATCCATGGAGCCGGTGCCCTTTCTGACACCCATTTGTATTTTATAGGTGCATGTTTGTCAAGTAGTTCATTGAGTGATAAGGTCAGATATAAGGATATCAGCCATTAAAGCTGTAATATCAATCCTATGAATAGCTCTGTAAGACACATTGTGTTTCGATTGTAAAGGGTCTATAGAACCATTAATATTGGCAATGACAGTATGGTGGTCTGATAACCCATCTGAAACAGTAGGTGCTTGGATATTATTAAAAGTTGAACGGGTTATCAAGAGGTCAAGCCAATGGACATGCATATGTGTCGAAAAGGTAACATGTTGTTTCAAATCAAATGAATATCATCAAACGTAGTTGTAGTTGAAGAAGGTATATCCACATGTAGATTAAAATCACCAAGAATGTAAAATTCTGAATGAATAACTGCCAGATTTTCCAACATTTCCTGAAAGTCTTCAAAGAAATTGGCCCGATGTCCTGGAGGGCGATAGATACAAACAAAGTGTGCGGAGAAAGAAGAATCTGAAATTTCAGCACAGATGGACTCAAAACTAGAGTATTCAGGGTTAGAATGTAATTTAACTTTGAACTGCTGTGATATAAAAAAGCCAACACCACCTCCACGGCCGACTAAACGTGGTCGATGGTGAAAGGTGTAACCAGAAGGGGAAACGTCAGCAATGCATGCATGTGTATCATGTGGTCTGAGCCAGGTCTCAGTTACAGCTAGAATGTTTATTTTCTTTGAAATTAATAAATCACAAAGTGAGGCTGTCTTATCTCGTACAGATCGAACGTTTGTAGTGGCCACCCGAATGTTTCGTCTAACAGATGGCCCAGGATTGAGACTTACATCTCCTGCTAGTAATAAAATTATTGCTAATTTCAATGTTGGCGTAGAGCGGGGGATTGGCAGTAACTTTCTATTATAACAAACATGAAGACATGGCAGACTATGCAAAATTGAAATAGAATGATGAATTTTAGTGTGATTAGGAAAAAGCACATTAAAATGATTAGATCTCAATGGTTTGCATAAAACAAAATCGATATCCCTTACAACAACAGAGCAAGACAAGCAGAAAACACCAAATAGGAATAATGGTGACATAATTATGTTAGATTATTATCATATTTAGTAGAAAATAATAGACCAAAACCATATAATGTTATATCATACAGATAATAAATAGTAAAGAATGTTAAACCCAGAGCTAAGGCTAAGCCTAAGACGTAACTGCCGTAAGTAAAAACAAAATTATATTTACAAGATCAGTAGAGTCTCAATTTTAACAATAAAGCCTACTTTATTTAATTAGAAAATGTTGAACCGGGGCCAACTCCGGTAACTAAATTGAGACTTACAGGCCTATTAAGGGAGGAAGAACTATTTATATTTATTATAATTCACTCAGTCAGCCGTAGCCTTAGCCTTAGATAGGCAGAAACTGACTGTAGTATCAATCATTCAATGGCAATTAACGGCACCATGATTCCTTTTTAAATACCGTATTTATTATAATAATATAAAATGCCAATAGTAATCTAAAACGACAAACGACAACATTTAAACAAACAAAAAACTGAACATTGCCGACCGGCGAAAGTGAGCGATAATCATAACGGCTTTAACGCCGGTTTTATTAAGTTGAATATGACAGGACCAAAACTTGTTAAAATATGCTTATAATTTAAATATACTTAGCTTATGGTTGAATTCTTGTCCGAAATCCAGTAGGCGGTAAGTGGAAATTTTGTTTTCAACCGCCCCCTGACCATAATCACTTGTGTAAGTCAGAATAAATATGTGTTTTATCTTTCTTGTAAACACTTTGCACGAACAATCCGAATTGATGGCAAAGGGTATATTTGTGACATTCATCGTCATCAAAGAGGTCAGGTCGCTTACAAATTCGCTCTGCGTATCTCGTGAACGACTGGAAAGGGATATAAATTTGGGCTTGCCTCTTTGACAACCTGGCTGCCAGATCATGGTGGGTTTCTCAGCCGCCGCATACGCGGCCATAAAGAATCCCAACGAACGCAGCTTTGTCAAATCTCCGTCGGGTTCGGGCGAAAGTGACTGTAAAAAACATCCAACGCCGGCTTTGACAATTATGTTCTGTCATCCCCGGAACTCATCCATTCCTAATTCTGCTTGTCCATCTTCTCTGATCCAGTTCAAAGCAACTTGACATAGGTTCATGAACAGAACATTCTCAGTCAGTCAGAACAGATCACCAGGCCCCCCAACTCAGGCGAAATAGGTCCAATGAACTTTCGTGAAGTTCTCGAAGCAACTGTGTTTTACTTAAACCGTCAACAACGCCAACAACGTTACTCCATCGTCCATCCTATCGTCCTATCAAACGATCAACATGACAGTCCATCTGTTAGTAGAGAACTGACCTTCTACTCTCCGAATACTGCCAACGAAGACCAGCCAACGACTGACTTGACCCAATGTATCTGGTCATAATTTGTTGATGAATGTCATGATCATCATGAAATGAGAAAAGTCGTGTGTAGACTCGATGAAATGCTTTTGACCCGTGACCCATGAGCTCTGTCGGTATTCGACATGACAGAAGGTTATGCCAGTGACGTTGGTGCCTCTATGATCGAAACCTGGTGAAGGCTCACATACGTGGCTGAAACCTGAGTTCTGCTGTGGATATTTAAAAGAAAGAAAAATACACTCGATGTCATCTGAAATTATTTTTATTTTCTACAGATAAGCCATGGTCTTCAATTGATCCGCGAATCTTACCATGATGATGATGATGATGATGATGATGATGATGATGATGACGACAACGAAGATGGAAACTCGGCGTCCTTCGTCAGAGCATTAGATTCCGACGCCAATGTACGACGGAATGTCACTTCTTGATTGTCACGACCTTCACCGCCATTTATTTCACAAAAGTATTCAGAAGAAATCGCTATCATTCCGATCACCTCAACCACGTGAAGCGAATCGTATCCATACGCCACCACGTGACGTCGTCTTCGGTGTTCTTATGGAAGCGCCATCACTCGAACTGTCTTCTTGTAGACACCTAGTGTGGCGGTCATTTATCCCGTTATCGTTCTACATGTCAGAATCGTCACCTTTGTCGACACCGCAGGACTGTATCATCGCGGTTGAAAATGCGATGGAGAAACTGTCCACATTGATCCACACACCGATGACAAAATCAGGGGCCGTGCGACACGCGTGTCATGAGGTTGTTAAGCACATTAGTCGTGAAGAATTCTACGAGTGCTTAGTTGATTTAATCATATCAGTGTCACTCTGAATCGGTGACGTTAACACATGATGAACATTCGAACTATTAGTGTTATGACCAAGAAGGACACTCTGATGTTCTTATACGAACATGGTATATGAATTGGCATTATGTTTGACACTAGTATATATGAATTTGCTTTATCTTTACTTTAGGCATTGATTGTGTACCTTTTAAATTACTTTTTGGGCCTTCTTTCGGTTCTCTTTGACACTAGCATATACATATTATTTGAATTGTTTTATCTTTTCTTTCGCCATCGTTTGATTGCCTTATAGCTTTAACTTTTTGTGTGCGTAGTTTTGATATTACTGCTTGTTTCGGTTTGTTTCTATATCAATCAGCACCGTTTTTGATTGACATCAAGGTACCATCAGTATCATAAGCTCTGACCAATGGCGAGGTGTTAAGTCACCCGTATGTCGTATTATGCATGCACGAGCCGAAGCCGTAATGACCCGTAAGCTCACGACCGCTGGCGAAGTCATAAAAACCGCAAGTCATGACACTATTCGCTTGTATCTGTAGTCAATAAAATACGTACATTATTGTGTTTTTCTTCTTAGTACATACCCTTTGCCATCTCAATGACTGCACACTCAACATTAAGTCGTGAGTCTAGCATAGGTACATATACAATCTGAATTCCGTACAATTACCACCCCTTAGTTCTTTATAACCGACATGACACCTCCGCATATACAAACATGCACACATATTGACCACGCCCACACTTTCCGTTCATTGGTTCCTCCATGGCTAGTTCATCAATCATCTCCACACACATGTCACATTCACGCATGCGCACTTAGTAAACACCGTTCATTGGTTTCTTCTTCCCACTCTCGCGTATGAATATATGTCAACATACGGATGAATACATATCCACTCTCGCATACAAACATAGAAACGTGCAAGGGAAGCGAAGAAGAAGTACTGCTGCGAGTGATGCGGAAGAGGGCTCATCAGGCGGGACAATCTACTCCGTCACACAAAGACGGTATGTGCCAGTAGTAGTAGTAGTAGTAGTAGTAGTAGTAGTAGCAGCAGCAGCAGCAGCAGCAGCAGCAGTAGTAGTAGTAGGATCATTTACACGCATAAGACTTGTGACCAGAAATTCACTTGCCGTGACAACCTCTTCAAACACGCACGATTCGCGTGTGGTAACGTCACCGAGCCACCGTTACCCAAGCGCTCGAAATTACAAGACAGACATGTCTTAACGATGATGAAGACCCCATCGAACCTCCGCCTCAACTTCCCTTCGCTTACAATCATTCGACGGGTCCACTCGATGTTGTTCGTCAGCATTGGTTAGGATTCCGTGACACGAGGTAATTTCCAGTCCAGGTACGATGATAGGTTAACGACGCTGGACACGTTTCAAGATCAAGTTCCACGAACAGTACCATACCTTCAAGATCAATCTCATCCTCCAAACCGATATCTTACAGTGGGCTATCAATGAACGGCCGGATTCTCAGTGGGTTTGTGAACTTGTCATGAATGTCACTTTCTTGGTGAATCACATCATCCAATATGATGCGTGGGCGTTACACTTCCGGTCTACGTCAAGAACAACAAAGCCGTCATCGATCTCGAAAGGGAACGCATCCGTTCTAAGAAGTACAACGATAACCGCTGTCTCTTCCGCTGTGTGGCTCTCCATTGATGATGCGATCGACGTCACTTGGAACCTACGGCGAAAGCCCTCTACGAGAGATACGATCAAAATCGAAAATATACTCGAAATACTGGAGAGAAACGAGCGCAAACATACGGGGGGTGTACGGAAAATCTACCCAGGTGGAGTGTACTATTCGACCCCGTAATTGTTCGAGTCTTTGGACGACGAAACATTCGTATTCCCGAATACTTGCGCTATTACCAATATCGTACCACGATTGATTTCGAGTCTTGGTTTGACATGTCACAACTTCCATCGGACAGCGACAAAGTCCATTTGGATAGTGCGTCACATGCCACTGAGCGTTAGCGTAGCATCGATCGTGCCCGGACACGAGCAAGGGCAATGTCTCGTCACGGAGAGATATATCGACAAGTTGGTGGCGTAGATGATGGACATCCTTCGTGCAATGAGCGACGCTGCGTACAAAAAATAAAAGATGATTACGAGGACGTGTTTCAGGAATTCATAGAAGTACAGTCGGAGTGGGACAAAAAGGAAGTCGAGGCGCGATCATCCCTTAATACGGGTGAGGACAAAAACCGTCGAATCCATACAACACATTCACGGGACAATAGTACGGATGGCTTCGTCAATTACCCGTCATTGGCTTAAATTCAGGCAAGTATGACCTGAACGTCGTGAAACGTTCCTGGTGCCATCCTTCCTGTCCACGAAAAAAACTGAAAACGAAGAGGAGAATAAAGAAGAGGAACGAAACGAAGTAACCGACAAAGAAGATATTGGTTCCTCTTTTGTTATCAAATGTAACAACGCCTTTATGTGTCTATCGACAGAGCACCTGAAATTCCTACATATGACCCATTACATAGCACCTGGATTCACCTACGATAAGTACTTAAAAACGTATGGATGCGAGGTCACGAAAGGTCATTTCCCGTACGAGTACATGGACTGCTCGGAAAGACTAGACAAGCCTGCTCTTCCTCCAAAAGCGGCCTTCTTCAGTCGATTGAAGAATGATGGTATATCGGAAGATGATTACGCCACTTGCTAACAGGCGAGGCGGGAGAACAACATAAAGGCGTTGCGAGACTTTCTCGTTTGGTACAACAACAGGGACGATGTACCATTCTTGCAGGGCACCGACAGACAGCTTGCATTCTATCAGGAACGTGGTCCCGACATGTTCAAGCAAGCCATTAGCGTACACCTGCTCAACCTAACCTACCTGTTCAACGACCTTCCACAGAAGACCTACTTTACTCTCTACAACGAAAATAATTAATCAATTGTCTTCAACATACATCACGAGAAAGGGGTCACCAAGCTACGCCAACACGACTACGGAGACGACGCTCAAACATGTCAATCCATAGTGGGATACGATGCGAAAACTCTCTAATAGTACTTAATGATGGAAGCATGCCAACGGGATGGCACGCGCAACGACGGGAATAGAACGACTTCCGGCCCGAAGCAGCGCAGTTTACAGGACAGATGGCTGCCGAATGGTTGACATGGGAATCGGAACGCATCAGACCAACGGACGAGAGAAGAGTATAAATAAACTTCTAGTGGACGGTTGGTGAAGCCAAACGAAGACAGCCTATCAGTTCCACGGCTGCTACTACCAAGAATGTCCGTGCACCCACCGAGAGGTCAACGAGGTCAATGGAAAACCATGGTCCCAATCCTCGCCGAAACACGAAAGAATACCGCGTAGCTTCGTCACTTTGTCAAGGTCACCGAGCTATGGGAATATGAATGGCCCTTGCGATGTTACCTAGAGCATGGACTCGCGGTGATGCACATCTATAAGGTCTAATACACTCCGAACCCCTTCTTCCGACGATTCGTCGAGACAGTGTCCGTGGCGCGTCGCGAGAGAGATATCTACCCAAACAAGGCCATCATTGCGGACACGAATAAGGTGATAGGTGATTCCTATTACGGCCGCAGTATAACCAATGTCGATCGCCACCGTGACACCTAGTGTACGGAGGCGAGGACATCGCTCATGATCAACGATCGTAGCGTTCGACAGCTCGACCTCATCATCAACGATACCTACAAGATCGAGATGAGCAAGAGAGGTGTCAAGTACGCCTTGCCTATACTCATGGGCTACTTCGTCTTGCAGTATGCCAAACTGCGCATATTGCAGTTCTATTATGATTTCATTTATAGGTACCTGGAACGTCCGCAGTTCGAGTACTGTGAAACTGACACAGATAGCCAGTACTCACTTTTCTCCGGCTAGTCCGTCGATGACCTCGAGACCCCGGGACTACGAGAACATTACTTCCGGCACAAGAACATTACTTCCGGTCTGTGCAGCAAGACGTACTTTTGTTCCGGACCCGCTGACAAGTACAGTACGAAAGGTTTGAACAAACGTCTCAAAGCCGTAGACATGCAGGCTTTCCGCCGGAGTGGAAGTGAAAAGAACCGTGGGTTTCGAAGGAATCATTCGCGGTGCCGACGGGATGCGGTAAAAGTACTTTTGTGACGCGCATGCTACGTGACACCGTCACGATGATAGATCCGCCACATGAGAAGATCACGTGGTGTTACGGAGAATGGCAAAACGTTTAAGCTACGATGAATGTAGCCAACGTCCAGTTCGTGGAAGGGTTACCGAGCGTCAACTTGTTCGAAGCGTCGACGAGGAACCTCGTGATCATAGACGATCTGATGGCGGATACGTACTAACGGGTCACGACCTTGTTCACGAAAAAAAAAAAAAAAAGAACACGTCCGTACAGTATCTCCTGCAGAACCTCTTTACGAAAAACAAGGAGAGTCGCACCACCAGTCTAAATTCTCAATAAATGGTAGTCTTCAAGAATTCTCACGATGCCTCGCAGATAGGTCACTTGGCAAGACATATTTATCCAGATCGTGTACAAGACGATTTCAAAGACGCCACGTTGGTACCTTACATTTATCTCTTGGTCGATCTCAGACAGGACACGCCTGAGGATATACATGTACGCACGACCATCTTTCTAGACAACGGCATTCAGTACGTGTACCTCCCGAAGGTATAAAAGGCCGAGCATGCGCCCCGTCTCTTCATTTACACGATGTCTGAGCACACGAAGAGACACATTGTCTGCATAGGGCATTGAATAGCTACAAGCGTACGAAATTGAGGAGAGCTATCATCGCCAACGCCGATCTTCTTTGCGCATTGGCCGAGTGCGCCTACAGCATATTGAAAAAGAACGTTCCCTTAACCCCGGTACAGAGGCGACGGTTGCGAAAGTATAGAACGAAAATACACGAATTGGGACGAAGAGGCGTGCCGGAGGCCAGGGGACGTAAACTCTTGCTTGAAAAATAACCAGGTCGGTGAAGGACAGACCGGAGGTTTCCTGTCGGCTTCCCTAGCCACTTTTCCCAGTGCCGTCTTTCTTCCACTACTCAAAGCGTGATGGAACACGCGCGGAAAATGGCTTTGGTAGACCTGCGACTCCTGGACAGTCTTCGTACCACCACACCTGCGCCATGGATAGCTTTGGAAAGAAGTCCAGGTCCTCGATGAAGATATGTCGGCCATTCTCCACAGAAAGGGTCTCACCAACGGGGACAAGGTCGTCATGTATAACTGGACAACCGGCGCCTCCGGCGGGGGCGGCGGCGTCGGTGGACTTTCACACCACAAAGAGTTTACGTAGGTCATCGAGAGCGTTCCCAAGACCTTGTATCCCCGAACTAGACGATTGATGGAACGTCTCAAAAGAGATATCGCGTGGACCGCGCGCGGTGAACTCATCTACGAACACGTGCCGATTGCCGGAATTATCGGAAGTGGTGGATCTCGTGAACGATCTGTTGCAAGCGACGGCGCCTGCTTCCATCTGGTATAAAAGAGCAACTTACGCATCGATATTTATTTCTGCCAAGACACGCAACGTTTTCTACGACTTCTGGTGAGATGGAAACCCTACAGATCGCTCGTCTACTCACAATGGACGCGCAGACTGAATCGATCGTTCTCGCTAACGTACCCAAAGAGAAACTACACGCGATGACGATAGACCCTTTCCCGGGTGCCTTCGCACGACGGCAGGAAACCGGGCGAACGTTGAATAGCGCTGTACCTGGATGGTGATGGACACGGCGAATACTTATGCTCGTACGGCCCACCACCGCAATACGTCGAGTTCCGCAAATTCATGAATAAACATTGCGTTGAACGGACCCGTAATTCTAAGAGACTTCAGAGTTCTCTGTCTAAAGTTTATGAACAACTTTGTTGCTTATCTCATGGTTCGCTGTCACGGCTTGTCAATGAAGTCTTTTGCGAATTACTTCGGCACTGATTTGGTGAGAAACGATTGCTGTGTGTTTGATTGACTTAAACAATTGAGATAAGGTACACCGTAGTACACTGTTTCGACACTGATTAATGTGTATTTTATGTTTAGTTTCGGCACCGATTGATGACCGATTTTTGTGAGTAGGTTTGATATTGCTGCTTGTTTCGACTTTTTAGGTATCGATCGACATCATGTTTCATTGTATCATCATTATCATCGATCGAGCCAATGGCGTGGTGGTCAAATTCCTGTGTTGTGTTGGTGTTGAGATACCCGTAAGTCGTATCATGCATGCTCGAGCAAATGACGTGGTCGTAATGATCCATAAGCTCACGACCGCTGGCGAGGTTGTAAAAAACCGCAAGTCATGTCATTATCCGCTTGTAACTTTAGTCAATAAAATACGTGTTCACACGTCTACTACCTTGTTTTGTTCGGTTTTTATACGCGCATGCACGGGATAACACACGAAAAAGATAGATGACCTTTACATACATACACATGCATGCAAATGACACGCAAAAATAGAAAACCCTTACATAGACACACACTCAAACACGATGTTACACCCCATAAAAGGTAGTCATCAAACGCTCACCACTCCTCCATTCACCTATCTTAGACGCACACGTACGCATGCACTAAAACACACGATCTTATATCCCGTAAGAGATAGCCATCAACCATCCACCACTCCTCCCTTCCCCCCTTACATGCACACACACGCACCAAGACAACGTCCAACACTCGCTAGGGGAAAGGACGATAAAAGGGGATGTGACATCATCACATTAACTAGGTCAACAGTCCCCAAGGGGCGCTCCTAACCGGAATTGAGTCAGCATCTTCAGTCCCTCATTTTCACACAGACTCATCTGAGGTTTACCCCGCCCGTCCTTTCTCCTGTCACATTCTCTTCCGTTCCATTCTTTTTTGTCGCTTTTTCTCTTGTCACCTTTCCTCGTGTCCTCGTCCATTTTATTGACTTTTCTCTATCACATTTACTCTCACTTCATATTTCCTCCCATCACATTTTCTTCTCTCCTCCTCGTCCCATTTTCCCTCCATCCTTCTCTACGGTCATTTTCTCCCATGTCACATCTTTACGCCTGTCACGTGTTCTGTCGTCAAGTCTCCAATTTCTCCCCCCCCCCCCCCCCAATCACCTTCTCTCGTCTCAGTCTCCTTTCCTGTCTTCTTGCCACTACTCCGCTCCTTCAATCTCACAATATTCCCAACTCCCTCCTTGTAGCCTATCTCTATTCCAGACTGCCTTATTTTTTTTAGATTATACTGCGCCCTTGCGAATACGTGGGACACTAGCTGCATAAACTAACTGGATTTCGCCTGACTATCGCCCTTGCTTAATTTTAACAACAGTGCTACCTAATCAGAGTATCTAGCAGGTACTGGCTTTAAAATATATCTTATGTAAGTAGTGTTAAGTTTGTTACTTTAGCTCCTATATATTCTACCACATAATCAGGTTTGTTAAACCTTGTTTACAAACATCGATTGTTAAGTTACCCTATTATCACTCACTAGACTAAAGTGTTCTAAAAGCTGTAACTAACTAACTAACTTTAAGCACAACTGTTACTCAATATATGTCTAGTGCTACATTATGAATAATATTAAGGTAAGAGATCAATAGTTGCACTTTCTGTAGGAACAAATCCCCACGAACTAGATCAGCCAATGTTCCCGCCAACATCAACATCGAAATGTCTCGCATTTCGTCGTCGAGTCGTTGCACGACACTTTCGATACGATTGGTAGTAGGACGTTGCGGTTGAATGTTTTTCCAAGATATGGAGATCGACCTGCGCCCTTTCTTTGTATGCACCATGGTCATCCGAGACGGAGACAGCAATATCTAGTTTATCGCTGAAGCAACATGGGCCGGGACAAGTGGATTCAGCGACGTAGCGCTTGTTGACGGACCATAGCAACTGTGGGCACTGTGCCGTTTCCAGTTATCTTGCAATCTGCACACTGGAAGGCCGCCCGTGATGGTGGTGTGAGCTTGTTGGCAGCCAGTAGACTAGTCTTAAACTTGCTGTCAATGTCTAGTTTTATGTGACATCATCATATCAGTTTTATGTGACTTCATCATATCATAATAGTTATTAGTATAATATTTTAGTTGTCTATTATTAAACTAGTACATTACCTCAATAATTATTTAATAATAATTAATTATATTTATACATTAGTAAATTATGCAATACAATAGCAAGATGACCTTAAAGAAATATGTTACACATTGAAAGCGGGTTTGGAATGGTGTGTTTTGAGGCGTGCTTTGAAAGCGTCCAGTGAGGTGATCAGCCGTAGTTCCTCCGGCGGCGCGTTCCACAAGGTGGTCCAGCTCGAGAGAGAGAGAGATCGCTGGTCGTATCGCACCGGTCTGGGGGGTGGGGAGGGGGGGGCGACCTTCTGATCGTGGCGACTGGCGTGGCACATGGCGAGTGGTCAGTGACGCGGTGTACGGCGGTATGACTAAAAGGCGCACGACCACGAACGACCACGCACGACCAAAATGTATGTAGTGTTGGTAACCAAGCGGGCTGTTGGTGGCACGTAGGAGGTATGTGTGTGCAGCTCGCCAAATTTCAGATATGTACTTCACATTGGTGTAACAAAATTCGCAACTTTTATCATCGCTTGTGACAACTCGCCGGTTCCATTCGAATTTGGCGTGGTGGCGCTACCTGGCGGGTAACATTAAACTAAAATATTCTTGTTATTAGGTTAACCCACCGACTTATTTATGCTTGGATAGCGAGTATTAACGATCTAGCCTGTTTTATTTTAATATTGAGACAGCGAAGCCCAAGCTGCAGATCTGATATCTGGATTAGGCCCACTCATTAGGCAATAAGGTTTATACATTATACCTACACTGCCTACAGTGTCACATGGTTAGTGTAGAAGGATCAATTTCAGTAATAAACTCATATTCATAATGCGTTTTGCCTAGTATAAAATTAATTATACTCTTGACGTCATTGTTATGGTAATTCGTTATTTAAAGGATACTATAGTGTTATTCACTTATTGGTTAAAAGTTAATGTTGTTATGTTCTGTGTCAATGTTCGACGGCGATGTATTTGGGGATTTGACATGATTATGTAGATATATATGACTCTGAGAAGTTCGTTATAATACTGTTATACACATTTAGGATCTACCTGTACTTGTCACACATTATATGTACAATCCAACACATACATTGTTTCAAAAACATTTATTTTGAAAAATCAATACAAATAATACTAAATTCAACACGCTCATAATTCACAATTATTCTGTGTAAGGACTAACGACAGCCAAATATGACTGCATGTCTCCATGCACCAGCACGCAACTGAAAGACAAAAATATGTGTTAGCACATTATATATATCCACATATAGTAGGCCTACATGTTTACTGTTAATATTTATACCTTTCCTATAGACAGCGTATCAGAGATTCGTGTTACTGTTCTTAGTTCACACAATAATAATATAAATTACGTTTGTGATCCACGGTAGAAACCAACGGGATGGTAACAGTATTCTTCTACCATATGTTTTGTGAATATGCAGTATGATGTATGTCGAGACTGTGTATAGTGCCATATTCTGTCACTTTGCAGACGGGAGTTAGAAATTAAATAACACTGAAAGAATTTACTAATATTGTAGTCACTATCATATGGAGTTCTTTTTTATCAAATTTTACAGGTTACGCACAACATCAGACTTAACGTAACAGTAGTTTAATCTAAAGGAATAACTTGATGCGAAAAATAATTATTACAACATAAATCAACTTTTGAAATGTCTGATGGTAAAAACAGCACTACGGAATGTACCAAACTACGTACATTAATATATAGGCCTATACTTTGCAAAATGTGACAGAATATGGCTTAATGATGTGCTAAGTATGCATAAATTGTACCTGGAAAGATCTCAAAACGTTAGTTACATAACAGAGCATACTGTCACTGCCTATAGTCCTGTCACACAAACCACCATCACCATGTAATTGTATCTGGATATAAATTAAAACGTTAATGACTTAACAACAACAACACCATCATTGCCTATAGTCCTGTCACTTAAACCACCATCACCACCTAATTGTATATGGGTAGAAATTGAAAAGTTAATGACATCATAACTTCCTAGAGTCCTGTCATATCATCACCGCCTATAGTCCTGTCACTCAAACCATCACCACCCCACTATCACCACCTAATTGTACATGGATAGAAATTAAAACGTTAGTGACATAACAAAGCAACACCAACACCGTGTATAGTCCTGTCACTCAAACCACCATCACCACCTAATTGTATCTGGCAATTAAAACATTAGTGACATAAAAAAGCAACATCATCGCCGCCTCTACTTCTGTCACTTAAACTACCATCAGCCACCATCACCACCTAATTGTGTCTGGGTAGAAATAAAAATGTTAGTCACATCATCACCTCCTATTGTCCTGTCATCCAGACCACCGTCACCACCTAATTGTATATGGATAGGAATTTATATGTTAGTGACATAACAAAGCAACACCATCACTGACTATAGTCCTGTCATTCAGACCACCATCACCACCTAAATGTATCTGGATAGAAATCAAAATGTTAATGACATAATAAAGCAACACTTTCTCTGCCTATAGTACTGGCCCTCAAACAAACATCACTATGTGAACAGTACATCAACCTCCATCCCCCCAGTCAGCCCCACCTAAGTAGAAAGCTTCATGGGAAAAATGATGTTGTGTAACTTCAACACATTTAGACAAACAGTGAGATTTGATATGGTATGTGTATGTGCTGGACTAAGGTGAAAATCCACCTGCTCACATTCTATATTGCTGCAGTACCTGAGAGTAACATAAATGGCATGCTAAATGGTAGTGGCTAAAACCATGTCCCGCACTTGCAGGCAACTACCTCGAGGTCCAAAAGGAATTGGGAACTATCTATATGTATATCATGTTCTGGTCACTAAGATTAATTTATATTCTTTTCCTTTTTGGGACACTTGAAGTCTTGGCACATCTCTTTCTCTTCAACTGACCTGGCTTTTTCCCACCATTAGGTCCTGCCACTGCCAATTTGCCGTCAGTTGATATGACAGTTCTGGAATCCATCATCCAAATGAAACGAATAAATTTCTTGAAATGATTATCCCTTTTCTCCTTGGGAAGGCACGACCACACATCAATAGGCACATAAAATTTGGTAAATGGTGGGCACAGGATATAGTCTCCCTGGCCAGCCAAACATCTTTTCAGATCCTGGTACTGAGTCCACACAACATCGTAAAGTTTTAACACCAGGGTGGTCAACGGTTGTCCCTTCCAATTGACAGCATGCTTCAGCATGGCATTCAGACTTTCACAATTATTGTTAGTCCAGTTTACAAGAGGGGTCACACCTACTGCTTTAGCCTGGGTTATGAAGTTGGAATGAAGAAGAGAGACAACCCTATCTTGAAAATATGTGTTAAAGGATGGTGCAGCAATATTGATTAAATCCTCTGTCTTCTTTAATGCGTGGTTGAATGTGACATCCTCATCAGCACTTGTGATGCCACTTGGCCCAAATATTGAGGTGATGATAGATGAACGGTCTTTATGGCACACACCAATCTTGTCTTTTAGGTAGGCGTCTACATTCTGTTTCAGGTGCCGGGTGCAACTGAGTAGGTTAGAATCCGGAAAAGCTGCTTGCATGGCTTGCTTCATTGCCTTCTCATCATCTGTGCCAAAGATGGGATGTGATGGTGTGATAGGATGTGATAAACAATTCCTTCACCTAGCAGGTTGTAAGGTAATCATGGTTGGATCAAACTTTTATGATGTACATCTAAATACCATGCCATGAAACCTTCAACTGTTATTTAATAATATATTATTATATACATACCTTTTCAGTGAGGCCTCAATGTTGTAAGTGCCACTGGTGAAAGCACAGCAACGTCAAAGGAAGTAGTCTGGTTTTTCCCAGGCTGACAGCAGGTCAGCATCCATGGGAACACATCGACTGCAAAAAAACTATTCAGAAGAAAATCTGTTTACCTTCCTCTACATATGTGACACAAATCAAGAATCAACAGAATGGGGTTGGTGATCCCAGAATTTAGGCAATTCTGCCAGAATTTCCCATTTCTTATTGTGACTGCTAACATCAGCACTTAAACAGAACAACCTGCTTGTGCGGGTTTTTTGTGATCAGTTCATCACATACATTGGACATTTTAATACAATTATTAGAGTTTCCTGTTGTAAAGCTAATCCTGCTCCTTTAATTGAGCCATTCCATATTTCAAAATGATATAGGGAGCAGTACCAAACAACTATCCATCACTGCCAGGTATTCATTCATACAGCTGAGTGAATTCAAGCAATGTAGAGTGAATGTACTTGCCCAAGGTTCAAAATGGCTGCACAGGATTCAAACCCGGGTTCTCTCATCTAAGAGTCTAATCGCTGATTTATTATGCTCCACTATTCCAGTTGTACATGAACCTCTAAGGGTTTGACACCTGAGGAGTAGGCCCTACTACTACTACGGTAGTCAGCAGGAGTAGCATAACACACACATACATGCAAAGTCGAACAGTTTTCATGAAAGAGTTACACTCAACTGTGTAGTATTAACCATAATAACTTTAGCTGAATATTATGTAGCAAAATTACACTAACGTATATGTAATGTACTGTAAACAAAACTTACCGATGCACCCATTTGAGGCACAATGAACACTCAACAGAGTTGGTGCCACAGCCCTTTGCACAGATGCCACATTGGTATTTCAAAGGCGCCATTTCCTTACACTGTACTCAAACAATGATCAGAAGTCCAATCAAAATGTTGAGATTGAATGTGGTCATTCCCCAAAATATGCAAGCTTATATACAAAATAAGATGCAGATCGAGATATGTGCTGATTGGATGATAGGTTCATGTTAGTAGGCACAGCCTATCTAGAGTTGGACCAATCAAACACCCTGACACGGAAGATGACAGTTTTACACACCTGTAGAGTTTGTTAGAATGTGTTACAAAACTGGCAAGATGTTCATCCAACTTCCTATCCATTTCCTAATATGTGTGGGCATTTGGATGTTATTTGAACAGTTTTAAGGCACATGTTTAAAAGTTATCTGTTATCCTAACCTCTGTAAAGGTTACAATGGATTACTAGACACAATGGTACAAAAATTGACATGGATTCCCACTATATGTGCTTGTTTACCCACCACCATTTCTGTAATGTCCCCCCTCCAGATATTGATCCACTTGATTGGCCAATCAATGTCACTGAGTAGCACCTGTTGACTGGTATGACTTCAGTGACATCTTTGGTGGGAAGTTTGATTGTCCATCAGTGTGAAGTGGGTCATTTTTTGGAGGAAGGCATGCACGTCAAAGTGGTTTTATGCAGTAACTGTTCAGTCAGAGCTGGAACACATGCCGATTCGTGGGTAGTAAGCGATATAATATTGATTTACGTTTCTCTTTGAAACAAAACAATTTTTTTATGAATGCCAAAGTATCATTTAGGAATTGTTTCTGTAATTATATAATCTGTATATGTATTACTGTGTTTATAACTTGAAAAGTGCATTTAGGCAACTAAACTTATTAAAAAAATTATATCAGATATATATACATATATATATATATACTGCGGTATTGCAATTTTGTAAATAGTGTAACATGTATATTTATGTTGTATATTACATGTCAAACAAAGATATATACTGCACACATGAATCAGCCTCCATTCATTGTGGATGCTTCCCAGTAAAGTCGAGATGGTATTCAGTTGAACAGGTCTGCCAGGGTGTAAAGTGTAAAGCGCCTTGATCATTGATATCCTGAGGACTGGATACTGCGCTATATAAGAACCTACCTTTACCATCATTTTTTAGTAATGAAATTGTCTGTGAAAGTGTTGAAATTTTAATGATGGTGGACTGGCATCCTCTTAATTAGTTGACAATTAAAGGAAATGACTGACATGTTGATAAGTGTGCTCTGGGCCTCTGGCAGTATCAGTTATATGCTTGGCTGCACATGGTTGGATAAGCAGATATGTAAGTAGTTCTGAACTGGAGGGGGTACCCTAATGACAGCATGTATACTGAGATAACAGAATGCCATTCTATAGAAATGCTACTTAGATGATTAGCTTAAAGACACCAATATTATGTGTTAATTGTGTCAAGATACTTGCCCACCTGTGTGGTTTGATAGGAGTGAAGTCCCTAAATCTAATATATATACAGATGTATATTACATATATATATATATTATTATGTCTATATATATGTATATATATAGTCAGTCACAGAAATGATGCAGAAAAAGGCAAAGGAAATAAAGTTACAACTTTAAATTGAGTAATAACTGAACATCTGACTATACAAATTACCAGACATGTGTTGAGACTTACGACTCATTTTGCTATAACAACCCATTTTTTTCTCCAACATTATGTACAGTGTATATTGAAAATCATTATTTATATATAGTGTATATATATATATATATATATATATATATATGAGTGGGTATGTATGCATAAAACAGCTATTGTCAATTATGTTCTTGTCATGAGGTACTGTTGTGCCAATAATAATTATATCAGTTTTATCTGGATTTAGCTTCAATTTACTTGCTTCCATCCACAGCAAGATGTCAGTGAGACAGTCATTTAAAGTTGATAGAGATGTCTGTGTATCAGTTGGTGAAAGTGATATATACACCTGTGTGTCATCAGCATACACGTGATGATTTATATTATGATTAGTTATGACTCAACTAATAGATGTAGGGTATAAGCTAAACAGACCAGGGCCAAGGACAGAACCTTGTGGGACACCAAATGGAAGATGTTCTGGACAAGACAGTGAGCCAGATATGTTACTTCTTTGGTATTGGTCTGAAAAATATGAACTAAACCACTGAAGAGCTGTGCCAGATATACCAAAATGTATATTAAGGCGATGTAAAAGAATGTCGTGATCTATTGTATCAAAAGCAGCTGATAGATCTAGTAAGGTGAGAGCAGTTAAGTTGCTATTGTCCATATTGCATTTGATAAATGCTGTGAATAAATGTGTTCATGGAGTCGATTTGCAACAATCTTCTCCAATACTTTCGACAAAAAACTAAGATTTCAGATAGACTTCAGCTATAATGTAAACACCCATAAATATCCAGTCTGATCGCTTGTATCTGTATGAATAAAACATTTGAAACAACATTATTTTGCTGCATGTTTATTATAAATAGCATGTATGTTAATTTGGGCCCATGTGTCAACGGGCTTTGCACTGTATATTATTTGTTATCAACAAACTTATAAATGTTGATACATTTTGCTCAGTTACGTAAATTGTTACACACCATGATTTATAATGTTATCTAAGAACAGTTTGTTTTCTAACATGTAATTTCATGTAGGTTTTTGTCAAAACACTATATTGGAATATATAGGATATTAGCCTTGGTTTATGGGAATGTGTATCAAATCAAACGTTATGAAAGGTATGTAAAATTTTACATCACAGTATGCGTTTTTATAATAAAATTGGGCATCTGATAGATCATTTCTCAAGGTTGGCATATTTGCAATGTACCCAGTGTCTCTCCCCCAGAATGATAAAATCAAAGAGAGTCGGCACACATTGAGCAAAGTAATCAAGATTATCTTAACTGCATTGCCGCTCCCACCCCTGGGTGTCCCCCCCCCCCCCCAGCATATGCATGCAGACCACCAAGTGACTGGAGCTGTACAGAGTGGCAGGTCAGATTGTCCAGTACTACTGAACAGTGAGGCAGTACACAGGAATAGCTTAGACCCATATATCAAATTAACATTTGGGTCATTAACTTAAATTGTTGTAATGCATAGCCCCTAATATGTTTTAATTTAACTAACACAACTTTCAATTTAAGAAATTCATATTTTATTAAGGTAAATATTGTACATAGTTTGTAACAAAAATATAACTTGCACTACAAAGGAATGTTGTATATAAAAACAGTTGTTGAATAGAACAGTAATGATATATACCAATATATATTTTATCATTACTGTTGTATTCAACAACTTATGTATGCTAGATATCGTAAACAGAATGCAGAAACCTTTTTGTATCTGTGACAAATAAATTATGACAGTTCAACAAGATGTCTCAAATTACAGTACCACATAATTTTTGACCAGATCCCAGTACTTGCTAAGGTGATCTGGTGATACTACTACAATTAGGAACATGGCACAGAGGAACATTGGTGTTTGGCAAAAATGTTTTAATAATTGAGTGATTCTACAGTATTGGTCAATGTTTGGTTGACAAAACTGCATTATTTTCATCTTTTTTTAAATTTTGAATGCAATGTTATGTGTGGATAGTATGTGGATAGTATATGTGTTAGGATAGCCCAACTAAAATAAATACAGCGCAAACTATTAACATACACTGGAATGGATTCCTTTACAAATTACAGTGAGGACCTCATATTAATGTAATTATTATTCTAAAGTACTAATATACATGACCAATGCATACTGGCGTAGTTACGTAGAAGCAATTAAGCTGAATATCTTGCAAAATCGTAACGGATTATGTGGCAACGGCTCAGTGTCTTGACATTGAATTGATGCTGACGGATCAGTGGTTGACATACGTGGTACGATACGTATCCTGAATCAAAGCCTCAATGCAGAAATACCTTCTCGCGAAAAGTGTACAGGAATGGTAAAGTAACATGCCAAAAATAAATGTTTAATCTATGGTTTACTGGTATTGTTAAATTAACAGAACATTTATTTTTCGCATGTTACTACCGTTATTTAGCACTTTTGCGATGTTCTTATTATCCTTATAGTTATAACGCCATTCGCCAGGTGGCGCTACGGTGCCAAGACTAAATGTTCGTCCGGAAGATCGGCTAAAATGCATGAATTGTGTAATTCCTGGGTAAAATACAGCCTGAAAGTTTATAGTAATGCACACACAAACCCTATATATACCATCAACTGCCAAACTATCTACCAACACATTATATTACAATGGTCGTGCGTGGTCATTCGTGGTCGTGCGTGGTCGTTCGTGGTCGTGCGTGGTCGTGCGCCTTTTAGTCAAACCCGTGTACGGGGGTATCTGGTTGAGGGACGTTGAGGACAAGGATCACTGTTATACTCTGTGCGCCGCTTCAGGGGTCAGCACACTGTTGGACTTCCTGCTTGATTAAAGATGAAAAAAGTGCATTATATTTTTGAGAAATGATTTTTTACAATGTTCACTTGCTCTGACATAAGTGCATTTGAGAAGTCAGATTTCTAGATGTGATTGTAGCAGCTGTTGACAGTAAAATTTTGTCTTTTTAGCTGATTTTACTAAGCGGAAGGGTATCTGGCAGCAATTTGGCTAGTTGACACTTTAGCCGGATTACTGCCTGCATGCATTTGTAAATATTGACGGGTGTCATACATACAGGCATTTTGCAAGAGCTAGAGATATTAGATTTTGACTAAAATCGACCAGCATGTCAATGAGATGATAATAACAGCAGGTGGGAAGTTTAAGAAACTTCATAGGTCACGTTTTCTTATAATCGCACAAAACATTAACATGGTCGCCAATGGGAAAACTGACAGTGTGCTGAGCCCTTCACCGGTAGTCAGTGAGAAAGTTCGGGTCCTGCGGTGATGCTCTGATGTCGGTCGCTGCGCTGGATCTATGGAGCTATTCTGACCGCTGGACCATCTCCGGGAGATGCATCAGGCGGTCACTGGTACTGTGGAGCACCGCGTTGCCGTGGTCTATACTTGGCGTCACGAGCGAGTGCACTAGAATCTTACAAGCTGTAGTTATGTCTTGCGCGTAATTTGGCGATGCGGATCATTTGGAAATACGCGACACGCGATGTGTTATCGAGTGTATCGAAAGCTGATCTAATTATATTTATTACTATTTTTTAAATTGTTGTAAGTAATGTGTATTGAATTATAGCTTTAGATCATGATTGTTTAGCACAATTTTATTTTAGCAACTCTATACGCGATGTGTGATCGAGTGTATGGAAAGCAGATCTAATTATATTTATTAATATTTTATTGTATATTTAGTTATTATTTTTAATGTTAATTAATTATCCACAATATCATACCGTAATTGTTGTATGTAATTTGTACTGAATTATACTTTAGATCATGATTATTTAGTACAGTTTTACTTTAGCAACTCTACACGCGATGTGTGATTGAGTGTATGGAAAGCAGATCTAATTATACTTATTAATATTTTATTGTATGTTTATTTATTATTTTTAATGTTAATTAGTTATCCACGATATCATACCGTAATTGTTGTATGTAATTCGTACTGAGTTTAGATCATGATTGTTTAGCAGTTTTATTTTAGCAAACTAAGTTTAATGTCTTTATAGACGTTTTTTTATTACTCACATTTTGGTAGCTCTATTAATCATTATATAAGTATTAGTATTTTAGAAACATTGTTAACACCATTGAACAGAGTTGTACTTTGGAAATGGCCTTAAATTAAAGGTAATAGCTTAAGGATCACATAACTGTTTCTTTTATTATGGTATCTTTAATAGATCAAAAGATATTGCGATTTTAAGACGGCAAAACAGCATAATTTTTGTGTATCTCTTACAATGACAAAATGGAACTTTTTTTATTTATATAGATATTTAAATATTGTTTTCATGGTTTTAAAACACATTGACTAGAGTAATAAATTTACAATATTTAATATTTTTAGTACTAATTAAAACCAAATTAGCGCAATTAATTAGTAAATTTTTAGTAATGTAGCATGCAAATTCAAGACCAACAATCCAATTAAAAGCCATAATGCCCATGATTATGACAATATTTATACATATTATTTGCAACTTTGACAGACCGACACATTTTACTAAAAGGCCATAATGTCCATGATCATGAAGATATTTGTATAATTTATGCAAGCAGTAAACCACATTAATTATGGTAATACATATACATTAACCAGTCATTTCACATTAACAGTAACTAAATTAATATTTTAATATTAGCTAATATTAGCACACTAACGACTGACCACTACATTTCGAAGAATGGCTGGAATGACCTTAATTATGAAGACAGTTATATAATTTATGCAATGTTTACAACCACATTAAACATTATAATAAATATACATTAACCAGCCATATAACATTAACAATAACGTTATTAATAAATAAATATTGGCTAAATAACTCAAAAGATCAATACATGACAATAAAATACAATATTCATACTCCTAATTCACTGTGTCTATGTGTGACTGTGTCATGACAGGTTGGATGAATGCTGCAGGCTCTGTATCAATAATCAATTGTCAGTGCTTCATAATGTAATGTTCTACATTTTAACATGAACTTCATGAAGTAATAATAATTATTATAAATTGTTCACATAATTCCGTCACTGAATCCAAATGCAAGATTGCTTTCTGCGTTACTCCCCATGGCCCACGGGAGCCATGAAGAAGAAGTCTGCTCTGCTCATCTGTATTTTTGTGATATTGGAAGTTGATTGTCTCATAATTGCCAGTAGTAGGCTGCAGGATCTGTAGAGCAAGGTTCATATTTTAGTATCCTGTAAAATAATGTTGTGTTCTTCAACATGAAGTCTATAAGTAATGTTCGTGTCATGTTGAATGGACAATGTTCAATGTAGAATCAAATATATAATCAGCCAGGTTAAATGTGTATGTATGCAGGCAGGTGACAGGTGTCATATTCAGACGACTCTGCGGCTCGGTACCTTCAGAGTAAACTGTCAGACACAGATCAGCGTAAGATAAGTGTCACTGCATGTAATTGTGAATAGCATCTGAAATAAAAAGGCCATCGTGGATCATATAATGTGAAATATATCATGAAATTATTTTCATATCCCTGCCTCTGTTACTCAAGTGAGCAGTGTGAAATTCTGTAATATGTCACATAAATCCATAATAATTGTGATACGTGAGAGGTATAACTGTGGTGTTTAATGTATTGCATGTTGTCACACAATTAAACAAATGATGCTACAACTGATCAAGCCTCAAGGCGTTTAATATTTCGAAGTGGTTATTCTTCCGGTTGTCGTAACCCAGATTTGGACAGCTATTCTTCCGTGAGTTGGGCCGCGCATGCGCCGCAAGCCTACTTCGTCATAGTATAGACGCGCATGCGCAGGTTTGGTGCATTTCACAAAATAGAAGTGGGTGTCAATTTCGGTGATAAATTGTCTTCCTTTTTCGCAATTTTCCGATAAAATCAAACAAGTTCAAGATGACAGTTTTGTGCAAATGTATTTGCTCGATTCAAGAACCATTGACGGTGCCAACCAGCGTATGTCGAACATTGCAGAAAAGGCAAATCCCGATGTGAAGTATACTGGCTTGGGCAATATTCGGTGGAAAACTGCAAATGTCCGAAGAAAGCAAAGCCAAACGCGCCAGAGCACCTTAGCTTCTATAAACTCAGCCATCATTGCCAGGATGAGTGCTGCTGTCTTGCACTGGCCACTGTTGACATCAGCTTGCTGGAGGGCGGAGCTCGAGTCTGATTTTCCTTTTGGAATACACCTTCAGGTAGCGCTTCAAGATGTAACGTTTGCATTACTGACCTAATCCTTCACCGACTCTAAATTATAGTAGATTTGCTTAACTACAGCCACCAGTATAACACCAGACAGAAAAGTCGCGATTTTGTTCCGAAACGCAGCCTTTCCGAAATAATCTGAATTCAAAGCTGATTAATCCCATTTCAAATCGAGGCTTAGTAATATCTTCTGCTACATTAATTACTTCTTCTCAAGCCTGCCTATAAGACTAGACGCGCTCATGTTGTGACTCGATGTGATTGAGTTATATCACTGATGGTTCTCCTACAGACTAGAATGATAAGCTAGGCTGGCCCACTGCAGCGACCATGCTGGCCGTCTGTAAGGCAGAAAGGGTTGTACCCACTGCAGAACACTTAGCACACCACTGTTTGACATCTATGACATGTAATCAATATCTGGCAGAGGAAATGTTTGACTTGCAGATGTGTCACTGTGCTCCTTGGATAAGGTGACTAATGGTTAATTAATGGGGTAGGCTGTAGCCACCAGCTTAGTCATTTGGGGAAGGGTTGTGATCTGGAAATGAGATTAATCTGAGGTTAATATCCCAGTTGGATTATCCTAGGCTGTGGACAGTCGGGTGGCTCACACGGGTCAGAGGTGCCAAGTCTATCCATTTGGCGGTAGAACATGTCCTGTTTCTTCATTCTTGGGACAATCTCCCGGCCTACCGCTTTAATACCAAAATTTGCCGTCAGATCGATAGTTCACGGTTGTAAAGGAATTACAAATTTTTAGTACAATTATACAGCCTAACCAACATTTCACGTTGAAAATGCCATGAAATAATTAATATATCCTAACTTTGAAACATTATCTGGCCATGGCCGGAGTGGTTCCCTATTCTGCATGCACTTTCCATTACGACTGAGGCTCATATATGCACAAGATCCTCATATATCGCCAACACATCATGAAAAGCGGTAGATCTACGACATTTTGTGAAGAAGTACTTGACTTGACTGCCAATATTTATTGTGAAACATCAAATATGGTAGATTTCATGTGTAGCTTACAGCTTTTGCGATCTGTAGTAGACCAGGCAGCGTCACCATTTTGTTCAGACGTTGTTTTACATGGCGTTTAAATAGTACGATATACTTGGCGTTTACATGTGGTTCAGTGTAGCACTACACATTGTTATAAGCATTTACGAAAACATATTTTATGATTTATCTAATTAAAAACTTTGGCCTGCTGTGGGCCAAAAATGTTTTTTATGGAATCGTGACTTAGACTCTATGTTTGTCAGCCAATTAAGGTTTAAAATTTATAAAATATACCCATTTAGTGGCGAAAAAGGGAAGCATGAGGGGGTTACTCATGGAAGGGGATTCCTTAAAGGGGAAATGAAATGCAACTGTTTCATGCTACATATTTAAATATATACTATATAAGTATACATTAATGTTAACAGAAACGTACTCATTTATAAGACAAACTAAAATTTTGTTCGATGCCTAAATCGTCGCTATAGAGCACTGCGTATCGCCATCTTTGTTCCAAGCGAGTGGTTTGATTCACTCCTATCTAATCAATGTTAAATTTCGGGGTTTTTCGGTTTACTTCATTAGTAGACATTTCTGTGCGAAAACAAAGATATGGTGCCCTATTATACACGATAGGCGTTTCATATGTCAACAAATAACTTGTATACGCTTTCGAAATAAAAAGGTGAAATTAAATGGCAACGATTTATAACCAATGAAATCGTTGTTAAAGTCGCACTTCCCGAACGAAGATTTTAGCTGCCAGAAGGGGGCGGGGTTTTCAAAGCAAAGTTCAGAATATTAGATGCGCGCGCATACCGGGACTATTTTTATTTTGTTGACAAAAACGTCGAAGGATTCTGGTAGGGACGAGTTATTAAGTGATTTTTAAAACTTCCGTATCACTTGGGGAGAAAATCGATATGACAGATGAAGACTCTAGTTCGACTTGTCACTCGGAAATTACGGTTGATACGGTTGACACACACAAAGGGCCTGTGCCATACGGGTTTCACCCAGTGACACTGACAGTGTGCGATCCACGACCACGGACACGGTCCGATAATGTCCGGCCCCGGGTCAGGTTCAGTTGTGGGAGTCGGACAGTGACAGTTGGTCTATCGACGACGAAGACGTTACGCGACTTAATAATGTCGCATGGTGTTTGTGTGGACACTGCGTCCCAATGACAATGTCGACGCACATCGAGTTGCTGTGCGGTAGGGATATAGCTGTCGTACAGCACCGTATGACAGACCTTGCAGATGCCTGCATTAGATTTAGTGTCATTACCGATTATGAGTGACGACTTCGAAACGGTTTGCACCAACAGGTAGGGAGGTCGGAAGAAATCACGCAAACGCGTTTGCATTGGGACGCAATGTTAAATCGCCTATGTTTAAAAAATTGTAAGTCCCTTGATTTATAAAGACTGATCATATATTTTATATCAAAAGAAACATAAATATGTCTTCTTTGTGATAAAAATACCTGCTTTTGTGAATTCGTACTGCTTCATACAGATACTCGTGATGAAACAACGACACCCACCGAAATTTCGTTTCGTTGCGGACGCAGCCATATTTAATCTCGCGGAAGGGAGGTGTTTTTCATAAAATCATGTACTCGCGTTATTACCCGCCATGCTATGTTTGGCGGTATGGTTGAAATCGTAAACTGATGCTCTTTCTTTTGACGTGTTTCTTGTATGAATTGAAATAAAATTAAGAAAAATATGATATGTTGAACATTGGTCATATTTAGAGAGGATTTAAGGTATGAACAGCTTGCGGAAACTCTGGCAAACTACACCTGTGCTATTTAGTAATGTATAAACGTAATATTAATGCAAATTTGGCGGAGATACACCTTTGCCCATTTTTGCCCCAAGCTCGAACGTAGCGGTACCCCATGTCCGGCAACGAATTTCTCCTATTATCGCTCACATACCCGGTGTACACATTGTTGCAATCTTGTATTCTGAAGTTGTGTTTTAGCCATGCATTTGTTATTCGTGTTTACATATGCACAAACATGCTATCGGGTATTAAATGGTGGACGTAATATGAATATTTTAAGTTTGTTTTCATGTTATAATCATGCAAAATAAATAACAAATGACAACAAATAAATGACAACCCCCTCCATAAATTAGACATCTAATATACTTCTAATTACACTGCATTGATATTGCTGTAACTAACTGCATGTATAAACATTGGCTTGGTGGTGGTTTTTGGGTTGTTTTTTATTGTATCTTCCTAGAAGTATTTAATTTGTAGATGAATATATAACATAATTTAACATTTCCTGGTGTTGGTACAGTGCAACATTTTGCTTCAGCGGTTATTGATATGCATGCTTTTTCAACATTTTATTTTCGAATGCTGCAAGAACATTCTTCTTAAGCAATGAAATGTGGTGCTTTCTAAAACAAACAAGGTGCGTCAGACAGGTTGTTGAAATATGTTCTAAACGTCTTAGAAACGCCACAGTTTCTCGCTGGATGTAAAACACTTGGACTCATCAGCAAGCTGATCACCTGCCCCTCTGATGCATGATCGAAGACAAGAGTGTTCACATCTTGGACATGAATATTCACTACCAGCAACTCGTGTCATTCAGCCAGGAGTCATGCAGAAACATCAATGAGTTCATGAGTGGGACGAGTATGCCTATCTTTGGAGACTCTACTCGCATCAAGAAGGACAGTGTGTTTGAAATGCTGACAACGCTTTCTGATGTAGATGCAAATGCGGAAGTGATTCTTCATATCCTACTTCCAGTCATCGCTGTTCTCTGCAAACGGATCTTTGCAGATACAACATTACATCAGATAATTCAAAGTTGCATAGCAATATATATTATATATATATATATTATGTATATATATATATATGTATGTATGTATATATATATATATAATGTTGTACATGCATGCTATGTAGCGGAATGCTTATTGTTGCTTGCAGTAGTTGGCTATCCTTCTCACTTTACTAATTTTACGCGCACGCACACATGCGGACACACACACACAAACCTACATATACATTATGTTTACATAAGTATATGGTGCAAGGCCAAAGCAGAATGTTTACATCAATGCATGTAATATTTCGCTATGTTTATACTCTCACACACACTTTACTAACTTTGCATACATGACATGCATGCAGTACTCACTAACGTCCACATGATTTTGCTGGTATACCTACACCTTCTAAAACATGTCAGATTGTTTTGATATCCACATAATGGAAACCATTCAAGCATATCCTCCAACCTATGGGTAGCAGGCTTCCCAAGCTGGTTCAATGTGGTGTATGACAACGAGCCAGATATATTGTGTAGACGTATATATATTATGGATGACGATTTGAAAGTGGGGGACCTGGAGATACTTTTGTAGGCTTTTCCATAAGGTTAGTAGCTTAGTTAATTAACTTAATTTTATGTATAATTCCTTTCGTAAATGATATTTAAAGGAAATACATAAAATTTCAAGTTTTAGCTAAGTTTTTTGTGTTGTACAATATTAGTTTTTCACATTTCCTTCAGATCAAAAAAACTGTCACACAAATTTATTCAATGGCCTTTACATAATTGTCTATAACTTCGCCAATTTTCATCACAAAGATATAAAACTGGTATGGCTGTTTATCTCTTAAATATACCTTTCCAGTGGTGTATCACATTTGCCAATCTGATTAATTATTGCATTTTCACCGACCTCCCTACAACAGGGCGGTGTTGGAACTTGGAAGTCGGTCTGTTGTCATTGTACGATTTGCGTGCAGACTCGTTGATTCGACCAATAGCTAGTAGGTAAGTACTACGTAGTTCAACAGGTATCAAATAATTATTCTAGCAATAACTATTTCAAACTTAAATAGAGTAATTATACTTGTTCCCACCTCAAATGTTCAGGTTCACTCAATCTTCATAAAATACTATGTCTATGATTTTCATCAAAACATTTTTGATCATTTGATCATAGTATTCAAACGTATTTGTACTTTATCACATTCACATTTCTGATTACATTTCAATTTTGAATACGTCATATTTGTATATATGCAGACTTTGAACTAGAACTGCGGGACTATATAGTGGTCGTAATGATACCTGACGGAACTCGTGAGTGCCGAGTCACCTTGGCAACAACAAGCTGGTTTCGGCTTCTTATTTCCTACGCGCCGCTTCACCCTCCAAATAAGGCAATACTGTCGAGCTTCCAGGTCGATTTCGTTTAATTTTACTTCATCGGTGCATAGTTATATGTAAACAAATCGACTGAAGATGGACCTGTGACTTTAACCAAGAATTATGTTTCGACGTTCAATGTATTTTTATGCTCGTCACTTTCGTATTTAGGCTTGCAATCGGCGTTTGAAAGTGACCACCGCAGACTTTTGCCAATCTTGCCGCCGGCGAACACGTCAAAGTCATCATCTATAACTTTTTTTTTTCTGTTGGAATCCTTCTGTGGAAGTATGTGAAAAGTTGCTTACTAACACTTATAGTATATCTAGTAACCACGCAGTGCATTAAATTGTTCTGTTTTTATGTGTTTGTATGCGTTTCGTCGGTTTTTCTGAGAGCTACGCTGCGTCGCCTATCGAATTGCTGTATACAGCTTTGGGAGACATCTCGCCAATCAAACCGGATGTACATCCACACGCTCCTGGAGCATGATGGCGGCGCCCTGTGCCGATAGTAGCTACGTTTGATAAATGATTTAAAATATACCGTGACGCTGTACTTGTCAAATCATGGTGACATGTACTCTAAATGGTATGTTCTTATGTTTGGGCTGTGGTTGTTCAATCGTTTCATTTCCCCTAATGTTTCTCTTCTGTCTGAAATATGTTTAACACAATGCTTGAAAGGTGCAATAAGATGATATTTAGCAATATTATGTTTAGCCAATTGATATAGTTATTTTTTATGAATATACATACTGATTTTTTGGGATAAATTGAACATCGACGGGGTGGGGGTGGAAGGGGCGTACGTAACCGTTCTATATGAAAAGGAGGGAGTTTGTTCCTAGTTTTTCATTTATTAATTAATATATTTAAGTAAGCTCCTAACAATGTACGTGATTTGAAAGTTAAGTCCGCGCTTCATGTTCACATGGTAAACACTGCATCCATTGTCAAACAAGTTTTATTAGCAATTTCGCCAAAGCGATTCTAGTTGACCACAATTCCCTTTGATGTCCAATTTCCTCGGGTTCAACGCAGCAGAGTTCCTGTTACAAATTACCACGCTGACTAATTCCTGTTATAGTAGCAGCAGAGGTACAGACTCCCTCTCTTTAACGTGTTCTGTTTATGTCTGTGCTCGTGGGTCAATTGTCCGAAAAGCTGCACTTGAGTGAAACTTTGTTCTATTGAGTTTACAGTAGACCACACGTATACCAAACATACAGCAGCACTACTTGTGTGATACATTATGAAAGTCTAAGCTATTTTGACCGACGTTTCATCGACAAAAAGAAAAAGGTGTAGTAATAACATTTAATTTAGTTAGTGTTGCATATTGAAGACACGCTTGCGCAACAGATCGACATGTGTTATACATCACTAACAGTAGTATAAATGCATCGATCCAGTGCATTTTTAGACTAGCTAAATAATTTCCCACTACAGTCAATGTGATTAATACGAGCTTCGGTTGCGAGCAAACTGTCGCTCACAGCACTAAGACATAAACATTGGCCAGACACATCTGGACAATGTCACCATTGATGTTGCCTCTGCGCTAAGCTGGATACAGCTATCCCTTGGGAATACAACAGAGGGGGTCGCAGTCAGATCGCAGAGAGCCTATATCCTAATAAGGGAATATCCCACTCTGGTAACCAGGCAGTGACCAGGCAGTAGCCAATCACTGCCCAGTATCTGAACTGGGGAAACTCAGTCTAAATTCCTCTGTCACAGAGAAAGTTTGTTTGCTCTCTGCTGCCCATTTTCTGTTGTACCCACCCCCCTTCCCCAACTACTCCAGCTTAGTCGCCCTAGTGTTTTGGATGGTGGTTTCTGGGCCCCACATTTATTCCGCTTAGATAGTTAATTATTGGCATTCCCCATCGACAGATATGTACGACTCATCTACGTTTGTAAGGGGAATTGCCTTTTACTATCTAGGTTAACGGCAATGCCCATTGTCTTGTCTTTACCATTTACATTACTATTGACTACATGTAATTAAAGGGCATTGCCATTTTCCACCCTTATTCCGTGACTCTCGTTCTCTTCATAAATCTAGCAACGCGCAACAGATTCCAATACACATCACATCCTATAACTACACTATTGATGATGCGAAGAGCAGTGAATAAAATACTCATGCCGTAGCTGTTATGACGTTTACATTTGTGTTCAAAATCCCATGAGAAATTAAACTTTGTACATTCAGTCATAAGTTCATATATTTGTGTTGACCACACACTGAACTTAATACCGATATTCTCAGCTATTTGCAAAACCAAAATCCTCAACATGATGAGGTTAACGTACAATATTGGAAGAAGCAGCAGCAGCAGCAGCAGCAGCAGCAGCAGCATTGCTCTTGGTGTCAACTTGTATTTGTACACTATTGACCTGTTCGGAGATCGCCAATTTTTGTGACAGCGCATGTGCGACCATGAAATGACGCTGAGGCTTGCGTTCCAAACATAAATGTAAACAGAATAATGTATAGCAAACATTGCTTATTTTTTCATTTTGTTGCTGCCAGTTGATGTAACGTATTTATATGTGGCCTGTGATATATGAAGCCACCTTTGACCGCATATATCGCAGTCATTCTTGTCATGGTTTACTTAAATTGAATTTCGCCCTATGCAGTGTTACCCAGGATACTTTGCGTAAAGCCAAAATTAACATATCTCCAACAGGTCAATAAACGGGGTCGAAAAGTGCAGTGTTTTTTTAAGAAATGATTTTGTACAATATTCACTTGCACTTACATAAGTGCATTTGAGTAGTCAGATTTCTAGATGTGATTGTAGAACCTGTTGACAGTAAAATGGTGTCTTTCTAGCTGATTTTACTAAGCGAAAGGGTATTTGGCAGCAATTTGGCTAGTTGACACTTTAGCCGGATTACTGCCTGCACCCATTTGTAAACATTGACGGCTGGCATTTTGTAAGAGCTAGAGATATTAGATTTTGACTAAACTCGACCAGCATGTCAATGAGATGATGACAACGGCAGGTGAGAAGTTTAATACAGTTTCTAGGTCACGTTTTCTTACAATCAGGCAAAACGTTAACATGGTCGCCAATGGGAAAACTATCAGTGTGCTGACCCCAAACAGTCGATTAACCGATTGCATGTTTCTCTCACATTACGCCACGCACAATTATGATAAAATTTTACACGCATGTGCTGAAGCGCGGCAATCGTGGTTTTACTCTTAGCCGATAGGTGTCGTACGCACGTTAATTATACGGTAATTTCTAAAGCTGCATTCACACCTACAGAATTAAAACGGTTTAGTTAAACCGTTTTAGTTAAACCGGTTCATGTTTGAAAATTGTGAGCGTTCACACATGCAATAGCTAAACGGTTTTAAGGAGGAGGTTGGTATGCGCACATGCGCAAGCTAGCATAACAAAATTGTTAACGATGTCCCCCTGACCCCGTCTCGGCGCCCTCGCTCAGGTCGCGGTTCAGACGATTGGCAATGCACTGATATATAATTATATTTCCTTCTAAATCGGAAATACCCCCGATCGTCTCCCCACAACTCCAGTAACAGCCGAACTTCCAAAATCGTCCCAACTGTCGCGTCGCACTTGCGTTTCTTTAGATTTTGCGTCGATCGAAGTCGATTCGTCGAATACATAATTGCGCCAAAATGTTGTTTATGTTTACGTTATAGACAGGAAGCGACGAGGCGCGAGATCGAATGCGCATGACTGTGACGTGCTTACAACGTTTTAGCTAATCCGCTTGCGTTCACATTTGCAACTTGAACCGTTTTAGCTAAACCACCTACTGAAGTGGATTAGCTAAACCGTTTTAGTTAAACCGTTCTAGCGCTAAATCGCGTTCACACGTCTGTTTTCTGACTGGATTAGTTAAAACGTTTTAACTAAACCGTTTTAAAGTGTAAGTTTGAACGCAGCTTAAGAGTGTACAATGTTTGTTTACTGACACAACTTCTGCAGCAATTTAACTATGCAAATAGTTCATATTTTTCATAAGTCCCCCACATAAACGGAAAACACTCATGGTCATTCAACAGTGACAAGTGTACTGAAGCAAATAGTTCCAAATGCCTGGACCAAATTACTACCAGTTTGATTGATTTAGTACGCGTGCTTACGCAGACAACCGCCAGTTTGACCGATTCACCACGCGTACCTACGCAGATAGCCGTCAGTTTGACTACTTTACAACGCGTATCTACGGAGATAGCCGTCAGTTTCAAGATCGTTTAGAAAACGCTAACAACAACACTATGTTTTGTCTGGTGACATCTCTTGGTGGTCATAGTTCTCAGCTACATCCGGAATTCAGCTCGGCAGTGGAAGGATGCGAACTATTTTCGCATTTCTTTAGTGACAAAATCGATAAATTCTTGTCAAGCTTACAACTTTGCACATCGACTAATCTGTGACGATAAGCAATGTTTCGCAGATCCTATACATGTCTTCCATAACCTACAACAGCCGAAGAAATCACACACAAATTTGCTACCACGAACAAAACTTGTGTGCTAGATCCTCTACAAGCTAGCCAGCTGAAAGACAATGCCACCAGTCTTATGTCCATTGTAACACTGATCACGAATTCATCTCTTGGAGATGCTTAAGCAGACTATTGTACGTCCTTTGTTGAAGAAGCCATCGATTAACAAAGACGTCTTGGATAACTACTGTCCAGTGAGTAATTTCACACATTTGTATAAAGTAGTTGAGAAAGTAGTGGCATTTAGAATATGCCATTCAGGGAATGAAAGACAGCTACCAATCGCCGTATCGAAAACACCATTCGACAGAAACGGTTTTACTATACGTTACCAATGCCATGAAATCAGCCGTGGACAACAAACAAGGCACGTCACTGGTTCTCGTCGATTTTAGTACAGCTTTTGAGACAATTAACCATGCCATCTTAATTCGATGACTACAGTAGCGCTACGGCTTTGTTGACAACACATTAGACTGGGTGGCCTCTTACCTGCAGGGACGGACTCAGCGCGTCGTAATTAGTGACACATTTTCGGGTACAACTCCTCAGACGTCATGCAGGTGACCAGCAAGGCTCCGTCCTAGGCCCACTGCTCTTCTCGTTAGCTGTGCAACCAATTGGCGACATCATCAGAAAACATGGCCTTTAATTGCTACCACCACTACGCTGATGACTTACAACTCTACTCCCGCTTTGATCTCAGTACAACCGCTCACGCTGCTGTTTTACGTCGAATGGAAGCATGTCTAGATGACATAAAACATTGGATGGCGCGGAATTATATGATGGCCGAGAAGGGCCATCGCGTTTTTGTGTGGCAACCTGCAGCGCCATGGGGCGATGACGCGATGCGCGATGCGATGCGATGGGCGATGCGATGGACGATGCGCGATGCGATGGACGATACGCGATGGGCGATGCGATTCGCGATGCGATGCGCGATGCGATGCGATGAGCGATGCGATGGTATAAATTATAAAGATGCCGTAATGAGCATGCGTAAGTCGAAAACGAGACTTTGGCAGCCATTTGTATTTTATTAAACGCATTCCTTTTTGTGTTCAGAGCATGTGATGATGGCTGATGATGCTGACTGTACGTATACGGTTACATATATATTTGGTTTGCGCGCACAATGTGTTGTGTTCGTACTTCTAACTGTTGTGCCGAAAGTCTGGGTCAAACACATTTCATAACATGACATATAAAATTATGTACTTCTTTTTCCGCTCAAATTGCAGTGTTTTAATTATTTCCTTCTGGATATCCTTGGTAGAAAATATAAAACTTGTTTTGAATACATGGGAAGAGACGACAACTTTTTTCAACTTTCGCTTATTGCAAATGCCGTTCATTTGTGTCCAAGTTTATGTTTCAGTTATTATAAATAGCTACAATATTCGGTTTAACAAGAAACATGTACATTAAATAATCGAAAACACTGAATTTAGTCGTCATTTGCGTCACAGGTTTTTCTTTCTGTCTACAGCTTAATTGTTTCTTTTTAGTTATGTGAATCGAATAGCTGAGGCACAGTTTATCAAACCGTAGATACGCTACAGTGTAACTGCCTGTTAATCGCAGCGATTTACGATGCTGTACAATATAGCATGCGGCACGAAGTCGTGTAATTCCATGGTGCACGTAAAATAATTTAATAAAAAGAAGAAGAAGAAGAAACAGATTGTGCAATTGAAGAAAAGAAATCAGCAACACAAATCACAGCAATACTATTGTCATGAATACACGCATTTGAATACAACAATGAATGTTAGTTATATAAGTCACTAACATTATTTACTCACAAAAATTTCTTGACCCTTAGACGTTGCAAGTGCATATATACAATCCACTGTTGTTGCTATATAGTTCCATAGCTTAACACCTCGACGTCTAATGGTTTTATATAAAACGTTGGTTTTAGAAATCGGTACATGCAGTAGATTCACATGGCGTGTCCTATAATTATTGGTTAACGATTTGCAGTTAAACACCGGAAGGACATTTGGTTTCTCATTCTACCATGGGCAACGGCCAACACATTTTCTTTAGACGACCAATTTGTAATTAAACAGACTGAAACGATCACAAACAATTGCTAAGAAAGCGCATGTTAAATGTATGATTATTTTAAAAATATTTTAAAAATCGTTTTGTCAACGCGGATTTGAAATACCGCATGAAAATGTCTGTATTGTTATCTGTGTCATGTTTACGAGTTAAAGTTCGCCACTTATGACATGTATTGCGTTTCAGCAGTGACACGTGGTGCAAGTCCCTGGAAGACTAGCTCAGTGGTTACGCCGCTACAGCCTCAATCACGGGGTTTCCTGCACATCCTCTTCATGTGTCTGATGTCTTCCTTGTCGTCTTCGACTTTGTAGTCTACAGTAGATATAGCGTTTTACACAAGCTAGTAAAATGCTATAACATACATTGTATAACAGTACAAATGTTTCAATCAAACTTAGGGAAGACAACAACTATATTATCAATATCAATGTTTGTGTTTAAAAACATTCCTTAAATCGATGCTGTCTGTAGAACAATAGCCTTGTCTAAAACTAAACAGAGGTTGTTTGCAAAAAAATATTATAGTATCCTATGCTTAATAAGGTGAGCTAATTTTCTACTTTACAATTCATTTGTAAATATAATTTTCTCACCGTATATTAATTGTTCATAATGTACTCTCACTCCTATTTTGCATGTTTTAATAACATAGACTATATTCACTTTATTTTACATACTGTAATGATCGGTTTGCTTAATGGTACTGTTGTGATTCTGAAAAAGGTTCCTATCGCTCCGCTATGATATTTAGGATGAATGCAATTATTAAATACGTACGTCAAATATGCACAATAAACTTGAAATGCCTTATACGTATGTGTGCAAATTACATAGCATTAATGTACATTAATTTAAATGCTACGTTACCATAAATCTCTGGCAAGAAATACAGCAGGTCTGGTTTTCCTCGGATGACCATATCGCTTGTGCGCCTTACGCTCGTTCGTTTTTGATCAGTGCCAACTATACTCTGTGTTAATGATTTCTCTTAAAACGTGCGGTGCAAACAAATTTAACGAATATGCACAAAGAAGCACGGTGTTTCAGAAGTGTGTACAACATATTACTTATTGTATGTTAATATAATCGTCGATTTAAATGATTACTTGAAACTCGTAGTATTTCATCGTTCAGTTTTCTAAGAAAGATACTTCTAATATACATCATGTTTTCACTGTAATTGTAATTTCACTGTAATTGTTGTATACATTATATATATATATATATACATATATATATACACACATATATATATATACATATATATATATATACATATATGTATATATATAATTGACGTGTGATGTTAAGAAAGCAAAACGTGTGATGCTAATTACTATGACCATGCATACCGCTGATACCGTACATACTTATGTGATAATGTAATTTCTCCGTATTTACAATGAATAAATAATGTAAACCAATACTCATTCAATATGTTTACTGTTGAGGTGTATACTCTTGGTTTCTATGGGAACTTCCATAGACAACAACAACATGTCTTACGACATATCATCAAGGTGATCCCATCTGAACGATTGTCCTCCAAAAACACATTCGCCTTTCCTCGTCCCATTCTGATACACCTTAACAGCTATGTTACACGGCTGTAACACAACTGAATTTTTTAGACTAGAGAGCAATGTCGTTTTCTATATGATTCAGCACAAACGAGTATATCAAAATTGTAATTTACACCTGGAAGTGCCGATGCACTAAAGTGGGGGTTAAGTAGCACTTTTGGTTAATTGTATCTCTTGTCTGGCAAGTGGATTACATGATGTGTCAAAGTCGGTGCGTCTCTGGAGACGATAATCCCTGGGTCAGGAGCTATAATTAGAACAGCACCACCTCCCAAAATTGCAGCAGTGATCTAGAATGATGCTACTTATTTACATCGTCTGGTCGTAGTTGCGCATGTGGTTGTGTCTTTGATGTCGACACAATTGTTTCTGAACAAGCATAAGCATGAGTCATCTAAGATGGGCAGGGCTTGTAGAGAAAATGGGAAAAGAACGGATGGCAAAGAGAGCAGATGTACAGAGACGGGAAGGGAAAAGGAGGCGAGGAAGAACTAGACTGCGATGGGAAAACTATGGAAAAAGAGATTTTGAAGGATTGGGAGAAAGGTGGAAAACGAGAACGAATGATCTGGTGAGAGGGCTGTGCAGGATCAGCGAGAGAAATTACAAAAAAATCAGACATCGAGCATCGGAATCGAGGCCAGTTTCACCCCTGACAGACAGGGATATATGAGGAGTTCAAATTCATGCTTGTGGAGAGCCTCAATGTAGATATTTGGGGGGTGTAAATCGAGGTTTTTGAAGAGCCTGAAGATGGAGTTATTTTGGCGAGCCTCAATTGGTGTGCAAATTGTGATTTTGGAGAGCCTTAATGTTGCTGTTTTGGCGAGCCTCAAGATGGGGAATGCAAATCTAGGTTTTGGAGAGCCTCAACCCACCAAATATCCATTATGTTCCGACGCCAGTGTTTTGGGTTTGGCTTTGTTGTCTCGGCTTGAACAAATTCGTGACCTTAGGCAACACTGAATGCCTTTTATGTCCAACACATGTGTCCATGGTTGATGACTTTGAGTGTGCGTATACGGTTACACATCTAGTTATTGTGCACAAAAGATTATGTGATTGTACTTCTAAATATTATGATAGAAGCCTAATGCGATTGAGTTTAGAAGATAAATGGGGGCATGCGAGCAATCACCTTAAAGAATGTAATCTAGGTTCTCTCACCAAAACCGGAGACCAAAAATGAATTATTTCATAGCCTGAGGTGTGTACCTCTTCTACCACTCCCCATTTCATTTTTGGTTTTATCTGAACATCCTTGATCGAAAATATAAACGATAATTTATGATGGCATTTTTCAGTTGAACATTAACCGTGGGCTTTGAACTATACATTTCTTGAATATTTATTCATTAATGACATCATATATTTTCATAGGTGTACATATCATGTTCATTATGCCTTACATAAATAAAACAACACACACACACACACACACACACACATATATATAACTATAATCAGTTAGACCCTACTAAACTTGAGTGTCTTTAGTTTATAATAAAATATATAAATCGTAAACTAAAATAGTATTGTCTCTAATTATTTTTACAAAACCTACATATAAAATGCACAAACGAGGTAGCGAATCGTTGTTCCTAGAGTGTAGTTTCATTTTTGCTAAGGGATCATCTCGGAACATCGATGTCCGATGTCAAGCGAAATTATTTTTGTTTGGGGGACTGGGGTCTGAGGCAGTTTTATCTGGCGTCGGACATCGACCGACACTCTTACTTATACTGGTATCATCATATAATAATGTTTAAAAAATTGGGTGGGTGGGGGGCTGAGGCAAGATGAAAGTAATTTCGTCTGATATCGGACATCGACGTTCTGAGATGACCCCTAAGTGAATCGAATTGTAGACGCACCGCGCGCACCGTGCACCTCCTAGTAGACCTACTACAAGTTAACTTCCTGTCAATTTCGGCTGTTTATTACGTGGTCCAATAGAGCTGGTAGCTTGATTTGAGCGGGGCTATTTATTGACACCGCGTTATTCATACTTGTATTTCGGCGCAACGCTGCTTTTATGTGCTACTACGGAACCCAGATTAAGTAATTAAACATCACTGCATTTGTATCGAAGATCGTCTCACGGAATATGTGTCAGTTTCTTCCAGATATGGAAATATTGGGGACCGAGGAGTAAATCAAGAAGCATAAATTATGAAAAGTTTATATTTTAATTTAGATAAGGCATAAATAACATGTTTGCATTCTGAACAGATATTATGTCATTAATTAATAAATATAAACAAATAGGCTTCAAAACTGTTGGTTAACCATCGCTGGTTCATCGTGTCTGCAGGCACACAAAATAGCGTTTGTATTTGCGATCAGGGATATCCAGATGGAAACAATAATTATTTAACAAATAAAATGTTGAATAGGTACATATTTCATTTTATAAAGTAACCTATTTCAGTCCCTAGTCTAGTTTTTTCGAAGAAGCTGCCTGCCTGGCATCCGTTTTTGTTTGGCTAAATTCAATCCCAGTAGATGTCCGAGACAATATTTAGAAGTACAATCACATAATCTTTTGTGCACAATAACTAGATGTGTAACCGTATACGTACAGTCAGCGTCATCAGCCATCATCACATGCTCTGAACACAAACAGAAATGTGCTTAATACAAATAAATAAAAATGGCTGCCTAAGTCTCGTTTTCGGCGTACGCATGCTCATTGCGGCACCTTTATAATGTATACCATCGCATCGCGTATCGCATCGCGCATCGCGTATCGCATCGCGCATCGCGTATCGCATCGTGCATCGCATCGCGCATCGCATCGCCCATCGCATCGCGCATCGTCCATCGCATCGCGCATCGCCCATCGCATCGCTCATCGCATCGCCCATCGCATCGCGTCATCGCCCTATGGCGCTGCAGATTGCCACACAAAAACGCGATGGCCCTTCTCGGCCATCATAGGAAACATTATAATGGCCGCCTAAGTAAAATTTAAATGTGGTCTTACCCTATATGTTCCAAATATGTTAGTAATTTAATGTTGGTGTAAAGTTCTTATAGTGTTTGGAAATGAGAAGTACAAATAATTGGGTCACTTGGTTTGATCAATTGTGGGACTGTTTGCATGCCTCGTGAAAGTGATCTTTAAACGATGTCCTAACGATCCTGTATATTACTAAATGGCCGCCGAATGATCCATTTTATACTACGTTTTCACCCTAGTTTACATTCTTTGTTTGTAGCTCTTTGGTAATGTACGACGGATAGCGGGGAACGTGGTAAATGGAACCACGGCGGACCACGTGAATAACGCGATTCGCCATTTCCAGTTGTTGATGCCGAAGGATGCCTTCTGCCTCTACCAAGCCGGAAACTAAGGCCTCTGTGGAGGTCACCGATTCCATAAAACAAGTTATTGTTATAGTGGAAAAGAAAGTTCGTAATCTAGAGAAGAGGAAGGTAAAATTTGACCTGTATTGCAGCGTTGGGAAATAGACGATCTTGAAATTGCGTAGCGTAGCGATGAACTCGTAATCGCTGAAAAACACGATTTGCCCTGTTTCGATGAAGTAGTGAACTTTTAAGATTGTTTGTTATAATTGTTTAATAGTTTATTAAGTGTACAGGTTAACCAGTGTACTTGTGATACGGTTGATTTTTTTTAAAGTTTATTAGTAAGTAAAAGTTAGAAATGCAAGAATTCCGAATTTGCGACGAGCGTATCGTTGGCTGTCAAAATGGCCGACGCCATTTTTCGCACGTGTACTTCCTAGTTTCCTAGTTGTTTCCAGCACTCGGCAACGTTCTATTAACTGACTAGTCTGTATATATTGTGGTTACAGTGTTATGATCTTATGAGGTCTAATTCAACTAGCCAGCCTTTTTCAGAACATTATCGCCCAGCCGACCTTTCTATGTTGGCACTGAGGCACTGCCAGGGTGCTTGTCGTCCTCACTCCTCAGTGGTTCTTTTACGACCCAAATTGAGACGAGTCCGCTAAGAGTCTAGGCATAATCCAGCGACCCTCTTGTCTTGGATCAGTTGAGACATATTATTGGGATGTTTCCCCCAAATAAAGAGTAGTTCCTTCTGTACTTGAAACATAGGCCTACCCAGAATGAGACATGTTTAAATGGCCCAAAATAGTTCCGACTTGTCCTCCTACTGACTCTACTATTAACTAATTATTAAGTTACCCTTAACTGAGTCAAGACTTAACTCTAACTGAGACTAAGTCGTAACTAGGCTAGCAATGGTGTAACATTTTGTGTAAAATGAAAGTAGTTATTTCTTAGCTTGACAGGGTTTCCGCCAGAAAAAATAATTTGGGTACAGAGTTAGTCAATTGTGAGACCGCTGAACTGGCAAGCTAAGCCTGCCACAGGCGCCGTGATGGATGGGTGTGAGGGCCCTCCCCCAGAAAAAATTGGATTTCTAGATGCTCAGAGAAGTGATTTCCCGACATTTGGAGTCGGAAATCCCGCCCGGCATCTTGTTGTGTTATCTGTCTTCACCATGAAACAGTGAATACTCGAAAACATCGCGAAAAATGTACAGTCATGACAGCACGCCGTGTTCTCTCCTGAGGTGAAAGCGTCAATCCCGCAGTGAATACCACGTTTAGCCAATCACAGAATAGCTAGCATAAACGTGTTGGCACAGGCTCATTCTTCACCTTTAAAAACGTCATCAAGTATGAGTTTCATTGCACAGAATATTAAAAAAAAAATTAAAATCTGGATTTATTTTGGGTACGTATCTGTACCTTAGAATTATTTTTGGGTACATAATTCTACCTTGCTGGCGGAAACACTGCTTGAATGTCAGCTAAAATTACAACATACACATAGTAATTAACAATATTGTTGGTAATAACATGTTTTAATTGTGCTCTTCTAAATGGGCCCTTTCTTGACAAACACATGACCGTGTGCTCACACTGTAGCTAATTCACTTGGATAAATCCTAGTGTTGCCTATAATTCATCAGCTAAGGGACACTTGGTTTCCATATTACTGTGTACTTTATGTGTACACAATTTTCACTATTGAGTTGATTTGACAGGTTACATGTCTGAATAACATTAACTTATGTTCTAGGCACTTCAGCGAATTCCGCTCATGCATATTTTTTGCATGCCAAATCGCATTTAACACAGCTCCATCACACATGGGTTGCAGTAACCCGCGACCGCAGCGGCGCATGTTGATTCAAATCGGAGTGAACGCTGTTTAGGATATTATATTCCTGAAACGTTTAAACGTCAACTCAAGTAATTTTTGCTAGTAAATAATATTAATGACTTATATAAATAGCATTCTTTGTTGAATTTTAAATGAACTATTCATGAAAATAGTACTGCTGTGATTGATGTTGCTGTTTTTCTTCTTTCTTCAATCACACAAATTGTTATCTTGCGCCATGAAATTTACATATGTATCACATGTATTGTGAGGCCTAATCAGCCACTCGTGGCTTTATATCATTACAGAAACCATGGCAATTTATGTATGGTTGGAATGTATCATAGTTTCAGTAATAAACCATTAATAATTATTGATTTTATCAAGTTACCTGTTTAAAAACATGGGTCATCAAGCAAGTCCCACGACCAGAATTTGGGTCACAGCGAAAAAAGGTTAAGAGCCGCTGACTTAGATACCCGCTATCATGTTCACTTATCTAAGTTAGCAAATTGTTAAATTTAATTTTTGGTACTCGTGCACTTTTTCATGGAATTGCCAGTGTCATAACTTTACTTGAAATACAAATGCTGAAATGACAAAAACGTTTCTCATTAGTCATCTTTGGTGATGCAAAAACTGTATCAAATCAATTCAAATAATGTAATATTTATGTGATTTTATAAATTACATACTACTGTAGATAAATTTATGCAATCAAAACTTGATAATTTATTATTTGGGTAGGTTCCAACGTAACTTGGTATTGCCCATATATGTTGGTAAACTCGGCCCGCAATCAATACAGTAGTCCCTCTCTTCAGCGGACACATCTGTATCCAAGCATAAGTGTCCCGACATGGCGGGTGTCCGCTCATCGGAGGGACAGGCATCTTAGTGCTGGAGTTCAGACCAGTACAATGGACACATGGTATAGATGTGGCAATATGTCAACGCATTGACTGATAGGAATTAAGCATTATATATATATGTGTTTATTATTACTGAGATGTATTAAAGAATAAAGACTTGGTCATGAAGTACGTCATATCGCCTGCCCGGCACCGTCCGCCCGACTCCCTCTGTCGATCTGACATTTTCCTCAACCGCGCACTGGTCACTCACTCACTGCTACTAGCCTACGCAACGGTATCGGCCTGGCGTTGCAGTAGAATTTGCTGCGCGTATGGCAGCATTAAAAAAAAAAGTCAAACAAAACATCTCCGTTACAACATTTTATAAATTGATATTCTCGAACGATTTGGATATTCTTTAGGTAAAATACTTTGTAAGTAATTCGCAAGTTGACGATTTTGGCTTCCCCCTTACTGGCTAAAATAATAACCTGGAAATGATCAACCGAATATTTAAATCAGTTGCTACATGCAGCAATCGTTAATTGTCTCACTTCATTTTTCATCCAATTTCGAAAGATTCATTAATGCACAAATTATGCGTCACTTGATAATGTGTTCCACCGTTTCATCTGCTGACAACCAGTTCATCTTTTCCAGGCACTGGTAATATTTGCCGCTTTGCGTAGCGCAGCATCATTTTATGATGCTTGTTTATTATTTCACCTCGGTTTAGGCTTAATGTTGGGCTACATTGAAAACAATTGAGACGAACCTTTTATACATCATATTTGTGAATCTTAATTGCAATTTACAAGATGAAAAGGCGACACCAAGCCAAAGCCCTGACTGGGGCAGGAGGCGTGAACGGGAAGCCTTCATTCATGGCATTGCTGGCAGCAAAAGTGATTGATAACAGCACAAAATTAACAATCCCTTCCTCCACATTCAGTCTGCCTAAAGTTTACAGACCGTAATCAAAGGAACTGGACAAACACAACGATTACAACAAGGACGACAGGCTCGTTGTTACCTGTACACGTGTACTTGGTGTTACCATTGACACACACCAATCTGTATGTCCGCCATTTTCTAAACAAATTCGGCAAAAAATCTTCAAATTAATTAATACTGTCCGTCTTAGGAGGGACATATAACCAAAATATCCTGTCCGCGTACACAAGGTGTCCCCTCATCAGAGGGACATTAACATGGCAAAACGGTCTGTACATTTACAAACTGTTCCGACATAGCGGGTGTCCCCTCGTCAGAGGGTCAGCTGAAGAGAGGGACTACTATAATAATGTAAAATTAATGGTCATTATATCGAATATTAATTTCAAATCGTGGTATCATACATAGATATAAAAAACCTGGTAAATTTTATTGATTCTTGTTTGTAATATGTTTCAGCTGAAGCTAGATGGCTACCGCCAGAAGTATGCTGATGGGGAAGAACTCAATGCTGACCAGAAGGTTTGCTCAATACTTAATTTATAAGCTAGGTTAATGCAATCATTTTTACAACCATTTTCATACTTTTACTTTCTAGTAATTTAATTCCTTAAAACTTTGAGGTCCACCACCAGCACATTTAACTCTTTTTATCCGACACACCTTTCCCAAATAAGCCTCCTAGTTCCCAGGCAATTTTTTTTGGTACTGAAGTCATGTTTTTGTCTGTTCGGTCTATGTTCATTATGTAATTCTATTTATTCTTTATTCATCAGCAAGCACCAAAACTATACATCAAATGAAAGTTACTAAAATGATCTGTGTAATTAGGTATGTGACGAAATCGGTCAAAGAACCCGTTTTGCATCATTTTCCACAGTCGCTATCAAATCACCAAAATCATTCACGATAATAAAACTTACACCCATTGACCATTGTATTATTCCTTGTTCAGTGATCATTACATGAAGTCCGCTTAGTTATTTATTGATGGTTTTTTAAAGTGGTACATATTGGTCGCGGGAAGCCATGTTTTGCTTTTTATATGTTCACTGCTTCTGGTCTTGGCGGAAGACAGCCATGCCCCGGATGGAGTTAATATTATGAAGGATTCCCAAAGAAAAAACAGATTATAAAGACCAATTTGGCATGTCTGTTAAAACAGGTAAAGTAATAATCGACTGGTAATGTAATAAATTGACCAGTAATGTAATAATCGACCGGTAATGTAATAAAAACGACTAAGTTGATTATGATGATGATGATAAATAATTACAATGACGAGGAAAATGAAGACAATTAAGGGGTTACCTTAGTAATGATGATGAATATAATGATGATGATGATTATTATGATGATGATAATAATGATTAAAACAATGCTGATAATGTTGATAACGTCAGTGATGATGAAGGTAATAAATAATAATGATCACGAGGAGGAAGAAGATGAAGACAATGAAGGCGCCGTCTTAGTGATATGAAGGTGTTCGTTTTGGCAATCAAATGTAAATGTTTTTGCTTTCGGCATTCAAATACAAATTATTTTTTATTCAAATGCAAGTGTTTTTGTTTCAAATGCAAATGTTTTTTTATCCTGAAACTCAAATGCAAGTGCAAATATGACATTTTAAAATGTATTTGCATTTGAACCCAAGCCAGTCATTGATGCATGAAGTTGTATTTCTGGCGATACTATAATTAAACCGACATGTTTACACAAACTCCTCCTAACGGTCGTTTATCTAATGGTATCAATTTCATGTAACATCAACAGTGAAGACCAACACATCTCCTGATTGGTTGACTAAAAATCATGACAATCAACTATCTTTACAAGTGTGGGTATTTAATTTGCAGCGGCCTGTGTTTGCGAAAGTCATACCATCACGATGCACCGTCGGCATGCATTTTCGCTAAATCGCAGACAATCTTCTTCTGACTTTTCCCGTTATCTGGTGTCGTCGGTATGGGTGGTAATTTTCTTTCTCCGTGTCGCCCTGTCCATCACCACATCTGCATTTATACCCACAATTTCCATGGCTCTTCTGCATGAGTCTTTCCATCTGGTCTTTAGTCGTCCTCTCCTTCATCCTGGTATCTCTGCATTTAGCACTCTTCTCATTATGTGCTCCTTTTCCCTTCTCATCACATGCCCATACCATTTCAATTTCAGTCGTTTCTCTGTTATCTTTTTGGATGCTTGTGTCATTCTCATTGCTCCTCTAATATATTCGTTTCGGATCTGATCTTTCTTTGTTACTCCACACATCAACCTCAGCATCCTCATCTCATTCATCTCTATCCTTGCTTGATGACTACTGTTTTATAGATCTTCAACTTCATTGCCATCCTCCTGTTGCACTGTATCAGTCTGATGTACTTTTCCGGTATATTCCTTTCTCTCGCACATCTCCTCCCTTGGTACCTGATCATATGCTTTCTCCAGGTCTATAAATACCACTCTGATGCCCTTCTGTGTTTCTCTATTGTTTGTTTGAGAATGAAAAGTGCATCTGTGGTACTCCTGCCGGGCATAAACCCAAACTGACTTTCATGTATGTCTGTGCATTCTCTCATCCTCTTGTCTATGACTCTCCCATATCTTAAAGGTGTGCGTCAGGAGTTTGATACCTCGGTAGTTCTTACACTCCTGAATGTCACCTTTTTGCTTGAAGATTGGGACCTTATGCTCTGTCGCCAAGCCGATGGTATGTGTTTTGAAGTTGCCCATACATTTCCAAGTTTCTGTTGGTATTTCATCTGCTCCTACAGTCTTCCCACTTTTTATCTCTCTGAGTGCTTTCTGTTTCTTCGTCACTGATACTCCATACCATTCCTTGATTCACATCCCTCTCCTCGGTTTCTACTCTCGGGTTTTCATAATTCATCAGCCAGTTAAAGTATTGGCCCCATCTCTCTTTGATGTCATCGTCTTTCATCAACATTTCTCCCGTTGTACTTTTGACTGGACGTATCTGGCCTATGTCCTTTCCTGCACGGTCTGTAGCTGCTGCTATTCTATAGATGTCTTTCTGACCATCACTAGTTTCTAGGTTGTCGTACAATCTCTGCTGCTTCTTCTCTCAATCTTTCCACCACCTTCTTAGCTGTCGCTTTCAGTCTCTTGTACTCTGCCCTGTCTATCTCTTCTGTTCGTTTCCAGTTAAATCGCAGACGATAAGTTTATTAAATAAAGGAATGCTTTTAAAAACTATACCATTGTGAAGAATATTATGGTGTCGTTCCAATGATATTAAATATGTATTATTTAACATGGACTGAACGTTGTAAGGGCTGCGTGATCGGTGGCATGTCATAGTTTAGCACTAGGTCTGGCCAGATCCAACAGTAACACTTAATATTTTGTTACTAAGCACATTACAACAGGGATAGAAATATGAGTTACATAATTAATCAACAAACATTAAAAAATATTCCCACAATAGATTAGAGATTTAAGACAGACTTATTTTTGGGCATCAGAGAAATTCTACTAGATACTGTTCAATAATAAGCTGAATCCAATGTTATGTTTTATTTGATTAATGATGCTTTGTGTCTTGAATGAAGGGCATGTATACATAGTTGATGTAATGAACTAGTGCATGAACTTGAAGTTCCTGTTTAAAAACGTTTGCCAAGTATATTTGTGTTAAGGCCAGACACCCCAGGTGAAATGGTGTTTTTTTTTTTAAAAATACTGAAAATGGTTTTCTGCCAGATTATTATACCTTTGTATGCATACTATCAATAAAGTTCACTTCTATGACAATTACGTACCTCTAAGTGAGTTTTAGTCATGGATCAAGCATGTCGATATCATGTAATGAAATCCATTACGCAATCTTTGACAGCCATTTTCTCAAAAACGTTTTTCTTCAAATTTCTGCATTTGGAAACGGGATATCTCTTGGAATAATTATGCTATAAATAATGTTTTCAGTGTAATTATAACTATATGTGTCGAGTCCTAACGAAATGAGTCACATGTACAAATTAAAAAATATTGAGTTATATATACAGACCTGCAAGTCACCTCAAATTATGGTATTACAGTGAGGGATGAAAATATTACGGACTGTGACCATGTTGGGTAATCACTGAAATTTAGGTTGCACTATATTCAACAGGTGGCAGCATATGTATGCAGCATGTTGTGACATGGTTTTTCATTCGCTGAGTCTGGTCGTAATGTAACCAATAGGAAACAGCGTTATGACAAAATCGCATTTCCGCGATCAAACAAAACGAAGTCACGCGGCATGAAATGATGGCTGACAGCGAAACGACGCCACCACCAACCCAAAAGAAATGTGTAATGCAAAAATGTAGTGAGTGTTGTACTTGTAGTGTTAGGCCAACTGACTGTACTAAGACTAAGTTAGTGTATTTATTGAGGAGTTTAGTGTATCATTTACAGCCTATCATGCAGTTAGGCGATGTCGATGACAGTTTAATGTAATGGTTTTGGTCCATCGCTACCCCCCCCCCCCCCCCCCCCCGTCTATCATTTATTATACTAGATTTGAGTAGGCTAGAGTGTAGGTGGTGTTGATGACAGTGTAACTAATGGTTTTGACCCAGTGTAATATAATGGTTTTGTTCCATCGCTCCCCCCCCCCCCCCCCCCCCCCCGGTGACAATATCTTACATTGCATTACTGACAGGAAGCCTATATTCCTGAAAATCAGTGTAAATGGGAAGATGGATTACTGACAGGAAGTTTTTGGGGTAGGCAGGTCTGTATATACCGTTGGAAAGAGCATATAATCAGCTTTAATATGATATATATATTGTGGGCGTAAGTAACGTAATCCTAGCTGAAGTTATGTCACGATGAACACACATGGGGTAGAAATGTTCAAACTGAGAAAAAGCCGTTTTAAGTTTTGGTACGTTTACTGAAAAGTACCTTAGTTACCATGAACGGATTTCTCTGTTAAATATCTGAAAATATGAACAAAATGTATGGGATATTAAAAAAGTTATGAGCAAAAGACTTCCATGTATACTAGTGGAGTGGTATGTTTTTACGAATTTTACAGCACACACAAAAACAGTCTGGTCTGTCGGGTAAATGCATTTATTTATAAACTGACATTGTTCTAATAAGTGAAGCACATTGCTATAAATAGCATTACCACAGCGGCCGCCGCGGCAGTTGAATCTGGTCAGTTTTGACGCTAAACTACGACAGGTCACCGGTCACGCAGCCCTTACATCATTAAGTCCGCGTTAAATGCTACATATTTAATATCACTGGAACGGCAAGATAATGTTCTTTACAATGGCATAAAGTTTTTAAAAGTATTCCTTTATTTGACGAACTTATCGTTCGTGATTGAGCGATGATACGCGCCAAAAGTGTCACGCCGACGGCGCTCCGCGACGGTACGGTTTTTGCAAAAACAGGTCGCGGCAAATTAAAAACCCGCACTTCTAAACCTATTTGGATCATCATGAGATCTGCTCGACCAATTAGAAGACGTGTTCGTCTTCACTGCAGTCATTGCACGAAGTTTCTGCGTTAAACCAAACGAAAGTTATGTCAAATTATCGTATAAACATGAATTTTTGGTAATGTTATCGCCTGAAATTCAAGTTCGTGTATATACACACCTATGCGTCAGTTTCAGACTGTTCAGATGATATATGTTATGTGATATTTTAAAAAGGTTTACAAGTGCGGAAATCGCATTTAGTGCGACCTAGTTGCACGGTTTTCGAGAACGCCACCGCAGACGGTGACGCTTTGCTAAAAATAGTAACATCTGCCTGGTAACGTCAGCATGCCGCTGGATATCCGCTAGGCGGACAACCGCGTTGCGCTGGTTGTCCGCTAGGCGGATTCGGTGCCTAGCTGTCATACAGGCAATCCCTATTCACAGTTCGCTGGCTTCACTTAATAATTGATTTTAAAGTTGAAATTCATAGACTAATATTCCAACCTTACTCTGTTAAATATAAAATAAGAACTTAGTACATTTGTTGTTTGCTTACTGGTAGTAATAAATAGCCAGTTTAAGATTGGTATTTCCACCATTATAATATTCATTTATTGCCACAATTATATTATTGTGTATAACTATATATTATTTAATTAATAATTATATATTCCTAAGTTTATACAGCTATTGTAACAACAGAGACTAGCAATAAAATTTGAGTTGTTGATGCAATTATTCATTACTCTGTGTATTTAAATGCAATTCACTTTGCTAAGTATAACTAGTATAGACATTAATTATGCAAAGTGGGAATTAAGTGACATCTAATGATAGTAATTAAACTTTTTATGTAGTACTATGATAAGAAACGTTAAACGTTAAATGAAAAATTTATAATGCTTTTGAAATTTTTTATAACACGAATGAGGATACCAAATTTACTATGTCCGCCATTTAATTTTATGATAATTACATTAATCAATTATGTAAATGGCAACTAAGTGAGTTCTAATGAAAATGTTTGTGCTGTACTATTTTACAACATGCCTCAAATATTAATGATGTGCTTTTGGAAAAATATGTATTCAAAAATTGGGATTCTACATTTAATATGTCCACCATTTTATTTTATGCAAATTACTCCACAAATTATTCAAATTGTGGTAATTAATTGATAGCAATGAAACAGTTTATTCTGTACTATTGTAAACGCCATTACTGAGTTAATTACATGCTCAATATAACAATTTCTTCACAAAACATTGGGAATCCTCATTCAATATGGCCGCCATTTTGTAATAATTATGCTAATGATGAACCAATTTTGAAAAAAAATTGGGATTGAAATTAACTATAATGAAACAAGATATATTACATTTTCTGATACCCTGTAAATATACTCTAAACAATTAATGACATGACATGAATTGCATCTTGTTACAGTCTATGATTCAATATGTCAGCCATATTATGCTAATTAGGTCATGAAATATGCAAATTAGGTCAACGAAAATGCAAAAAATGAATTCCTCGTGTGAAAATACCTATATATGCCAAATTTTAAGTAATTACCTCAATTAATGACTTATCTGTTGTGAAAACAATGACAAAAATTGTAAAATAGGGGTACACCCTGGAAATACTGTGACCCTATTCTTTCTGTGTTATTTTTCATGTTCACCGTTCCAACGAAAACCCCTGGGGTAGTAACATTTCCAACTTAATAACTTTGTCAGTAGTTGTCCGATTTTCATGAAATAAAAATCATTTACTTCAGAAGAAGAAGCTCTTTACATGCATAACAAAACATGTTTAGGTAATGCAGTTTTTATTTTTCATGTGGTAATGCTACTATAAACAAAAACAACATAAAATTGCAAAAGAAAACTGCTGCAAGTTTATATGACTCACAAAACAAGTCGGTGAGTTTATTCTCATTTTCCCACACTGGCACCACCACGACCCCTGCCATCATTGCCATGTCCCCTGCCAGGACTACCACGTCCCCTGCGAGCACTGCCACGAGTTCTCAGATGCCTGGGTCGGAGAAAGCTATGGCAAAGGCTGGCGAGGACGGCGACCTCGGCCACGTACACCTCCTCTGCGTGGTGTGGATGCAACAGCATTGGGAGCTGTGGAGGGCCCCGCCACGGGGGCAGTAGATGGCCCCGCCACAGGGACATCCTCCCTCTCAGGGGAGCTTGGACACAGCATGTCCTTATACAGGTCCTTCACAAACGGACGAATGTTTGTGTGGAGGTAATGTTGGTGGTCGTAACTGAGGCCGGGTGGCTTGATGGCGACTGGTGGTACAGAAAGCAGCAAGGCATTGCTGCAAACCAGGAACTCGAAGCACTCTTCTGGGTTGCTGCATGTTGTCTTTACAAAGACCACCCTAGGGCTGGCTGCATCAAACCTGTGAACAATGTTTAACACAGTTTAAATAATTGTTTATCATCTTTCATTGCATACAGGCATAATGTCATAACAGGCAAATATGTTTTCCTTGGTTTTATATTTGACAAACACAAAAAAGATGCATGCAAAACATCAATGTATCAGCCGTGCATACGTAGGTCAAGTAACATTATCAGGGTCAAGTAACACAATTATTGTAATCATGTAAATAAAGTAACGATAAACAAACATTTTCTTATGAACACACTAACTCACCTGTGACGAGAACCCTTTATGTAAAGCTTTATTTAGCATTCATAGCATTTATTTCCTTTAATTTTCTGTTATTAAACGACTGATATTGTGGATACTACTGGGATAAATAGATAGCGTTGAATGTACCTGAAGTGAAAGTACTTCTTGATGCCTAGCAGTGCCTTGAAGTGGGGACGGAGGTGTGCTTGCCAGTCTGCCACAGGGACGAGGGAAGTGCCGTCTTCTTTGTCAACCAACTGGGTGGAATTCACCACAGACTCGAGCTCAGTCAGTGACGATATTGCGTGGTGTTTGAATGCCCGCGTAAGAAGCCCAAAGCAAGCGTCAGGGGCAAACTTTGTGTGTCCCACAACTAGAAAGTTGAGTGTGATGGACTGGTGGAGACCAATGGCGACCCCCCATGCACAATACCACAGGACAAAACGGTTCTTGTTTTGTACAGTGAAGGTCGCAGTGGTCTCACCCGGTCCAAAACATTCAGCAGACCCCAAATATGCCACACTTCCTAAGGACCAGGTCACTCGGCAGGTGAATTTGCTGCGCAAAGTCGAAACTAGTGCATCGAGATCTGCCGGCTGCAGGGAGCACTCCTGCTGAACTCCACCAGTTTCATCTCGCTGCAGGTCTGCTTGGCAGCTGTCACCATCCCGTTGTAGAATGTCCTGGCCATGTCAACAACTCGCAGGTGTTCCTGTGAAATGCGACCAGTTATGGCAGGCACATCCACAGATGGCAAATATAATTTCATATGCATTTATAAAAAGGCCAATCAATAGTCCAGTGCCTTGTTATGACACACATTAAAACAACATTGCCATGACATGCCAATGGTGTATCAGTATGTCGACATCATTCCTCCATATCACAGAAAGTCACAACTTTAATTTATTCTTTATGTCAAGCCCTGACTAACTCCAGTTTAATGAAACTCGGCAGTCTATTAGGCTTGGTTATAGTAACGATCTAATTAATTAGTAATCTGTCATGATCTCACTCTGATGGCCTGATAACGTGCACATGCATTCACCCAAATACAATCATGACAATGCCCTGTGCCACTGTTCATGTAAATATAATCAACCACAGACAGTGAGCCGACATTCAAATAATAATTTCATGGTGTATATAATATCACACTTCGATAGCATGCATACCTGAAACTTTGGCCAGTTCTTCGTCCACCGAGTCAAAAACTATGTCCTCAGATTCGGTAGCTACTTCCATGGCATCGTCAAAGTCGTTCCTTCGGTCATCAAAATGGTCATCCTCGTGGGATGACCTGCTATTACAAACTTCTGAATCTGAGTCTGGTTCGTCACCTTTGCCACACTGTACTCCTCCAACAAACTATCGATCTTTTCTCTATCGGAATCCGCCACATTGCAATTAATTAACCTCGCTAACTCGAGCGCCATTTTTAAAGGGACTGACAAAGAAAGCCGCAATGCGCATGCGCCACAGCTGCGGAGCCAATGACAGCAGTAGCATTAGTCACGCGGCTAGCAACAAGGCGTCGAATGTTTACATCATAGCTCGCACGTCAAGCCCTCCTATTGGCTAAATTCAAACCAGGTCAAGGCGACCTCACTATATTTAGAAAGATGACATCCAGCGCTCTCTGGTGGTATCAACATGTTGAGGGACAGCCCACAATTTCCGCGAAAAACTGCATTACAAATGTTGCATTTTCGGCTTTGTTTTAAGGAATTCATGCATGATATTTTACACAGCTATCAGAAAACTACTCTATAAACAGCAAATAAACGCACATTTAACAAAAATAGCGACATCAGTCGATAATATACATATTAAGGACCAAGTTTATTGAAAAAAACGCACAATCATAAATGTTGCGGTTGCAACACATTTTGGCGTTCGACAAATCTGTACATCTGACTCATTTCGTCAGGACTCGACACATATATGGATTCAATAACAAATGGCAGTGTTTCCAAATTTGCCAATATTTTTTCAAAATGGTGGCCATTTTGTTTGTTACCATGAAAACGGGGGTCTGGCTGAAAAAAGTTCAATATATATTTTACTCAGTAAGACCCATTTCATGCATTGGGCAGAAAAAATTGAACTGTTTGCACAAAATAAAAAATAATCCATCTACCTTAATATACAAAGCCCACTTTCCTATTGCTATGTTTGCAAGAGAATCTTGGTAATAGATCAGAAGTAGTTGATTCTTATTCATTAATTGCCTCTGTGCTGAATCGGCACTCAAATGATCTAATCCTGCGTGCTTTGCCAGCGATGCAACGGGGCAAGGACCAGAGCCAACTGCAAGTGCTTCGTTGTTTTGACCCTTCCTCGTGGCTATAGACGGCTACGTGATTGTGATTATGACAACATGCCCGATTTTGCGAATAAAACGAAAGTCACTCAAATTATAAATATGATGCCACCTTACAGAGAAAAGTACAATGAATTGTTATTTAGACAGTATATGTAAGGTGGCGCCATCAGCGGCATTATTACCGTATTTTGCTGATATCTGCATTAGCTTCCCGTCATATCATGTAACTTTACTGTTTTGTAAGAATGACTCGGGAGCAGAAAAATGGAAAAACAGCAGGCCGAGACAACATTCCAGCAGAAGCCTTGAAAGAAAATACAAACACAACAGTGGAGATGCTCTACCCACTCTTCCAGAAGATCTGGGAGGAGGAGCAGGTGCTAGCAGAATGGAAGGAGGACTACATCATCAAGCTGCCCAAGAAGGGCGACCTCGGCAACTGTGCCAACTACAGAGGCATCACACTCCTCTCAGTAACTGGCAAAGTCTTCAACAGAATAAAAGATGTCATGACCCCTACTTACATGAGGAGCAAGCCGGCTTCAGGATGAACAGATCCTGTGTGGACCAGATTGCAACACTGTGAATCATCGTGGAGCAGTCAATAGAGTGGAACTTCCCGCTCAACATCAACTTTGTGGACTACGAAAAGGCCTACAGTGTTGACAGAGAGACCCTCTGGAAACTCCTCAGACACTGTGGTGTGCCTACCAAGCTCGTGAACCTCATCAGGAGCTCCTACGAAGGAATGACCGGCAGGGTTCTCCATAGAGGACAGCTCACCAGGTAAAGACTAGAGTGCAGCAAGGATGCCTATTGTCGCCATTCCTCTTCCTCCTGGCCATTGACTAGTTCATGAAGACTTCCATGGAACAGAGATGAAATGGCATTCAGTGGATGCTGTGGAAGAATCTGGACGACCTGGGCTTTGCAGATGACATAGCCCTACTCTCTCACAACTACCGACAGATACAAGAAAAATGCATTGGCAAGCACATCTTCGCAATTAGGCCTCAACATCCATAAAGGGAAAACAAAAACCCTCCGCATAAACGTCACCAACAGAGAAGAAATCACGCTGCGAGGAAGTGCCCTTGAAGAAGTGGAAGCATTTACCTGCCTTGGAAGCATCATCGACAAACAGGGAGGAACAGATGCTGACGTCAAAGCAAGAATTGACCAAGCCAAAACAGCCGTCCTACAACTCATGAACATCTGGAATACCAAATCCATTGCACCCCACACTAAGGTCAGGCTCTTCAACTCCAATGTCAAATCTGTTGTAGTTTATAGGTCTGAGACTTGGAGGACAACAAAGGCAACCATCAAGAGGCTGCAGACCTTCACCAACAAATGCCTGAGAAGAATACTTCGGATTCATTGGCCATATAAAATCCGAAATGTGGATCTGTGGCAGAGGACCAGTCAACTTGTGTGGAAAAGGAAATCGGGATAAGAAGAAAGGGATGGATCAGGCACACACTCTGGAAACCAGACAAACCTCACCAAACAGTGCTGTCCTGGAACCTGCAGGGAAAGAGGAAAAGAGGTCGACCATGAAACACCTGGCGCTAGAACTTGAAGCAGACACCAGCAGAATGGGCTACAACTGGAGAAAATGGCCCAGGACAGGGGACGCTGGAGTCAGTGGAGAGCAGTTGTTGACAGCCTATTCCCAGTAGGGGTGACAGGCAAAAGTAAGTAACAGTAAGAATGACCCACATAGAAAAGTAACCTTGGTATCACTTTACTAAACGACATCATTGTGATATAGAAAAGGGACCATGGGGGTCAATTTTGTATTATAGGAAAGCAATGTGGAGGGGTCACTATTCAATCTCACGATCTACCCTCTTAGGTCATCATTTATTACCTCCATGTGAATGACCTGTTATAATGACTGTGTTTAGGAAGCAATCGGCCGTTACGATGGTGTCATACAAAGCTTGGAATTGGCACGAGAACTTCAGAAACAGTTTGCTGGCATCACATCAGAGGTAGGCGATTTGTGACCCATCTTAATGAAATGAGTCGGATGTCGGCAAAACTGGTTTTCCATATATGCCATTTATGTTAAAAAAAATGTGAATCCACAAATTTTTAGATTTCTCCTGGAAATGATTATTTAATATTCTTTTTATCGATTGTCACCACCTCTACTCTCTAATCAATTATGTTTTATGTATTCTAATGTAATTTTTGAGGAGCTGTGTGAAGTGTTCTGCTCGATTTCCCTAAAACAAAGCTGAAAATGCCGCTAATTGCATGTGTTCTTTGCCACCTTTTTGGGGATGATCCCTAACAAATCAGATATCCCCACAAATCTTGACATGTCATCTTTCCAAATATGGACATAGATATGCTAATAACTGCAAACTGTGACTCTCAGAAGGCAAAGAAGACACCCTATCTAATGCCAGATGTGTAAACAAGTTCGGATCACGTGGTAGCAACGGTAACCACGTGACCCAGGCGGTTTTTTGCATCGGTTCAATAGTGACGTCATTTGAATAATTCTCTGTGCATGCAGGTGCACTGTTTATTTTCACCGCATCACTGCTGTCACTCCTGACCCAGATAGTGGTAAATAAAGGAGCTAACAATGGCGTTCAGTTTGGCTTCGAGGAAGCTCTCTGTCTAAGCCCAGCCGAGGAGGTTGCCCCTATTATGGCATTCGTATACTATGACTGGTTGCTACTAATTTAAGGCAACAATGTGACAATTGCTGAATAACATGGCCAACTTCGACCAGCCACCAGCTTCTATGGCACATATGCTCACGGAAACAGCCGAAGGCAATAAATCTGAGATGTTTCGTGACATTTTTTAAAAACCTGTTCATATTACCTTTAATGGTAAGATCAGTAACTTATTGAAAAGTTGGTCTGTGCACTCTTTATGGAGTTGACACAATTAGACCAGTTGCATACTTTTGTAATTTCATTAAAGAACTAAACAAGTGATTGTTTAGTCACAATATAAACAAACTGGTGAAAAAGTCAGATAGGTTCTAGAGGTAGGTTGCTGTTGCCAGTATGACATCCTAAAATGTGCATGTTTAAGTAGGTCAAATACAAAGTTACTGTATTTGGTGTGTATTTGATCAGATGCATTGAATATGAACATAAATTATAGTTCTGATAAAAACTAATCCTGTTCCAGACAATATTTTCAAAAAGTAATAGGTATTTCTGTCGCTATTGATGTTTCAGTCGGAAAAGCTGCAACGCAAGCAGGTGAAGCGGGAGAAGTTAGAGCGGCAGGCAGCAGAATGTCAACGCCTCAAAGAACTGCTCCAATTGCAGAATCTCTTGGACAGTCTTGGATCAGAAACGGCACGGTCAGATTTTATCAGCGGCAACAATGGTGCTGTGGTGAGTGTTTAACAGAACATACACAAAATCACAGCACCTATCATAAATTGTCCAGTGAAGCAAATGTAGCTATCCACATATGTTAATTTGGTCCTAATAAAACATCCAATTCTGATGGTTAGTTTTCGAATTACAGTTATTTTCTCAATGACATCAACAACCATGAAAACTATAATACAATTTGTAATTTACAAAATAACTACCATCTACCGATCATATTACCGACAGGAATTTTCTGTTCTATTACAAAATTAACACTGAAAATTATGAAAAATAGCAAGCTCTTTCACAAGTTTGTCTTCTTTTAATAGTAGAAATGTGATAATACTAACGAAATACTGCTAAAATAAACTAATAAAGTGGGGTACGGATGGTGCTCGATCAACAAGATGGCTGTACATTACTGATGTTGCAGACATCGACACCAGGGGACCGTTTGAGTAACATTCTTAAGACCTCTTAAGCCTGATTTTTCTCCATAAAATTGAGGGTTCTCCTTACCTAGGAGTGAAAATGAAAAACTGCATTTCGCTAACAATTCATCCTGGATACGGTCCATAAAAACAGTCCTAAACATTTTACAGTTAACTACATAAAACTATACATCATTTTAATCCTTATGGTGTCTTCTAGCTATTAGAGTTGGAAATTTGTATGCACTTTACACAGGGCTCCTATAACAACCACGAAAACGGCCGGTGACGGCACATTTTCAAAAGTCGTTTTCGCTGGCCTTGCCCAGATGATACGTCTCCTTTTAATATTTGTGATGAAAAACATTGTTAATCACTTAATGGCTTGAGAAATATTTGCAATGAAACGTGTATTTAAAAAAATACATTTGAGATCAGATTGTTCCCAACAGCAGGAAGATTGTTTAAAATTTAATAATTTCTTAATGTTTTTTTCGAAGTTCTGATTCACTGCGACAGTTACTCGGACATTTGAAAATTTTGGCAGACAAGTAGGTTTCAAAACTAACTTGTTCAGTGGACAAGTGAAAATGTTTGCTTATTTCTATCGCTGCATAGCATAAAAAATGGACGCGGGTCCAAATTTAATATGATATTTGGACCTGGGGGTATAGTGTATATTTTAAAAGCGGTTAAACATTTGGGCAGTCACTTATCTCATAGGTCCATATTTTGCTGTGATATTGCAAATGCAAATACGTTATACTTTTTAAACCGGGACCTCCACACACATTTGAATACTCGCTAATCTCATAGGTGGGCGGTCCATATTTTGTTATTATTTGATTATTTTATTCAATATAAAATGTAAGCTTGTACATACATAACATATAAATACAGGGTACATTAAATATAAAGGATGACACAAGAAAGTGCAAGCACTTGTTTCCATTGTGGTCCTTGGACAGACAAACAAATACATGACACAGATATAAATAGAATATGACAAAATAACATACTAAAAAAACAATAATAAAGAGACATTACCTCCTGATTATAAGCACTATTAAGTCATTTGAAAAACCGACACTGTGCTACAAATACATAATACAAGTTTTTTTTTAATTAAACATTTAACAAAAGATGCATCATCAATAAAAAAGCTTTAAAAAATAAAAATATATAAAATAAAATACAGGTAGGACCTCAAAAATGAGATTGAATTATAAGTAAATAAATGAGCTGGTTATGATGTTATACTTTTTAGTCCTTTGGGCCAAAGGTCCAAGGGACTTATGCCATCATTCTGCATCCATTCTCTATGCGCCGTTAGCTGCCATATCTCAGAAACCGTTCAGCAACTTTTTCTATAATTTTGCATAGACATCTTAGAGTACTGCCATTATGCACGAGAAATCTGAATTTTATTGAATCATTCTAACGGCCCCCGGGGGTCAAACTGATAATTTTAATATTTTGCCTATTTTTTCAAAAACTCAGTAATGTTTTCTCTAATTTGGTATTGACACTCCATATTGTAGTGCCACTATACACAAGAAATCTGTAATTGATTGAATCATTCGAACTAATGACCTTGATACTACAGTGCTTCACGTTTGAAAAAACCAGGCGAGTGATAAATCGCTCGCCTAAATATGCCAAATAATTTAGCGCAAGCGATTTATTAGTTTAATTTTTATCCGCTCGGTGGCGTTCCTGTTTGTTTGGTGACGTTACTGCCCAGATATGCCAAAATGCAATCAAGGCTAGTCATTCCATTTAGTTGTATCCATTATGCAAGATTGATTCGGGACATCAAGCGTTGGCACTGATTGAAAGGTTGCATGCTGATAAAACATTTGAGACAGGAAGTAGTAGCGATGATATCACAGAAAATGACTGCAGTGTAACAATGCTGATGATTAAGTTGTTTTGTTTATGGGATGGACGATAGCTGTCGGCACCGCGGCTACCGCTGCACACCCATCACCTGAGCAGAGATCGTGCCAACGCTAATTTACGTGACAAGAACAGATTTTCTTTCAAACATATGGGTGTATATTTTATCACTAGAGAGCACAACATGCAGCAGGTCTAGTGACACAAGTGATAATGACAATTATCGTGAGTGATAAATTGCGTGGTGTTTATCGCTTGTTGTGCGTGAACGGAATGCCATGTATTCTGTTTTTAATTGCGTGTCTAGTAAACGTAAGCGTCTATCGTCGGACTCAGAAACTGCATCGCCATCACGAGAACAACAATATGACGAAGTCAAAGAATCAGAAAGGGCCTCGTTAGAACAAAGAGACGATAAAATTGAAGAAGACGCTTCAGCGCCCAAACCGAGTACTTCTGCGGCGGCGGCGGCATCGGCCGTTAAAGACAAAGTCAGAACATTCCGTGAAAACTGGTTACGCGACTTCGACTGGTTAAGGTATGACAGCCAGAAGAAGCTGATGACGTGCGTTTTTTGCATGGAAAAACCACACATTTCCGGCAAAACAGAATTTGCGACAGGGTGTCGAAATTTTAAACGAGAAACGCTGACGAAGCACAGCAGTAGCGGCCGACTACGCAAGTGCCGTTACGTATGCTTGGATCGCTCGGGACCGCTGTTGAGGGCGCTTGATACGCAGCGGGCGAAAGAATCGGAGCGCACTCAAGATGACCTCATTGTTAAATTTAACACGGCTTACACAATTGTGAAAGAAGAGATACCATTTACAAAATTTCGGCCACTTCTGGCATTACAAAAAAAGAACGGCATTAACGTGTCCTATGCGTAGCCAACGACATCATGTGCGCACAGTTTGTTGGCAGCATCGCGGATTGTCTCAAAAATGAGATGGCTGAATGTGTTCTAAACAGTCGCTATTTGGCAGTGATGTTTGATAGTGCTACTGACTGTTCAGTACAGGAAACAGAGGCTGTCGTTGTGCGGTATGTCAGAAATGGCCACCCTGTAAATGAATTGCTAGCCCTGGCTTCAGTAAAGCACGCGCACGCTGATGGCATCATCGATGCTATCACAACATCGTTTGCATCGATTGGCCACGACTCATTCAAGGAGCACATGGTTGCTTTCTGTGCTGACGGGGCTTCGGTGAACCACGGTGCCAGGGGAGGTGTCAAGGCAAAGTTATCAAATGAGTGCCCATGGCTTTTGGGCATTTGGTGTCTACCACACAGACTGGAGTTAGCTGTCATGGGAATGCTGAAGACCTCAGTCATGTCCGGGAAGGTTATGCATGTGCTAGACTTGCTGCATAAGACGTACCACAACAGCTGTAAAAGCAAGCGTGAGCTAAGGGAGTTAGCTGACCATCTGGGTGTTCATGTAAGGAATCCAACGAGGGCGACTGGAACCCGGTGGACACCTCACCTTGAACGTGCCGTAGCCATCCTGCTAAAAGGAGAGACCAACCTCACCACTCCTGGCCAGTACGCAATATTACTGCAACACAGCCAGCACCTTGCTGCAAGCAGCAAGAATGCACATATTCGTGGCAGATCAGTATTTGTGTCAAAACTGATGGTCAGGTTTGACTTTGTGCTCTTCTGCCATGTTCTGTTGGACCTCCTGTCCTGCATATCCAAGCTGAGTGTCAGCCTGCAGGGTGACCCTGTGATACTACCTTCTGCAGTTGCTGCGATCCAGACCTGCATCACCAACGTGAAGGCTCTCGAGGTGATTCCTGGGAAACACCTGAAGGCATTTCTGCAGTCTACCCACAGCCAGCGTGAACATGGTAATGACCAGATCACATATCAGGGTGTTAACCTGACTGACGTGCCTGACATGGACCCAGATAACTTATCATCTCTGCCTTCCTCGGACACTCAGGCGATTTCCAATGCTGTGATGAGCACTGTCCAGGGGATGCAGGACCGCTTTGCTGTGTTGCTTGGGACATCTGAGTGCACTGGGGAGCCCACTGACTCCACAGTTGTATCTTGCATGAAGATCTTCAATCATGATACCTGGCCTGCAGACGTGACCGAGACAATGTATGGTGACAAGGAGATAAATGTCTTGTTGAAGTGGTTTGAGAGCAGACTGGCAAGGCAAGGCTGCTGTCTTGATGCAGTGCCACACCAGTGGTCACTGTTCAAGAATCTTGTGAAGCACTGCTTCATGGACAAATCGTACTTGGAACTGATGAGGGTGATGATGAACAAAGACCCGTACAAGACCAACTTCAAGGATCTGCTTCATCTCATCGAGATTTTACTGGTTCTGCCAATCTCCTCTGCATGTTGTGAGAGAACAAGTCGGAAACGGATCAAATGCGACACGTGCTCCTCACTGCATGTGGACACCGTTGAAGATCTCATACTCATCTCTGCCACTGGCCCATCGCTGGAGGAGTTTCAGCCAAATCCAGTTGTGAAGAAGTAGTTAGCGTTGTCCCAGAGAAAATGCCGGCCATGCTACAAGGAGTGGCCTTGCCAACTTGACACTTTTTCTGATGAGGATGAGTGATGTGCTTTGATCACTTTGTAAGACTGGCTTTGTAATTTGCCCTAGCATATATACCGGCATGTAATGCAAAACTCATGTTTTGTTGAAGCTCTGCAGTACTAATAAGATAGCATGGGTATTTGATTATAAGCAGCTAGTGTATTCTATCCTCTAGACTAGATAGGGGCATCTAGTATTATCATGCAAGTTAGTGTTTTTTGCCTATGGGTTGGTTAGTGGTATACTTTGTGATTATAACTGCATATGGTTTTTTGTATTGTTCATATATATATATATATATACATGTATATATTATATATATATACAAATTGTACTGCATTGTTCATATATATATATATATATATATATGAACAATGCAGTACAATTTGTTCTGATATATCATTCAGGCATACCAGTTGTAATCTGAATCTGATCATTGTTGTGTATTAATATTAGGCCTATATTTTGTTTTTAGTTTACATACAAAGATACATGTATATTTACTGTTAATTATTGGTAATTTCAGGGATTCCACATACGACTTATTAATTTGCCATTGTACCATTTTATAATGCATAAAGTTAGTATCTGGCCACACATTCATATGGACGTCTGCGTTTAATTTAGATTAAATTGGTTCTGAAAACACAATTGCATACATACGAACAAAATTACTTGGCTCCTACTTTTTAAATTTGGCTCCTAAAAAATGTAGGTAGGAGCCACCTGGCTCCTAAACAAAAAAGTTAACTTTGAGGGCTGCCGGAGAATCCTTTCTCACGGTGGTTATAAAACTTCTTGAGTAGGTGCTCAACTGAGTACGCCGTCTTGAGTACAAGAGCGAAAGAAAGAGCTCCTTAGACGCAGTGACGCTGTTTTATTCAAATACACAAGCGGCCAGATGGAACTCTCTTGTTGGTGAAGATAACAAACCTACATTTATTTATAAACAACATCAACTTCCGATTATAAAACGATGGCAGGCGAAGACCTTCGCCATTGTGACATGTTTTTATTTTGTGGTGAAATGCGCAGAGGAAAATTGATAAAATAATGCCAAAGGAACGTACCTCACTGTGCACAATGAAACCAACATGGTACAAGACAATTCAAAAGATAAAATATCGTAAAATCATTAGTAACATGATTGCAAGATTGGTCACGCTGTATTGTTTCCGTAATTTTGTATCAGTGTTGATGTTATCAGATTGCCATATAATATTGGGAATATATGATGTTACGTTGTTTATAATAAATACGTACCATGTATACAAGTCGTTTTGAGTTGACATTCTTGCCTATTTTACAACTTATATTATCTTGTCAATCTGATGAACTGTTATTTCCTAAGGCTATGGTAGCACACACGTTATTTATTGAATTCATGTTCTTGGCATAAACATTGTTGCATTGTAAGAAGTCTTTAAAAGTACTTGTAAGGGAGCCGCCATTATTTATTTGCTGTGCCGGAGGATTCAGGAGACAAGTCCAATTATTATAATTATTATATCGTTGCGTGTCCCAAATTCGTGCGTTATGCAATTCAGTGGCATTTAATAATAACTTCATATAAGTTTCAATAAAAAATTCAAATTGGTTATTTCTTTTTTGAACTAAATCTGTGTTACACAATTAAGTAAGCGTTTTTTTTTAAATAAAGATACATAAATATATTAATATTACTGTACATGTGTAAGCATGAAGAAAATACGTACACATAAATAATGTCTGTTGTACTTTAGATAAAAATAGCTTACTATACCAATGTATCTAAACGGATTTATACTACACCGCCTGGCAGACCGATTCGAACACCATCTCGACTTCTCTGAAAGCAAGACAGCTATGCTGCAGTTACTGCAGGAAGACTATCCGTTTTCTCTATATTCTCCATTGTTTATATCCTCCATTGTTTGTACTGATGTACACAGCTGAATGAATTGATCCAACGTGGAATAAACAAAATGCCCAAACTTCGAAACAGCATCCAACCAGTTTCGAAACGGAATTAATTAAATTGAAAGTCCAATTTTCTAACACTGCCTCTGTGCCACAAATATGACATAGTAGTGTGTAAGAGTTTTGCAGATGTTAATTTATAACCACATATCATGATACTTTATTATAATGTACTCGGTAATATTCATCAGTGTAATAATTAATAGTGATATAAAATACTGTAGTAGTGCCAAAAGTAATGTAATGATGTTTTGGTGTACAACGATGCGTTTAAAAGGATACATGCCAACCTGTACCATAGCAACACTTTTAGTTGTATCTAAATAGTTTGCACACACAAAGTTATCTATCCTGTACTTGTCTGTATGCAATAACAATCTCAGTCAGATGTTCAGCATGACCTTTAGTCTCTGTATGGCCTTTTAGTACATCTCTCTTCCACTCACAAAAGCAAGACTTCAATGTTTTTATAATTGGCATAGTTTAACTTCAGTTTGGAAAAATGGTTTACCCTATTTATTAGACAGTTAAAAACAATAAGTCGTTTGTCATTTCAACCTAGTTAATTTTTGGTTGCCAGGTAAATTTGATCATATTAATTGTCTAATTGTACACCTTGAAAACAATAGTTTATGAGTGTCCAGTGCACTGATGCTATATATAATTTATTATATGAATTTAATTTGTCAACTTATCCAAGATACATTGCATATTTTGTGTATAGTCAACTTCCAAAGGAAGGGGTCATAATTTGTGTGTTGAAAGCCTATCCCTGCCCCCGCCTTGTGTAGCAAAATAATTAAATATCCTGACATCCAGCATTTGCTATGGCTACAAATTACATTATCAACATTTGTTTATCCTATTAATACATAGACAAACGACAATATAAATAATATAATTAATCTGTACTATTTACTACATTCCATTACTCCCAATTTAGAAAAAATGGTTACATATAATAGTATTTACAGTTTGAGGCAATGGCATATAACATGGCTGTATTGGCCCCGAGATTGTATTTTGTCTTATTGTGAATGTACATATGTTGTATCGGTGTGGCTTAATGTTCGGATGGTACTTTATTAATCGTCCAGCTGAACGAAACTGTTTTGAAGAAACGCTTTGTACGAATTGCTCGGCAGCTGATTGTGAAATTGTATCGCCAATCTGTAGTGACAAACGAACGGTCCCCATCGTCGAAAAATGTGCACAAAACATAAACGTTGTAACATTGTGTCGTAATGTTTGTTTCCCGCTAGATTTGACAAATGTTCAGTAAACTGTGCAGTTTGAAGCATAAAACGGAATCTTTCGCTAATTTTGTGTGGAACCACTTATTCAAATGGATTGATTACATCTCGGAAGTGACTCGGACGCTGATATCCAGTTGCTGTCTTCTCGTAAACATCGAACTTAGACAACAAATTAGACTAATTTCTACGTGAGCTGCCATTTTTTTTTCAGTATGGCGTTGAGTAAGGTCCTTAGCATACTCAGAATTTAGATGTTTCATGCTCAAATCTGAGAACGATTTCGTGCTCAGAAAGTTTTATGTGAGTATGAGCATGGCGTGAAAACGAGGCTTGAGCATGAAATTCTGAGCACCGAGTACGGCTTTATAACCTCGGGCCCTGAGCTATTTTCAACCAATAAACTCTTGAAACTCTTGAAAACACAGCCTGTGAGTGAGGGAGGTGCCATCTGTTTTTTTAAACAACCTTTAACTGTGCTACACGTGAGATTGCAGCTCACCAACTCTCCTGCAAGGTTTCTACAACCACTGAAAATCGGCCTAAATAGCGGAGTATCGTGATAAAATTCAATAGTATTTTTAATAACACAAGCTAATATATAGAATCTTCACGAAATGGTCTACTTGAATATTTTATTTCCAGTGTATCTTCGCTGGCATGCATATAATCTCCACTAAACATGTCAACATTTTACTTCCATCATAACCTTTAATGATATGTAACTATGACTCACCAAAAAACATTTGATTAATAATTACAAACTCACAATATAGTCCAAAGGACTTCAGGCCTCTTGGCCCATTTTTAAATTGGTACACAGTTGGCCACTTACTAATCTCATAGGTGGGGGGGGGTCCATATTTGGCCTGTGGGTTCAGATCCAAATATGACTATTTTAAAGGGATTCTTTGTAAGCTAATATACATTTGAAGTGTACCGTATCAAAACGTATTAATTTCCCATAAGTAATTTCTCTGCTACTTATGTCTTGCATGTTTATGCATAATTTGGGTGTTATCTGCGCAAAAAGCCGATAAACAATTGTGTTTACGCGAATCATTTGGAGCTTGTTGCCACGTGGATGATTAATTCTGCAGCCTGAGTATAATGAATATTCATGCACGTGCAGTGACTCACACAAAGACCGTTGACGTCACACACACAACTAACATGTCTGATTCCGAGGTGAGTCAAGCAATGGCATTGTAAATAAGCAATTTGTAGACATGTATATTGACAGCTATTTTTATCAGTGTAGGAAGCGTATGCATTGTTTATTTATCCTGCTTCCCAATGCCGTCAGCCGAGTAACGTTTCGATTAAATAGAATTATAATGTCTGCTGACGCGGACGGCTGCAGTCGGTGTCAGTGGCCGCCGGATTGTCACCAAGTCTGTCAAGCCTCTACTACAGTAAATAACATAGCCTTAGACAAGGGTCTCGCCTTTCTAATTAATAAAACTGCATTGTCCAGTATTTGACATGCAGTGAACGAAAATGCACACTAAAATATCAGTATATGCAACCACAGCAAGAGGATTATCCTGGTCGTGGATGTAATTTGTTTGCCTAAATCTGTGATTTGGGTGTGTTTACAGGTCTTGCCTTTCCAAATTCCAGTCAGCCGTTTTTGAAAAGTCCCTGTTTCCCCACTTATTTGAACCGAAACATAAAAATGTGAGATTCGTATGTTCACAGACTACGATTGTTAGTCAACCTGGCTTGCATGTCATCATTCAATATTTTAGGTTTGTTAAAAAGTACACAGTACCATGCTGCCACCAGAATTTTGGACACCAGCAGATCTGCATTCTAGTGTACATAAGTTTTTATCCATGAATATATATTTTTTAATCTAACAATAGATCAGATCAAGTTGCTCTGCTTCATTTGACTAGCACATTTGATAATACACTGTAATAGTACTCGCTAAAAACAAATTAAACATTTATTTTAGACGTGTTACTTTACCGTTACTGTAAAAGTTACACTTTTCACGAGAATGTCCCATAGGTATAATTATATACAACATTAATTATTAGAGCAAGAATAAATGAAAATATACAATGCACTCTGGATAAGGTTGAACTTCCAGGGACCCATGACAATACTGATAAATGGAATTTCTGATAACTCGAAAGTTATCAGAAGGTCCCCCCTTATTGGGACTTTGCGCTGGACCGAAGAAAAGATTGACTTAACTTAGCAAAAATTCACTTATGTGAGTTCAAGTTGTCTGGAATGCACTGTATATGACCAGTGCATACAGGTAATTAAGTAGAAGCAATTAAAAGTTGGCCAAAGTAAAGGATTGGGATTTTAGTCTGACTGAATCAACATAACAAGGTTCTCTTGTATTTCTTTATCATTTAGCCAGCTGTACACTTGGTGATAAGTCCCATAATCCAATATCTAAACTGAATTAATCTGCACAGTGTTGAGTTAGTTAACTCATATTTAAGCTCAGTTACCTAAATTAAACTTTGTTTATTTGCAGGAACATTGGAAATAGCTGAGCTGATAGAATGAGGAAATTGAAGAGCTCTCTGCTTAACAGTGCCATTAATTGGACAATGGGTCACCTGACATAAGATGATATGTGACTTTGTTCTGCTCCATTCTGTTCTGTGCGACATCTACTGGGAAGTTGTACCTCACTTCGAGTTTCAAATGGATGTGTGCATCTGATAGCTTTGTGTATCAAAATGCATAGCAGTGCTATTAATAGGACAATATGTTAACTGACACAGTAGTGTAGAAGATGTCTGACTTTGTTCTGCCACATTAGTTCTGTGTGGCTTCTGCTGGGAATATGTACATCACTACATTTCAAATGGATTTGTGCAATCGATCGATTTGTGCATCCATTCCATCATGTTTCAAAGTAGGAGTACACAATAAAATTTATACTGTACTTCCTTATGCTCATTATGATTGGATTGTGTTCTAAAGCATATTCTTCAAAATTTTTTGAACGATGTTTGTTAAGTGAACTATACTGGGAGTAGTGTATAAAAAGGTGTCAACAAAATTGCTTTTACAATAATTTAGAAAATTCATAAAATATCAATGTTCCACAATATTCAAAATGTTTTTGGAATCTTCTTGAGCTAAATACACCAATGATGACTGAAAACAGTGTTAAAATATGCGTTACTTTTAAAGTTTTGTAACTAGTTTTTATAACTTTATTTCCATCATACAATGGCCATTTTATTTGTTATCGAAACAGGAGTTCGACAGAAACAAATTCAATATCTTTTATTCTAAATGCTTGGCAGAACAAATAATTATTGCACTCCCAGTACAAAATAAAACATGTTTTATACTGTTGCAATATATTTTAATATTTTGTCGACAATAATTATGATCTTTAAAGATCTACATTTTTCAAACTAAAATTAAACCTTATGTAGATAGGAAAGTATATATTTTCCTTCTTTTCTTTGCTGAATCTGTGACATAAACAGTAGCTGGTCCACGTTTAATGTTTATAGTTTTATCGGTCAGGACTCATTCGCATGGCTAATCCACATACACACATGTTGATGTTGTATTTCTTGCATCTAATAACTTGGCGTAGCTAATCGAAGTCTGACGGACAGTCCCGAATATTCATGAACATGCCTATACTGATCGTGAAGTAGAAACTCTACGTATGCGAAGTAATTTTTTCTATATATTGTCAGGGTCATTAGTGATTAATAAAACATAATTCAAATGAAATAAAGGCATAAAATAATCATATTAACAGGATTACCTAATAATTGTGTGCATTACAAAGAGATTTAAATTCTCAAAGAATCCGTTTAAAAGAGGTACAATTGTTGGGCACTCACTAATCTCATAGGTGGAGGGGTCCATATTTCACTGTGATATCGGTCCAAATCCAAATATGTTATAGTTTTTACAAGGGTGTACAAACGCTTGGCTCTCACTAATCTCATAGGTGGAGATCTATATATTTGGACCGACAGGTCCAAATTCAGCAAAATATGGACCCCCTACCTATGAGAATATTGAGAGCCGAAAATGTGTACACCGTTTTAAACTTTAATATATTTGGATTTGGACCTACGGGTTCAAATATCATATTTACCCGCTACTATGAGATTAGCGAGTGCCCACATGTGTACATAATTGGATTGGGACACACATGTCATGATTGAGAAGATGTAGACATGCTAACAATCACATGATTAATAAATTAAATGTTGCATTGCTCCATCACACTTATTCAGCATGCAATTGATTCAAAGAGTGATAAGCAATCTATAAAAAAATCCTTGGGACATAGCTTACTATATTAATATTTAGAAATATTGATTCACTAAACTAAATCAAAGGCTTCTGAGCCAGGGATAAAATGTCCTATGGAAAATCCTGATATGAAGGGTCCAAATATCATAATAAGACTGTCCTGCGGGTCCAAATTCCATATGAGATTTGGACCCAGGATTTATATTAGAAAAAATATCAAAAACTATCCTAAAAAGCAGCCTACAATAAATTCCTTGGGATATAGATTACTATGATAATATTTGGCTATGAAATTGTTGACTTTGTACATGTTGACATTTGGAAGGGCGGGTACTTTTATTATAGGGCGGGTTCATATGTCATGACCGGCGGGTCCAAATTTAATTATATTTGGACCCCACGGCTCCAAATATCACCGGATCCATATTTCATATGACACCGTGTTCAATTCATAATTGAATTGGAATTGAATCCCAAAAAGTAAGATGAATTGATCAAAACAGAAAGTAAATTTACGACGTTTTCTATATAAGTTGACATGTATAAACTACAAGATATAGGTAAATTGTAACGTTTTCAGATGTGTCATTTTGGTCAGAGACAAAAATAAAACAACCAACAGCAGAACTACCAGTATTTATATATGCACAAAAGGATTTGTCACCAGACAAAACACGTGCTATCTTTGTCTAGCAGTTTTTTGCTCTCTCTCAGTCCCTATGTACCCCAGTTTTACTATCAGCATAGAACAGCTGCTAAGTGCTAATTGAAATCACCAGTAATTGACTAATTCAAATTACGCTTTATTTTATAAACATCAACATGTGTAAAAACATAAAAACAATAATTTACAAAATGGCTACCATATTTTTATATTGGGACGGAACAGTCCGTTCCGTCCCAATATAAAATCAACACCCCAAATGTTTAAAGACGGCAACCTCTTTCACAAATATGTGTTCCCTTAACGTTATCAATGTGATCAAGGTAGCAAAATAGCTCAAAAATAAACACATTAAACAATGTGTGGACGGTGCCAAGATCAAATAGGTGGCTGCATACATATACTGCAAAAAGATGGCAGGTCATCTGCTGGATATCGCCGTGTCTAAAAGTCACATTGACATTGTAGTTGGATGATAATAGAACTCTGTGATCGTTGTCAACACTGCTGATGCTGTATACATCGATTTCTGACTCGAAATTAACATAAATTGATCTCGATCTAATTCGCCAATTGCCATGGAATGTCGGGAGTTCATTGTGACGAATACAACTCAACTTCTTTCCAAATAAACAATTCACAAACGCAAATTGCTTTCGCAAGAAGGCAAAAGCACATATACTCTTGACCTTTACATAATCTAGGTCACCAATTTTACCTGGCTAATTAATGTAAAAGAAGGATATGATCGCGGTAAACAAAAGGTTTAGGAGAAACAAGTTCAGCGGGCAGTTTTAGCTGCCCTGCGCAGTAAAGAGTTGGACGTTTCCTTTGTTGCATCATGCATTCAAAGTTGGTTGACGCCATTTTGTTGCCAGTCGGACATAAAATTGGATGTGTCTAAGTTAATCTTCTGTGGCTTCATTCCACGTACGATTTGCTTGACGTTGCACTCTAGTCACATTCATTTATCCTTATCAGCTTAAAATCCACCAAATTCGTTGTCATTTTTGGTCTCAAATGATACTTAAAATACACATGCGCCTCGCGGTTCGCTTCTGCCATTGTTGGTGCTCAGAAACTGTGACAAATCGTGATGATTTTTAACAAAAAGTTGAGTTAACTCCATTGAAGGTAAACAATGCTGCTGTTACTGTGAAGCACATGGCTGCCTTAATTTAGCATTATTGTATAGTCAAGAATAGATGCCCCTAAACGCCCTGTTTACACTGAAAATTCACATTTATGTAATACGTTTCAAAAGTTGCAATGGCTTTTATTTTGTATATGTAATATTACATATCAAAGTCTGAAAGGGTTAAACTAGGTGTGGACGATGCCACGATCAACAAGATGGCTGCATATATACGGTGAAATTAAGACGCCGATGATAGGTCATCAGTTGGATATCTCCGTGTCTAAGCATTGCACTGACATCGTTAAAGGATGGTAATAGATCTCCGTGATGACAGCTACTAAACATGTGACCAAATTGATGTCCAGATTTGGGTGATTTTACTATGCCCTTCATTAAGTCTAGACCCCCCATACATGCAGTATCAATGGAAAGCTGTCTTATTGACCAATCTGCTAAAAATGATGTCAGTGGGCCGACCTTGCAAATCTGAACCATGGTTTCGAATATTGCATCGTCAGTCTTCTGCCGCTGAAGTCATGTTACAAGATGGCGGAATCATATTCGGCAACTTATTCACTTTTCAAAGTTTACTTTGGATTATCTAATGTTTCTGCACCAATATTTAAACAAATGCCTGACAATATTCATTAATAAGGTTATAAATTATAATTGTTCAGATAGTTAGAACGACTTGAAAATTCAACAACTTGGCAGCGGTAATGAAAGTGGTAGTGGTGAGCCTGCTTGAATTGACCAACCTGCTAGTCTGATGTCGGAACAGATCATAAAAATAAAAGTTCTCGATAAATTGTATTCATTTTTATGTTATTTGGCAGCTAACATGTGAGACTACCAGACATAGGGCAACAGCAAGTGTTTTTGATGTAAATATTTTTCATCCTCTCAAATGCAAGTATTTTTTATCCTGAAATATAAAATGCAAGGATAAATGCAACATAAGTGCATTTGAACCCAGCCTGGTGCATGAATGTGCAAGTCATCAGAATGATAAGCTACAGATGATTTAGCATTAAAATGTGATTTCAAAAATATATTAAACTTTTTACATGTAAATAGGGTAGCTATGATTTCAATTGATTTAAATGCAAAGATAGAAAGGGTTCTTTCTATGGTTAGGTTGTTTGTATTCTCATTGTGTAGCAGTGTGTGATTTTGTTTTAGACTCTGAAAGAAGAGGAACTTAACAAATTAGATGAACTTTACCAATTGATCAGTCCATCAAGAGAAGTCAACTGCAGGTTTGTTTGTTTTCAGTAGTATGAGAATGCTGTGAACGGGCCTGGAATCAGTTACATTATGTACAACGTAATCTGTTGCTATTGCATTTGAAACCATTAATACTGCATTATTCATGGGAACTATTTTGCTTTGATTTAACATTGTTGATACGTGTGTACACTTATTTTGGTATGTTGCTATATATTCATACTCTTCTTGAAAAAAAATTAAGCGATATTAGGGTGGCCAAAAAAAATTGAAATCAACCATGCATATGGGCTAAAAAGGTGAGGTTGAGTGAGAAAACAACTGTGTTAAAATATCAGAGAAAACCATCGAGAGGAAAAGAGCTCTCAAAGCACCCAAAGTTTTTGAAAAAGCATGATATAGGGATCAATTTAAAAACGCGATATATCAATACCTACATCTATTTAAAATAAATTTTTACTGTGCTCTAATTTCTATTCATAATAATTATGTCAAGATAATAAAACAATCAGATTATAAGTATAAATCACCTACAATTGTGAAAATTTGAAAAATGTAAGATTTTTTTCATTTTAGAAAACAGTAATCTATCATAATTGACTATACTATGATTGACTACATTATATAGATAATTTACATTAATTGTAAATCACGTAATATTTTGTTATATTGCACTTAGGCCATTTTGGTATTATGTAGTATGTTACATACCACAATTTAAGCAGGCAGATTTTTTGTAAGCTCTGTTTAACGTCGCGTAAGCAGTAATTGTTGTCGTTCATTGCACTGGTGCTGCTGTAGCCCTGTCAGATGCGCTGCTTCGTACTAGATCTGCAGCAAACGTGTGGTTAGTATATAGTATATATATATATATATGGTGATTTCTTCATTTGGATGCACCTACAGCAGTAACGACTTCTTCCATGAAATTCTGACATCATTTAAGGGGACAAGTGCTGCGGCAAACTTTTTTCTTTAATTTTAATGGTAGAGAACTGAAATTTGGTGGAAATGATCATTGTGGGTCAAGATGGATATAACAGGTTGAATTTTTTTGGACAGGTGGTTGCTATAGAAATGGCAGCAATTTTTTTAGTGATCCATTCTAAACCAATTTTCACGCAAATCCCCAGAAACAATACATTGTGCTACAACATTCAAAACAGGTTGCATGTGTAATAAATACATGTATCTACAAAATGTCAGAAAGATTTGTTATTCTTTTACTTTATATCTATATATATATTTATTTTTTGAAAACTAGACTTAATTTCCGATTATTTTGGTAGGATGCATTGAATGTGCAGGGAGGTAAAATGGAAACATGGACAGATATACAGAATCCTTCCTGACATTTCGTAAGGCATGTTTGTACTCCCAATTTGGAGTTGATATGTCTTAAAGTTTTCTCTCGAGATCCGTGTGAAATTTATGTATTGAATAAAACAGAATTTTGAGAAAACAGCAAAACAAACTTTTGTGTTTATCTTTTTAAATTTTTTGACTAGTCAGGTGGTTTTTGACTATTCAAATGTGTATATACACCTGTTCTGACTATTCATATGTGGAAAATGCATCTTCTGGACTAAACATTCAACAATATGATGGTGTAGCAAATTCTTCTTTTTTACCCTGAGGCGTCGACTGAGGAGGTTCTTATCACCAAGCCGCACGTAAACAGACTTCACGAAGTGACCTACTTCACATGACTGGGGTGTGCCAATGTTGTCCTTGTGTGGCCCTGGTCGTTCACCCTTTGCAACAGTGCACTGATAGAAACACCAGCTTGAAACACCTGCTGGGCATTGATCTTGATGTGGGCATTGCCATAGTCCTTGGTCAGTTTTGTGATTGTAGCAGCTGTCAGCTTGCCGTAGCCCCTTCCACCTGTGACAACACCTTATCGACCCTCGGCTGCAACTTTTCTCAAGGCAGTGCCAAGCCACTTTGACACGTGGTTGACGCATTCTTCTTTGGTAACCTGGCAGTTGTCTCCGTATATGTTCAGGGACACCAGATGGCTGTACGTCTTCGCGTCACCGTGCTGTCAGACGGTGACGGAAGCCGTGTCTCTGTTCCGAGCAGCACCACAGGATCTCTGCAACAGCAACATCCATACCACCTGCAGTGCCCTCAAAGTTTTTGTTACACTCATGGGCTGCCTTCCACGTTCGGTACTCATCAGTATTTTTGTCCAGGTGGTCCCCCACATTGGTGCAGCCATGGCAGTATAAGCTCTGTACTGCATAGTCAATCGCAAAGCCTGTGATCAAGTCGATGACACTGCCAATGCCGTAGTAGGACTGGTGTCCTCGAGTCATCCAGGTTGCATTGTACGATACGTTGATGTCTCTCATGTCCTCAGGAGGGACACCAGACAGGTCGGCATACGCTTCTCTCACGTAAACAGCACCGGCATCGAGACAAGTGGTCACTGTGTCCATCACTGCTGTGGCTATCTCTTTCTCGTGTCTCATACGTCTTCTGATGGATGCAGGGTGAATCCATCCACCAACAAATCCGATGTAGCCCCGAAAATCCAACACCACAGTCCAATCTCCTCTTTGTGGCAAATGGTGACCGACTGCCATGATCACCAATCCTGCCTGAAGAGAGTGTCTCACTGCAGACATGTCCACAAGTGGTACACTCGGTTGGGAATGCTACGACCAGGCCCTTCCTTTTGTCGATGACAACAATTGTCAAAGCTCCATGGCAAACCGGGCACGGAAGGTTCTCAACAAGTTTCTTCAACGAGGCCACTTGCACAAAGAGACAACTGTCGTCTGTCACGAGACTTTGAGGTTCGCCGTCATCTTCGACATCGGGCTCATCTGTCTGTTGTGCCATATAAGGAAATTTCCGTATAGCATCGGCTCACGTTCTAATGCTGATTGGCTGCATACTAATGAGTGTTTCCCGCCGCAGATAAGCCTGTCTTGCAGCCGGGAGAAAGAGCTAAATTTATCCAACATGGCAGCCTCCAGTAAGGCAAAGTACTGATAACTAAGGAGTGAAATACGCCTAATTTCTGCATTTATTTGCAAGACAAAGGAACTCTCATCAACACTGGTGATCAAATAAAGCATTTATTTCACATACAGACTCATAAATATATGAACATTTATGAATTGGAAGTTGAAGTTAAGATGTTTTATTAGTGTTAATGTGAAACAGCACATTACTTTTTCTACACATTAATGGCCGTTGCCTTGATCTTGATGAACAGAATTAGAGACAGAATGTATCCCTACTTCACTCTAGATTTGATTCTGAAGCTGGCTGTCAGGTGGCTGTTACAGTAGTCCCTGTCTTCAGCATACCCTCTGACTAGGGGACACCTGCTATGTTGGGGCAGTTCCTCAATGTAGGTTTTACTATGTTAATGTCCCTGTGATGAGACAATGATTTTTTGCAGAATTAGTTTAGAAAATGGTGGACATACAGCTCGGTGTGTGTGTCAATGGTAACACCAAGTACACGTGTATCCATAACAACGAGCTTGTCTTCCTTGCTGTAATCGTCTTGTTTGTCCAAACTACTTGGAGTTCCTTTGATTACGCTCTGTAAACTTTAGGCTGAGTGAATGTTGAGGAGGGCAACCTTTTTATTTGAGGAAATTGAAATGCAGATCTGTGGAGTTCAACAGCAGTTGCAGACTTTTCAATTTTGTTAGTATGCTGGCGTCTTGTCAACTCACCTTCGAGGTGTGTTGTACGTCAGTTTTCCGTGAAGTTTACTGCCTCCGTTAATAATATCTGTGCTTCTTGTTACATAATCAGAATTGTTAAGGTTGGTAGATAAGACTGAAGTTTGCAAAATATAGCAAATTTTTAACAAACTCAAGCCAGCTACTGGAAAAGTAAAATGCAGTGACACACAATGATGGGAAATACGCTTGTGTTTCATGAAATTAAAATTTTGTGATAATTGCTGTTGTATAAATCTGTTTCAACAAGATGAAAATCACTGATTTGTATGATGTATCCTAATAATTTCAAACCTTGTCTTCGTGCAGCTATGATGAGCAGTTGAATGAGGCATCTGAGCACATGCAGAACTATCTTGATAGCAAAGACAAAGAAGTAGCAGGGACAACCTACAGGGCACTGCATGACCTTGTAACACGTATTGAGGAGTGCAGCTATTTTGACAGCACCAATAGAACAGCGCAGCCAGAAACGATGGAGGCACAGTCTGATGAAGGTAGGGCATAGGAGACTAGCATCTTGCACGAAGGCCAGCATTCAGCAGCAACTGCTTTCTTTTGCTATAGTTGAAGGAAGTTATGTTTCCAATTCATAACAAGTACCTTCCCCTTACGTAATAAGATCTTAAAGTTGTGGAGTATTATCTTTAAAAAGTCTGATTTCTGATCAACCCAAACCTTCACACCCTGAATTATGAAGGTATTATTCCTTTTAAAAGGAGGCTGTCTGTTAATCTTTTTTTAATAAAATGTTCTTGAGACTAATAAATATGTATTTTGAAGGTGATGCCAAATTGTGTTTAGTAAGCCCATAAGTGTTCACAATTTGAAACTTTCAAAATTTCAAGCATCTAGTTTCAAAACAAGCTTTTGGACGATTCCGTGGAAAGGTGTCATTGCATGCTAAATTTGAAAATTGTTCTGAACAGCCTGTTATTAGGTGATTCATGAGCTCCGATATATCAAGTGACTGGGACAATTTATTTTTATGAATTTACATAGTGTTTTTCGGACAATTTCAAAGAAAAGTAAAGATTTAAATTTTTTTCAGACAATTTCTAAATCTGACTCATTAACAAATTTGTTTGTTTAAATAAGCTTTTTTAAGTCATTAAGTGCTATAAGTCAACTCGTTAGGGTATATCAAATGTACATTCAGTGGAACCTCAGTATTACGGTCACCCACTGGAATGGACCAAAGGCGCCCGTCTATGAAAAAGTGCAGTGGCAGACTCTAATGGGAATAACAACTAATGCTAAGAATTATAGGAAGTCAGCTCGGTGGAACTGAGGTTTTTGTTTAAAAAAACAATAAATTGTAACGTAATGTAATTGAGTGATTTTATAAAGCGTTATAATGAATTCGGTGTTCAAAAAGTTTGCATAAATAATTATTTAAGTGTGATCTTAGATGTAGCCTCAATTATCCAGGCTTTGTTTGGTGATGCCGCCGCGTGACTCGCAACTTTACCGGGTACCAAAACACACAACCGAGTGATTTTATAAACTGTTTAATGCATGAATTCGTGAATCTAGTTAAAATACAACATAAATAATTATTAAAGCGTGACACATTAGCCTCGATTACCCAGGCTCCATTTGGTGGTACTATCTTTTGCTGTTTGGGGGGCGCCACGGTTTGCTGTGAACACTCAACCGGGACAAACGACAAAATGTCCAAATGTTCTTCACCAATCTGGCAGTGTCGAATGTATCAGAAACGCTTTCCACAAGCTATTGGTTCAATTGCATTACAGTTACAGTGCTTCACGTTTGAGAAAACCATATTTATCGCTCGCCTAAATATGTAAAATAATTTAATGCGAGCGATTTATTAGTTTTTTTTTTATCTGCTAGATGGCGTTCCTGTTTGTCCGTCTGGTGACGCCACTGCCCAATTAAGGCCAGCCATTCCATAGCAGTATCTATTACGCAAGATTAATTCCATCGGGTCATTTTGGGACATGAAGCGTTGGCACAGATTGAAAAGTTGCATGCTGATAAAAAATTTGATACGAAGTACTAGCGATGATGTTACAGAAAATGACAGCAATGTAACAACGCTAATGATTAAATTGTTTTGTTTATGGGACAGACGCTAGCTATCGGCCCTGCGGCTACCATTATGCACCCATGACCCTGATTAATGATTTATGTCTGTCAAACGCCGCCGGCCGGTAAGGATCCCTTTGAGCAATAAACAAATTCCAAGTCATGGCTCTGGAAATGTCGGCAACTGCGTGTCAACGCTAATTTACGTAAAAAGAACAGACTTTCTTTTAAACAAATGGGTGTATATGTTGCCACTAGATGGCACCATGTGCAACAGGTCTGGTGATGCAAACGATAATGGCAATTAGCTCGAGCGATAAATCGTCACCTAGATGAGCAATTAGCGCAAGTGATAGGGAGCGAGAGCTATCGCTCGCCTTAAAAATAATGCGCTGCAGTTATGGTGTTTTTTTGGCACTTGTCTAGTATCCGGGCCCACCTTGACATCGTTGTTATAATATTTAACAAGATTTTACAAAATTGCCACCCAGAGAATTAACTCTAGGTGGCAGGTGGACAAGGAAGCCTTTTGGCTTATCGAGAGTCCAACCCTTTTATCTATGTGTATCTCACCCTTCTGAGGTATGTGTCGATTTTATTTTAAAACATTCACGCTACTAGTACCCACACAATCAGCAGATAATCTGTTCCATTCATTTACAGTCCTTTGTGAAAATGACAACTTTCTTATATATATAATCTACACTGCTCCTTTGCTAATGTAACTTCATGTCCTCTAGTCCTTCTATCTTAACTGAGAAAAAAATATTTCTATAAATATTTTCATAACCATTCAATATTTTAAACACTTCTATCTGATCTCCTTCTCAATCTCCTGGTCTCGAGTGTTGTTAACCCACATTCTTTTAGGCGAATTTCATAACTAAGATCCCTCAGTTTTAGTATCATTTTAGTCGCTCTCCTCTGTACTCTTTCTAGCATATCTATGTCCTTCTTGCGATATGGCCTCCACGTTTGTATACAATATTCTAAATGAGGCCTCACTATTGTTTTGTACAACGGTATTATTAGCTCTTTTTCCTTATATGCTATATTTTCAGACCTGCCTACCATTCCGGATTGTCCGGAATCATTCCGGAAAGTCACCTCAAATTACGGTATTACGGCGAGGGATGAAAATATTACGGACTGTCACCATGTTTGCCACTCACTAAAATTTAGTTTCCACTATATTCAACAGGTGGCAGCATATGTATGCAGCATGTTGTGACATGGTTTTTCATTCGCTGAGTCTGGTCGTAATCTAACCAATAGGAAACAACGTTATGACAAATTGGCATTTCCGCGATCAAACAAAACGAAGTCATGCTGCACGAAATGATGGATGACAGCAAAACAACGCCACCGCCAACCGAAAAGAAACGTGTAATGCAAAAAATTAGTGAGTTGTACTTGTAGTGTTAGGCCAACTGACTGTACTAAAACTAAGTTAGTGTATTTATTGAGGAGTTTAATCTATAATTTACAGTCACTAGAGTGTAGGCGATGTCGATGACAGTGTGATGTAATGGTTTTGGTCGGTCGCTACCCCCCCCCGTCTATCATTTATCATTCTAGAGTTGAGTAGGTTAGATAGAGAGTGTAGGTGATGTTGGTGTTGTTCAGGTTTTAGCATTTTTCAAGACGTCATGAAAAAAGCTCAAACCTAAAGTCCCATCTCACAACAGTCTTTGCAGTCAAACTTCCTTGCCCAAAACCACCTTATTGCACAAAAGAGTATTCTAGCTAATGATTCTTGACAACTGCATGATCACACATACAGTTGTTAGCTCAGAATAATTTTTAAGGATGCATGCCCCTCTATCACACTGGAAATGTTGATTGTCATGGCGCTGCACAAGCAAATGAGCCCACATTCCACATATCATGTACTATTCATTTAACTAATTAGTACTTCAAATTTGGCTAAGATATGTTAGTACTAACAGAGATATGGCCTATGGCCGTTTTCGAGTAGTGGCTACCCTTAAACTCACTGGTCTATAGTTCTCTGACTTGTTTCTCGAACCTTTTTAGTCCTTTGGCCGAAGGTCCAAGGGACTATTGCCATCACTCTGCATCCGCCGTCCGCCGCTAGCTGCCGTATCTCAGAAACTGTTCAGCAACTTTTTCTCTAATTTTGCATAGACATATCTTAGGGCACTGCCACTATGCAAGATAAATCTGTATTTGATTGAATCATTTTAAGGGCTCCCTAGGGCCTCCAAGGACCCAAAAACTGGTAAAAATGTAACATTTGGCCTATTTTTTCAAAAACTGTTCAACTTTTTTTATAATTTTACATACATGTATCTTAGGGTGCTGCCACTATTTACAAGAAATCTGTATTTTATTGAATCATTCTAAGGGGCTCCCAAAGTGCAAAAATGTTACATTATCTAGTGATGTGGTTTTGAGAAGGGTCCTTGAGACCACCCCCAACAGTAGATTTTGTTTAATGTGCCACAAAGTCACCACCATGACTAAACTATGCAGCCTTGTGCTACTGTTCCATTGAGACCTTGACTAATCTTTAATTGGTCACAGCTCCCAGGCAAAGTATACACACTTGACCCCTGTTAGACTGAACAGTTGCCTAACACTTTGTATCTTCCAAACTATTGATTTTCTATAATTGCAAGTTGTGTTTATTTCAATGTTCATTTAATTATTATAAAACGGTGTGACTGTGGTGTCTATTGGTTAAAGATGTATTGTCTGTAGAAACCTGTAGGTGACAAACATAGAAAATTAATATTCTGGACAACTACAGAGTGAAATATCCTACACTTTATTGATATCAAATGCATTCTACTGTTCTGTTTACGCTTGCCATGCCTTGTGTAGACATGGTACTTTGTAAATCAATTGTATCAATATAGACTAATAATTACAGATTCACAATATAGTTGACACGTGAAACAACCAAATGTCAACCATTAGTAGAGTTGACATAGTTCCGCTATACACAAGCAAGAAATCTGTATTTGATTGAATCATTCTAGTGTCATCAGCATATAGTAGAACATACATTTTCTACATCATCATCCCTAAGATTGTTGTAAATTTCACCAGCTGCCATGTCAAGTCCGTTGTAATTTAACAAGATTAACAAGATTGCCACCCAGAGAATTAACTATAGGTGGCAGGTGGACAAGGAAGCCCTTTGGCTTATCGAGAGTCCGACCCTTTTATCTATGTGTATCCCGCCCGTCTGAGGTATGTGTCGATTTTATTTTTAAACATTCACGCTACTAGCACCCACACAATCAGCAGGTAATTTGTTCCATTCATTTACAGTCCTTTGTGAAAATGAAAATTTTCTTATATCCAATCTACTCTGCTCCTTTGCTAATGCAAGTTCATGTCCTCTAGTCCTTCTACCTTTCTTAACTGAGAAAAACATATTTCTATCAATATTTTCATAACCCTTCAATATTTTAAACCCTTCTATCTGATCTCCTCTCAATCTCTTGGTCTCTAGTGTTGTTAAACCGCATTTTTTTAGGTGTATTTCGTAACTAAGATCCCTCAGATTTGGTATCATTTTAGTTGCTCTCCTCTGCACTCTTTCTAGCATATCTATGTCCTACCTGCGATATGGCCTCCACGCTTGAATACAATATTCTAAATGAGGCCTAACTATTGTTTTGTACAGCGGTATTATTAGCTCTTTTTCCTTATACGTTATGTTTCGCTTAATTAATCCAAGGATTTGATTTCCCTTTGAAGCTACAATTCCGCACTGCTCTGAAATCTTCATATCAGCACTAATGGTTAACCCTAAGTCCTTTTCTTTTACAGTAGTACTTAGTACAGTACCCCCCTTTGTATATTCTACTTCTTCGTTCCCATGTCCTGTGTGGAGGCATTTACATTTCCCAAAATTGAACAGCATTTGCCACTTTTCAGACCATTTGATCAATCTGTCAAGATCATCTAGTAAATGCTGTCTATCTCCATCACTTAATCCTTCTAAACACTTTTGTATCATCCGCAAATTTCAACACCTTGCTTGTTATTTGATCATCCAAATCGTTGATATATATTAAGAATAATATAGGACCTAATACTGATCCCTGTGGTACCTCACTCAATACCGATTTCCAGTTTGAAGCCTCCCCATCAACTACTACACGGTGTCTTCTGTCGAAATCAGCCATTGTTCTATCCAGTTTATTATACCATTTCCTATGCCATGGGCCTTTAGTTTAAGCAGTAATCTTTGATGTGGTACTTTGTCAAAAGCTTTTTGAAAATCTAAGTAGACGATATCTACTGGTGATCCCTCATCTACCCACTTAGTGATGTCTTCCAAAAAACATAATATATATGTTAAGCATGACCTCGCTTAAAAAAAAACCATGTAATTGTGACTAACAGTGTTCAAAATGATTCAGGTAAATAGCAAATAACAAAGGACACAAGTTTTCTCCTTGCCATACCTATACATCACATGAGAAGAAGGCTGACACAGCCTGGCCCTGATTTATACATGATTTAGCATTTTTGTATATGTTGTATACAACTTTCAACACAATACCATTAATACCGCATGAAATTATCTTAGACCACAGGGAGGACCGGTCTACTAAATCAAATGCTTTCTTTTAATCGATGAAGGCACAATAAAGCCTTTTGCGTCGAGACAAATACAGTTCAACCAGTACTCCTATTTGAACACTGCCTGTTCTTCACCTATTACATTCGCTTTATTTAGGTATGTGGTCAGTCTGGTGTTCTGAACAGTCACTAAGGATTAATGAACACTTGTGCAGAATGTCACCCACTTGGCAGGTTTAATTGATCTATTCAGCAATGAGGACACTGCTTATAGGCTTCACTCTGGACACTATCACTCACAGTGTTGTCTATTGTCTTAGTTGATGCATTGAGCTAATCTACTTGACCATGAATCAGTGATGGCTCTGGTTGTGTATTACACCCAGCTGTGGACCTAAGATTCTCTGCCTGCTATTGTTTGATGGAAACTGACTAATGGTCACTGGCAGTAGCTTGTGTCAACAGACAGCATTAAGCCACTGTTAAACTGTACAGTTGCCTGTAGGTTTTAAACTGTCAAACAGTGAGTCTACCTTTTGCTCTCAAATAATCTGTCCTCTTAGTTTTACACATGAAGACATAATCTGGCATAACTTGATAAGTCTTTGTAGCAGCACATTTGTACTATCATTGCAACATAACATACATATTACATATTGTGTGCCACATTTGAATGTTGTGCATGTCATATTTCCATGCAATCCATTTGCATATATAATGTAAAACTTCAACAGCCGTTTTCTTCATTTTAACTTTTTCATCCCTACCATGTTCAATGCTCCATAACTTTGCCAATTTTTGTAGCAGTCATATTTTTGAAACCGTGTAAAGCACCCTACCAAACCTTTACAAGGATGTAAGAAAGCAATGTTACAATTTGTTCGACTTATCACTCATTTGGTCAGCCGGGGTCACATATAGACAGACACTCCATCTTCCAACACCCAATGCACTGAAGGGTGAATCCTTCCTCCATGGTTTCTGCCCATGACTTCCCACAGCTGGACAATGCAAAATCTACCCAGCTGTGGCAGTCGCACACCAAGTGTCACTTTGCCTTGACTTGCCGCTTGCAAGGCGCCATATCACTATCAGAATTTATTTAACAACTTAACTTAGTCTTTATAAAGACTTTCCTGTGTACTACAGCACACTTATGTTACAGATTTCAATTACACAGCGTACTATCTATCCTATCACGAACGCTAACATTACCAGTAGTGACCTAATTTAAATACAATCAATTACGTTACGTTAGGCTGCTTTATTTATTTAGGTTACGCCGCGCCCTAGCGAATACGCAGGACACTATCTACATAAACAATCGCCCTTGCTTAATTTTAACAAAATTAACAATATACCTAGCTATTTTTGCCAAAATTTTATACCTCAGGCTCAGTGGTTTAGTTAACTGCAATTTGCAAACAGTGTTAGGGTGAAGTACAGTTATTACTTTACAATAGTAATTAATTGTAATTAAACAATTAAAATTGTAATTTGTTTCTTGAAATGAAGTGGAAATTGCATATTAATCGTTGTTTGTATGACTATATCAATTACTATGCCAATATTGATGACCAAGAAAACTAAATAGGTGTACTGTACCATTCCCAATAGACACTCAATGTGGGTGCTAATGTTTGGGTACACATCTAATAGTTTTAGTCCTTTGGGCCGAAGGTCCAACGGACTATTGGCATCACTCTGTGTCCAACATCCGCCATCCACCGTTAGCTGCCGTATCTCAGAAACCGTTCAGCAACTTTTTCTCAAATTTTTTATAGACATCTTAGGCCACTGCCACTATGCACGAGAAATCTGTATTTGATTTAATCATTCTAAGGGCTCCCTAGGGCCTCCAAGGACCCCAAAACTGGTAAAAATGTAACATTTTGCCTATTTTTAGTCCTTTGGCCGAAGGTCCAAGGGACTATTGCCATAACAGTTCGTCCGACGTCCGCCGTTAGCTGCCATATCTCAGAAACCGTTCAGCAACTTTTTCTCTAATTTTGCATACACATACACCTGTATCTTAGGGCACTGCCACTATGCACGACAAATCTGTATTTTATTGAATCATTCTAAGGGCTCCCTAGGGCCTCCAAACTGGTATAAATGTAACATTTTGCCTATTTTTTCAAAAACTTCTGCAACTTTTTGTCTAATTTTGCATATACATTTCATGTGGTAGTGTCACTGTACACAAACATTCTGTATTTGATTGAATCATTCTAAGGGCACCTAATGACCCCCCCTCCCAAAATGACCCCCAAAACTGGTAAATTTTCACATTTTGCCAATTTTTTTTTTAATTAAGTAACTTTTTCTCTAATTTTGCATAGACATTTCACATGGTAGTGCCAATATACACAAGAAATCTGTATTTAATTCAATCATTCTAAGGGCTCCAAAGGCCCTAAAATGCTAAAAATTTTAATTAAATGGGCTACTGTAGCAGCAGCTCTAGCAGGCTTCCAGTCCTTTTGTCCAACTAATCCCTTTTCCTGCAAGATCTGTCACACCTCACTGTGGCTGGCTGGTGTGACTAATCTGTAATTGGTCACTGGCAGAGGCTTAGGTCACTGTGGCTGGTGGTGGGAAGTGTGACTAATCTGTAATTGGTCACTGGCAGAGGCTTGGGTCAACAAACACAGCACCTTGTACCAGAAACAGAACACTATTCCCCTTCCCAAAACATCTGTCACATGCAGAGTCTGTCTTGTATGGATATATATTTTTATGCAGTTGTTTTATATAAGCAGAAAGTTAATTGAAATTAGTTATTCTTGGGCCACAGAAAAGTAATTCCCGGTTTCTCATCGATGGATGTATTTAAAAATATGTGCCACAAAATTTTTTTTTCTATTATAATTTTCCTCTAAATGCAAGACGTGGTGCAATAAGTGAACAGTAAACCTATAAACATTTTACTTCATCATAACCCTTAATGATCTGTAACTATGATTCACCAAAAAACATTTGATTAATAATTACCTACAGGGTTGTTTGATTTATGCTGGGCAGAAACTGTTTCTGTCCGGCAGAAATGGCAACAATAGGAAATACATGCCATTGATAGGCAAACATGTTCTTTTTATAGAAAAACGTCAGTTTCTTTCTGCACCTGTCTACGTGTGATAACCATTTGTCTGCCCTGCTCACAATAAACAAGAAACATCACATGAATGATAAAAGGAAGATCATTGCTACTTAACTTGTGGATTATTATAAAACTGCTCTGCTACTGCTTGGTGGACAGTTAATTAGGTGCTCAAGTTCAAATACATCAGGAAGTTTTTCACACCTGCATGGTAGTTTAGGCTCAGTAGTGTGCTGGCAGCCACTAAACCTGTAGGCTTGTGGAAAAGGATAGTTGGCAGAAGAACTAACTTCAAAGCACCAGTGCATCCATTTAGCCATGCAGCAGTCACACTATCCCAATGTCTGCTATGTTTGTATATATAGGCTTAATGATCCCAATACACCAATCTTTTGGCATAATGTCAGATAATAGAACTAGGTTAAATATCTTAACAATAACTATAATTAGTTCAGTGGGGCTGTGTTTAAGTATTCATTTATAACATTATCAATCTGTCCTCTTAGTTTTACACAAAAAGACATAATCTGACAAAACTTGATAAGTCTTTGTAGCAGCACATTTGTACTTCCAGTGTATCATTGCAACACAACATACATACTGTGTGCCACATTTGAATGTCATGCATGTAATATTTCCATGCAATCCATTTGCATGTATAATATCAAACTTCAACAGCCGTTTTCTTCGTTTTTACTTTTTGACCCCTATGGTAGTCAAGTTCAATGCTCCATAACTTTGCCAATTTTGGTAGCAGTCATAATTTTTGAAACCGTATAAAGCACCCTACCCAACCTTTACAAGAATGTAAGAAAACAATGTTACAATTTTTCCGACTTATCACTCATTTGGTCAGCCAGAGTGACATATCGACATATTAGTCCAAAGGACTTCAGGGCCACTTGGCCCATTTTTCCAAAAACTCTTCAGTAACATTTTCTCAAATTTTGCAGACATTCATGTTGTTGTGCCACTATACACAAGAAATCTGTATTTGATTGAATCATTCTAAGGCACCAAAGGTCCCCTAAAATGCAAAATTTGCTAACTAAATTGTCTACTGCAGAAGAACCGCCCTGCAGCTCTATTTATAACTGGCTGGCTAGACACTGTCACACAGCTAATCCCTTTTTCTACAGCATCTGTCACATGCGGTGTCTGTGTTTTGCATGGATCAGGTTGTCTTTTGTGTTATTTCAAAAACTGTTCAGTGACTTTTTTTCTAATTTTTCATAGACGTATCTTACGGTAATGTCACTGTACACAAGAAATTTGTATTAGATTGAATCATTCTAAGGGCACCTCAGGGTCTCCCAGAAAGCTCAATGTTCACATTTTGTCTGTTTCTGCCTGGACTAGGTTGGCAGAGTGCCAATTGATTGTGTATTACACCCACCTCACCCTGTGAAGCCTAGGTTATCTGCTTGCTATTGTTTGATAGAAACTGTGACTAATTTATAATTGTGTCAACATACAACATTAACATTAAGTTGTATGTAGGTTTTAAGCTGTATCTTCCCTGTGTCAAACATCGGGCTGTAACTAATGTGTAATGGGAATCCCTACTGCACTGGTAGAATCTGAGGAACTTTAAAACAGCAGTAGACATAATTATCAATGCAATATAAAGATATGACCTAGGATTACAATAAAATAACTAGTATAAAATAATATATAAAGTAAAATAACAGGTATACTCGAAAAGGTTAGGTTATGTAGCCAAAAATTATAAGGAATATTATTCAGATGTTTTACTATACATGTTGCAGCTGTTCCATCCATCCAGTTATATCAGTATTATGTTGTTACTACTGTTTTTAACTGTCATTACTACTGTTTTTAAGTCCAAATGCATGCTATGCATAGGTACCTTGTTAATAAATAAAGTGTTATCATAGTCATCTCTTTCTTCTTCCCGGTCTGGGGGAGGGTGGTAGGGGCAAAATGAGAACAGACAGTACATGTGCATGTTCTTAAACAATGTTTTACCGTGCTGCATGCAAGATTGCAGCTCACCAACTCTCCTGCAAGGTTTCTACAACCACTGGAAGTTGGCCTAAATAGCAGAGTATCGGGATAAAATCTGACAATATTTTTTAATAACACATTAATTAATATATACAATATTCACAAAATGGTCTACTTGAATACTTTATTTCCAGGTGTATGTTCACTGGCATGCATATAGTCTAGAGAGCTACTAAACATGTCAACACTTTTCTTCCAACATATCTCTTAATGATCTGTAACTATGATTCCCCAAAGACATTTCATTAATAATTACAAACTCACAATATAGTCCAAAGGACTTCAGGGCGTCTTGGCTCATTTTTACCTTGTAGATGCTTTCGTCAGTGTAGCATACCAACTTCTTCAGTACATGTGACGTATGATGTCAAGGTACATGTGAGAAAGTTTGTAATTCCCCTCGTCTCGGTTGATTGGTGTTCATACGTCAAATGTACTGAAGAAGGTAGTATGCTACATCGACGAAAGCCTCTAGAAGGTAAAAATTAACATATTGGATATGTTTAAAAGAACTTGTTTGAATAGAAGTGAACTATCCTGAAGAATGTTCAGCAATATAGTGTAGATTTTCAACGTAAGTGTCATGTATTGAACAAAATTTTGGGATCGATCGATATCGAAGAAATCTGGTATCAAACTAGTACTATAGACACTAATAAAAACATAGGGTGGAGATAATGGATGTTTGAATAACTGAGATCCAAATAAATAATGTACTGTCGAGCTACCGACATTCAATAAGTGTACAGACCTGAATAACACTATAGGCTAGTATTTTTGGTCATAATAAATAGCTGTACATATATGCCTACATGGAACACAATAGTAGTGCTGAATATCATGTTTTGTTCTCCTATATTGAGCCTGTAGAAGATATATTTTATGAATCTATGTAACCCTTACCACCCATCTATTGCTGTTGTAGAAGATCTCGTGCAGGAGGTGGTAGCTATACAGGCAGAGTTTGCAGAGATTGATGTATCACAAGTGCCCATAGAGACAGCACCAGTCGACATACAAGAAGTAAGCCATGGGTAACACAAATTATAAAATATTTTGTATGCTATTAGATGAGCAACTCTGTTAATCCTGTTTATAACATTGATAACAAAAACTAAATTTGTTGTGCCATAAATCAAAACAAAAGTCCATTCTGAGGCACTGACAAATATTTTATCCAGGACAGACTTCTAGTAATGCTACCCCTATTCTTGGGCATCTGGGAAGTGTGTAATATTCTAAAAATTATGCAGTTTTATCCTAATCCATATTGCCAAAAGTGAGTCATCTATAAGGTCTCAACCGACAGAAAATCAATGGTACAATTATGTTTTTAAAAAGAAATGGCAGCCATTAAAAAAAATGGCCATCACAGACCTGCCTACCATTCCGGATTGTCCGGAATCATTCCGGAAAGTCACCTCAAATTACGGTATTACGGCGAGGGATGAAAATATTACGGACTGTCACCATGTTTGGCAATCACAAAAATTTAGTTTCCACTATATTCAACAGGTGGCAGCATATGTATGCAGCATGTTGTGACATGGTTTTTCATTCGCTGAGTCTGGTCGTAATCTAACCAATAGGAAACAACGTTATGACAAATTGGCATTTCCGCGATCAAACAAAATGAAGTCATGCTGCACGAAATGATGGATGACAGCGAAACGACGCCACCACCAACCGAAAAGAAACGTGTAATGCAAAAATTTAGTGAGTGTTGTACTTGTAGTGTTAGGCCAACTGACTGTACTAAGACTAAGTTAGTGTATTTATTGAGGAGTTTAGTCTATCATTTACAGCCTATCATACAGTCACTAGAGTGTAGGCTATGTCGATGACACATTGACAGTGTGATGTAATGGTTTCGGTCGGTCGCTACCCCACCACCCTCTCTGTCTATCATTTATCATTCTAGAGTTGAGTAGGTTAGATAGAGAGTGTTACCGACAGTGTAAGTATAATGGTTTTGACCCCCCCCCCCCCTCCCCCGGTGACAATATCTGACACGGTTCTGAATTACTGACAGGAAGCCTATATTCCTGAAAATCAGTGTAAATGGGAAGATGGATTACTGACAGGAAGTTTTTGGGGTAGGCAGGTCTGCCATCAAATCAGATTTCCACATAACTTAATTACTACGTCACCGTCATTTGGTGACAAAATTTTTAGAGGTCAGAGATATGATATATTTTATATTTGACTTTCTTCAACATTCATATTCGCCATGTGTTAAGATGAAACTTTTTAAAAACCAATTTCACCACATCAGAACAACTATGTCATAAAGAGATGTAATTTGTGTGCCAATGTATAGCTTTGTTTCCCTTTCCATATAGCTTTTGTTTCCCTTTAAATTTAAAGGGAAACAAAAAGCAAATTTTTGGGGTTATGCACCTAAGAGAGTTCATACAAACTAAACATTTGCAACTACAATAACATTTTTAACATCAGTGGTTTGTTAGGGAAATATTTTTGAACAGCTGATGTTGAATTTCTGGTTTATGGCGGTGGTGGGAATAAAAGCCGTGCAGGCCTAATGACACCACGTCACTAGTTGGCACTTGTGTTGTATCCGGACCATTTTGAAGCCCAAATAGCGACCTGGTTTGCGCTGCTGCGGCCATGCGTTACCGCACCTCGCATGTAAAATGAGCTATATAGCAGCGTATGTATGTATATATATTAAAGCCCTGCGCGGGGCGGGTTTTGGCCCACAACCCGCGGGCTGGATTTTTGTTGTTGCGGTGCGGGTTAAGTTTCAATTTGTGCGGGGCGGGGCGGTCTGCGGGTCAGGTCACTGCGGGGCGGGGCGGTCTTCGGGCTAGTAATTTCTACATGCTGGCTACTGCAGGCTGATTTTTGTAACTCATTAATGGTCACCAGTTACTCAAAGATGGGACATTCTTTGAGCTAGTTAATTGGGGATTACTGGATTGCCCTTTTGTTTGTGTTTAAACAGTGTTATGATAACATATGTGGCCTCCCTTGGCAGCTTCAGTCAGGTGTGATTAGTGGCTTCTTCCAGGAGGAAGTATCAGTTCAGGCCATCAATCTGTTTGTGTAGTTAAGCCACCAGGATGTCCATAAAGAGCAGTTACCCCACCAATTAGACAGGTAATGTCTTTGTTGTGTGGAGACTGGAGATCATGCCACTTGGCACTGGCTGACAGTGCTAACTACTAAGAACAAGAACTGCCAGTCTTCCTCTGTAGAAGTAAGATGGCTCAAGTCAAACTGCCTTCTACACTAGTATAATCCGGTGCCAGTAGCCTGGTCCAGAGGGGATTTTGAGCCTGTTATGTAGACATTTGAAAACCCTCTCAACAATCAGTAGTCTATGATCAGAAAATATAAATTGCAAACTTCTAATATCAGCAGATTGCAAATTGCAACACCGCCTTTGTGCACCAGACTCAACCTCTGAACAACTCGTGTTCATGCAGTACAATGGCAAATAGATTATAAGATCATAGGATGCCACTGAAATTAATGCCAACAGTGTGAATTTCATTGTTCTTCATAACAAAATGATCAACTGCCATTGCATATTCACTTGTGCTGAGTTATATCAGTTAGATTAATTAATCATTTTAAAATACGAAAAAAATGTGTACTCGTACCTTTGCTTTGCCCCAGGTCTGCTTATCACCATCAGGCATTTACATTATAATGACAAGCATTCTATTTTTCTTAAAGATGGAATTCCAAGTACGACATGGTTGTCACCCAGTGCCATGCATTTGTTAATATTGTAAACAACAACGATTAATAAAGATGATTGATTTTTAATGATTCTATGTCACCTGTTGTGGGCTGCGGGGCGGGTGTGGGCTGACTTTTGACTAATTACTGCGGGACGTGTTGCGGGCCAAGTTATTGCGGGGTGGGGCGGGCTGCGGGCTAGGATGTGGCAAAATCTGCGGGGCGGGGCGGGCTGAGTTGTAATATGCGGGGCGGGCTGCGGGTCAAATGACATAGTTGCGGGGCGGGTGCGGGCTCAGATTTCCAGCCCGTGCAGGGCTTTAATATATATATATATAATGTTGATACAAACTAGGACGCTATTTATGCCTCAAAAGTGCGCTAAGACGTAGTGTTCTTAAAGGTAAATATGTTGAATGATGGAACTGAGGTATCAAACTTAGGCAATCTCAAGTTGTAGCAGCGAAATCGAGGTGGGTCCGGATTTGACACAAGTGCCCATATTTCTATTCAACGGATGTTGTATGCTGTTTTTAGCAAAATAAGGAATGTGATTTGTAAGATATCTTTGTGCTAAATATGTATAAAATACATATTCTAACAAAGTTGTGCAAACAGACTTTTGGGAAAGTTGATTTCAGTGAAGTACTTATAAAACCACCGAAGTTCACATCTCATAATAGACGCCTATTCCCCCAAACTGTGTATACTAATGGATTATCAATACCTTGGGCTAGGCAATGATATCTTTGCACCGAATGTGGATATATTAAACAACTGATACAGTTTTATAAAAAGGACAATTTGATAAACGTTCTTTGTCATTAATGGAAACATACTTTTGTGGCATTCCAGAAATGACTGTTTAATAATTATTGCATAGCATGCTAGCAACAAATAAAGTAATCTTTGGAACAAAAACCACCAATTTAACATCATAATGTTATGATATGATAATAATTTCAAGGTGATGATGGGGAAAAGAATCCTGATACCACTGTCACTGATTCTGTCAGCGTGGTAACAAGGCCTAGGGTTAGGGCAAACCAAGTACTAGTGGTCAAGTGGAAACCACACCTCAACTGACTAGCAGTGGTCAAGTGGAAACCACACCTCAACACGATGAAACAGGGACACTGATTTTCTGTGAATGCGGAAAATGGGAAGAAGTTGCGAAATTGGCGTTTTGAAACATAATTTGCCTTTTCAAATGAAAATTCTGCGTTTGCAAAAAACGGACGAAATCATGGTATTTGCCTTTTCAAAAGGATCTTCCGTGATCGCGAAAAAAGTGTAACCTCTCATCGATAATGCCTTCATTGGAAATATTTTTAAACTGTTTAATATGCAATGATGTTAATTTATTTTGGTGTATTTATGACGCAGGATTTTTAAAACGCTTAAGGCAAATCATTGCGAAGTGTCATGGCCACTGTGTAAACCGACATAAACAGGGACATACATATTCCGGTTTCGAACACAAAAAGCAAAGGAGTAACAACAGCCTAGGTTACACTGGCTCAAAGTGAGATAGTCCATGTTGTAACAAATTCCGTTGGATGGCATCATACATAGCTCTATCTAAAAATTTAATGGTTGAACAAAATTATTAGTGAAATAGCAAACAGTGATTTGAATATTCATAATTCTTAATATGATTGTTTGTATAATTTACATTTGCTAACTTATATATTAAGCACGGCTGCATTAGAAACAACCAGTCATTTATATGTAATTGTGTCACAGGAATTATTTTATTATCTACATATAAATTGAGTGTGTATGGTAGTTACTGTAGTGCAAATATTGCACAAATTGATGTTGTTAGAAAAGTTAACCACACCGCAAAACAGTATTATTTAGATGCAGAGATCATAACATTAATATTTTAAATATTTCATACAATGTATTATTTTTCAAAGTTAACTTTGAAATAAAATATTTCTTGTCTGAACAGAAAATGGGCTTCTTTAGCCAGTATTTGACACACAAAAATGTGTCATTTGAAACATAATGAGTTTTTTTCTGTTTCAGAAAATACATCATTTAAAACATAATTTGCCTTTTTTTAAATGGAAAACATGTCGTTTGAAACAGAATTTGCCTTTTTCTGAAACATAAAATATGTCGTTTTAAACGGAATTTGCCTTTTTCTGAAACGGAATTGCAATGGAAGTTGCCTTTTTTTTAAACCGAAAATCAGTGTCCTAGAAACAATCATGATTATTTACTTTTATCAGTCATGATTACTACATTAATTTTACAAGTAGGGTAAACATGTTTACTTGCTATTTTGTTGTTTTTTATCTTCCCCTCTATATTCAAGAGTGTACCATGCACCATTTTTAAAGATAGTTTTAAAAAGGCTTAGGGGGATCATGCTGCTGGACCCCCCTAGCAACGCTCTCATCGCTCACCCCCACCACGTCGCCCATCATTTTACTAAGGAGAAACACTGGTAGACATTCAAATTTTTCTGATGGTGGCAACAAAATGAGTGTAGAACTAGCTGGATAGCGGTTCCAGCCATGCGCACTAGTGTGAGTGGTATTGTAAGCACAAGAAAGGTCAGACTATGCTGGTGATTTACATTCCATCTGGTGGCTCACGTGTCGCCATCTTGCCTAGATTTTATGGTTTAATACCAAGTTGGCCCAGGTTTATGCAAATGTGCAGTTTCTTGATTGTTATAAGAATAGCAATGTATTTTTTGATAATGTATTGTATCTATAGTATCTTGTATATTTGGGGAGAAGTTAGGCAGCCCGAGGTGGTCATTTAGTCGGAAAGTAAGAGATTGCTCCTGCTGGCCCAGTTGATGACGCGAAAACGGAACAGTCCACTGTTTCACATCTGGTCTATTCACAGGGAAACAGAAAACTACAGCTCTTTGTTCACTGTAGTACGGCTACTACCGTACATGGAACATTAAAGTTTATTGCAAACCGATCTTGTAAGATTCTACTGAAGGAATTGATGACATGCCGGAAACTGCTTGCTGCTCACTTTGTTGTAAGTTGTCAGCCTTCGGGATTTAGGAGGTTTCATGAGGATCCGCTTTGAGACCACATTCTGAGTAAACCATGGATGTTGAAATTGTTATGTAGTTGCAATTGGTCACTTTGAAACAGTTAGGTTAAAGACTAAGTGTGGACCTTTTTTTCTTCGCAATCTGAATGAAATATACTCCAAAAATAGTGTCCTGATATTCAGCTAATTTTTTTAACACCCTCGTCACCCTGCTCAAGGCTCCTTTTGGTCGCGCCTTTCTGTACAGTTTGTTGCGACATCTAGCAATCAAGGTGACGTCACCACAGGTTGCACCGCTAGGATTTAGCATGGCGCGCATCTATGTGGGTAGGTGTTTCAGGCCATACCTAAAATTGCAATCACGGAATTTTATACTACCGTAAAGATCTAACCTATAAATGTGTCACTGGATGCACACAGGAATTTTGTTTACTTTTTGAGTTATTGCTGTTTGAAGATTGCGAGTACTCAAACTTGCAATGGAAAAGATATCACAGTAAAGATAATAATCATATCTACAAATATGTCACTGGATGTACCCATGATTGATGTTTAGTTTTTGAGTTATTGCCGTTTGAAAATCTTGAATGCTTAGCAGATACACTGAAAGGTTGAGCATTTGTGATGTTCAAACGACAATAACTCAATAGATTAATACAATTCCATCCAGCAACAAACTTGTAAAAAAGATTATTATCTTTACCTTGAATTTACCTTGAATCCTCCTCTTCTACGTAGTAGTCAAGGAGTTGATGAGGAAGGGAGTTAAACATTGACTCGTGTAACCTTCCGCCCTATTGCGTAAATATTTGTCAATGTGTCCCTTGAACTGGTTGATTTTTTTGGACATCACTGCAGCTTTGAAGTCTATTCCAGTCGTTAACTATCCTTTGAGTAAAGGAGTACATGCGTATATCTAATCTTGAGTGCACTTTGGTTATTTTGAAAGGGTGCCCTCTTGTTTTGGTCTGTCTATTTTCCATTAAAAAAAAATCTGCAGGAAGAATACTCTCTAACTCGTTGAATACTTTATAAACTTCCAATAAATCCGCACGCAGTCGTCTAGTCTCCAGAGTCGTGATATTTAGCACTCTTAACCGTCTTTGGTAATCTAAGTGATTTAAATCTGAAATCATCCTGGTCGCCCTACGTTGCACCTTTTCTAATAAGTCTATAACTTTTTGTTTGAAAAGCCTGAAACAATAAGCCGCACCGCTGTGCGCCGTGCTAAAGGCATTGCCTGTGGTGATGTCGGCAACATCTGAAGTATGGAACGACATTAGGGCCATAATTCCATCATGCTACATGCAATGCTACATGCCATTTTGCAAATGTCATCATGCATGTTGTACGTCTATTATCCCAATTACAAAGTCATATTGTGCATGGTTGTGGTCTAACATTCACGTTCTACTTCAATAATTATATTTATATCCAGTAGAATGCTGTTTACTCAAATATGTTTGGTCAGATGAGTTTTGCTCAAAAGTAAAAAGTAGGAATAGAAAGTAGAATGTACAAACTACAATAATGCGCATGCCAGAATATGTACTCATTAACCTTATTTGTACATTTATACGCAAAATATTTACTAAGTAAGGTAGGCAATGTGGGCTATTACGCAATATGATATTGAGTTAACCATTTTTTAATTCTTCCGAATGCAGTGATGGAAAGTTTTCAAGTTTGTGGCATTGACCTATGGACTCATTATTGTAGGGGAGCTTTGAACCACTTCCTGTAACTTTGTTACTACTAATACTTATCAAACATTTATTTGTTGTGTTCTGTAGAAGCAGGTCATGCTACTTAAACTTCACGGGTATTTGAATTGAATAATTATGCTGGACAAGAAACAGTGTGCAAAATCATGATCGTACACGTTGTATCCTGTTGTTATAAATTTGTGTTTTGATGTTGTTTCGTAAATACGTTTTGACAGGCGCAATTTATAAAAATGGCAGATAGTTAAATTTCAGCAAAAGTAACAAATTTGAAATTTTCTTGCCTGAATACCTATATGTAGTGAATATTGTTTAAAAATAAAAGACAGCCAAATACCACTGAAAATCTGACAATCACCTCATAAAAGGTAGCATATTGTTTAATTATAATAAAAACAGAACATCCTCAATGCAGTATCCTAATGCTTGCATTATCACTCACCCCCATATTCATGAAAATGTCAGGTTAAGGATATCCACCGCTCGAAAATAGTCACAGGCCATATATCTCTGTTAATCCTCAGTATATCTTGACCAGATGTGGAGTAGTAATTAGTTAAATGAACAATAAATGATATGTAGAATTTGGGATCATTTGCTTGTGTATTACCATGGCAATGAATGTTTCTAGTATGTCGGAGGGACATGCATCCTTGAAAATTATTGCTTTGTGAACAACTGTATGTATGATCATGTAATTGTCAAGAACCATTAGCTAGAGTGCTCCTTTGTTAGATTAGGTGGCTTTGAGCAAGTATATATCACTTCAATGATAGTAGTGAGATGGGAGTTCAGATTTGAAATTTTGTTAAGGCATCTCAAAAACTGCATTTACGCAAACCTTTCAGTATACAGATATGATATATCGATACATAAGAAAACACATTGATATATCGCCAACATTTCAATTGGACATTCTGCTTCATTTTGGATGAATGTCAACAATTGTGCAAGTACAAGATTAGGGTATTATAAAAAATAAATAAGCAAGCGAAAAATGTACAACTCCCAAACCGTCCAAAAACATAAATTTTTTCTAAGGTCGCTAGCACCCTCACAGCTCGTCCGATCCCGATGATCTTGGTATGGTATGAAAGCTTGCACTTTTCTGTTACTATAGCGCCTATCTAGATTTCCTGGTCATAATCCATAGAACACCTATAAACGGACCTAAAATCGTGACGTCTTTGGTGTTCTGTACTGTTCCGAACGATGTTGGTGACCGGTACTCGGTACACAAAACTTCCGATTGTGGTGCTGCATCTCATTTGCATAGGATTCAGACAGGTGCACTTCTGTAGTTCTTGATTTCATGCTGTAAGCTCCACCCACTTTTAAATGGTGGTGAAACAATGATGTCACAATAGCGTATGCAAACCAGTGGTGGCTAAGGGTCAACATTCTTTGCATTGGTTGGTTGATATATGTGATTGTGACGTCACGCCAACTTCGAGACAGTCAGTTTCACCGGCGTTTAAAAGTGGGTGGAGCTTATAGGATGAAATTAGAAAGTAGTGCCTCTATTGGTAGATGGGTGAACTGTGTCGAGGAACCAACATTATTTGTCAGTGTCTAATCACCGGAAACAGCACGGTTGAATGTCCTTTTAGAGGTTATTTTAGGAATGATTATTGGGAAACCATTTAGTAACAGAAAGCGCAAGCTTTCAAAAGATATTAAGATCAGTGGGATCGGAAGAGCCATAATGGTACTAGTAACCGCTAAAATGAGTGATTCGGAATGTGGTTGGAGTTGTTCATTTTTCACTCACTTATCTATATTTGGTATTTTACAATAAAAAACTTACATTCGTGAAAATGTTCATCAAGTTGGAAGAATAATTAAGTTAAGCAAATTTCTTAATTCACAACTATATAAATTCGACTCACTTCGACACTTTGACGGCCTTCTTCAGGAACTGATCTTCCTCTACTCGCTAGATGGCGTGGCGAGCAGGCTGTCCCACATGTGACTCAATCGGTAGCCCTCCTCATCTCTATTCATTGTAGATGTAATCTTTCTGATCCAGATGGTCTCCTTGATCCATCGTGCCCCTTTGTCTGTCTATCAACTACTCTTGCACCTTCCCAGTCTATGATACAGTTTTGTCTGTCCGCAAGGTCAGTTATAGCCGACTTGTGTTCAATGTTTGTTGAGTCTTTCCACTTTCCTTGAGTGAAACATCTGGTTGTCACGGTTTCGACTTCCTTCGTATGTTCTTCTAGTCTCGTGCCAAGAGTTCTTCCCGTTTCCCCAATGTATGTCTTGTTGCAGGTCTTACACGGGATTTGGTATACACAGTCGGTCTTCTTTCTGTCTTCCACTTTGTCTTTTGGGTGTACTAATATTTTTCTGAGACTGGTGTGGTCTGACAGTGGACTTGTCTGCTATTCTTGTCCTTGATCTTTCTCCTCTGGTTTTGTTGTTCTTCTTTAAGTTTCCCCTCTGATGTAGCGCCTTCATTATGTGCTCCTCCTACTCCATAAATACTGTCTGTCCTCTGGCTCCGTTACGATGTTACTGCATCTGTCTAGCAATGTTTTGATGACGCCCAGTTTCTGATGTAGCGAATGGTGTGAACTAAAGTTCAGATACTGATCGGTGTGGGTCTTCTTCCGATACACAAGGAGTTTGACCGTTCCATCCTCTTTCCGTACCTGCAGTGTGTCTAGGAACGGCAGTGACCCCTCACTCTTCAGACGTGAATTTGATGTTGCCTGTTGCATCAATGGTGTTGAGGTGATTTGTCAGTTGTTGTTGACACCCTTTCCTCACAATTTCCATTACATCATCTACGTATCGCTTCCATAGTCTGGGCTGTCATGTTACTGGAGCTGTCGCAATGGCATGTTGTTCCAGCCATTCCATGAATGTATTGGCTATTACCGGTGACACTGGGCTTCCCATTGCTGTGCCTAACTTCGGTAGATTGTGCCCCTGAAGCTGAAGTATGTTGTTGTTACAACAAACTTCAAAAACTCCATAATGTCATCCACGTGTAGATTTGTCCTTTGTTTCATTGTTGAGTCCTCCTTTAGTCGTTTTCTGATGATGTGCAATGTGTCAACAATCGGGGTGTTGGTAAACAAAGACACTACATCATGTGACAAGAACATTTCATCTTGTTCGATTATCACACATGCCATTTCATTAGCTAAATGCTTGGGAGTTCTTGATGTTGTGTGTGGTCTTCCCTACGATGGGTCCTAGAAGATCCGCCAGTAATCTTGATACATTGTACCCTATAGACCCTGTGTAATCCACAATAGGTCTAAGTGAGTTGCCTGGCTTGTGGATTTTGGGAGTACAGTATATCCTTGGTACATTCTCTGCCGTAGGGTACAGGTACTTGTACTGTTTATGTGTGATCTTATCCTCCTCTTTCAGCTTCTTAATGATGGATACCAACTTTCTCTTGTATTTGGGAGTAGGGTCTTTCTTCAGTTTCTTGTATGTCTTGTCATCTGATAACATGGTTGTGACTTTCTGTTCATATTCGTCAGTGTCCACTACTACTGTGGCTTTCCCCTTGTCTGCTGGCAGAATCACTATGCTCTTTTCTTTCCTCAGTTCTGCTAGTGCTTGCCTTTCTTTCTTGGTGATGTTCAGCTTCGGTAATTTTGCAGATTTCAGAATGCCAGTTTACACATATTGCTAGGCAATTTCATCGATTTCGTGCATTATTGCTCCTTTCTGATTTTTAAAAACACCTAGTTGTGTATTAGGCGAATTCGTTCTCTTATCAGGTCTTTTTCTGCTTTCTTGATAATGGCTCTCACATTCTGTGTCTTGATGCAACAACTGAGCCTTAGGCTGGGAGGTGTTACGCTCTCATCACGACAGCGCAATGAAAACACCAGGTGATTTCTATGTCGTGTGATCTTCTTTTCATACGACTCCAGTTCACGTATTCGCTGGACTGTGTTCTGTCCATACACTTGTCTTATATTTGTGAAAATTTTCATCAAGTTGGAAGAATAATAAAATAAGCAAATTTCTTAATTCACAACTATATAAATTCAACTCACTTTGACGTTTCGACTGCCTTCGATGGCCTTCTTCTGGAACTGATCTTCCTCTACTCACCAGATGGCAGACAGACAGAAAGAAGACCGACTGGGTATACCAAATCCCGTGGCACGAGACTAGAAGAACATATGAAGGAAGTCAAAACCGTGACAACCAGACGTTTCACTCGAGGAAAAAGGAAAGACTCAAACAAACATTGAACACAAATCGGCTATAACTGACCATGTGGACAGACAAAACTGTGTTATAGACTGGAAAGGTGCAAGAGTAGTTGATAGAGAGACAAACAAAGGGGCGCGATGGATCAAGGAGACTATCTGGATCAGAAAGACTACATCTACAATGAATAGAGATGAGGGGGGCTACTGATTGAGTCACGCGTGGGACAGCCTGCTCGCCATGCCATCTGGTGAGTAGAGGAAGATCAGTTCCTGAAGAAGGCCATTGAAGGCAGTCGAAGCGAGTCGAATTTAGATAGTTGTGAATTAAGAAATTTGCTTATTTAAAAAACTTAGTTACACAGCGGGCTAAGCTTTGGTAATGCACTTTTTCTTTCTTTCTCTTGATATCAAGGGTAATGTTGAAACACTACAAAATGCACAACAATGCACCATATTGAAAATTCAAATAGTATTTTTTCAATTCGCCTTGTCCTACCCACCACCTCACATTTATTATTTTACCCAGAGTGACACTTTATAACAAACAATACCTACCCAATTTTAATTGTGATACACACCATATCCATCTCCTTCCATCATTACATCTTTCTACCAGGAATATCCCAAAAATCAATCTCGGCATTCTCATCTCTGTATGCTCGACTAACCTTTCTTTCTTGCATATGACCCATGTCTCTGCCCTGCATGTCTTTACAGGTCTTCCTTTTTAATATTTCATTCCTTTGTCCAACTCCTAACATGTCACACCATTTCACCCAAGCTGATTTCCCGGACTCTGCCCTCACTTGGTTCATCGTGGCTACTGAAAGCTTTCAATTTGGTTCTTTCTTCCTACCTTATGTAATCCCCATATATCTTAATTACATCTATCTTCATTTTTATGATAAAGATCCTCTAACATCAACACATTTTTCTGAGTCAAATCCTATCATGTTTCTTAGAACCAAGCTGAAATTCTGGAAGATGTACATTCACCAACTACAAACACGCAGGAGGTTGAGCGATCACCACTAACAGAGGCGTCAAAAACAAACATGTTAGAAGCAACCCAGGCGGGCTTTGAGGACAGCTCGTTTTTCTCCACTGTCTCGATCAACCGGACACGACAGTTCAAGGAAATTGTTTCATCTGTGCAGGGTAACTTTGACTTCCTGCAAGAGTCTCAGATCGAACTGGAACGTAAGTCTGTTTTATAAAAAAGTGGATATATATATTTGTAAATTGTTGTGGTAATGTTTTTTAAATAGTGGTATACTCGGTCGCTAAAGCTTTAGTCAAAGAATCTCTCCATATGGAGAAACCATAAGCCATTTCTACATGGTCATCATCAACACTTATCAGATCACTTCAGGAATATGTCATAGTGCTACTATGTGTTATTATTAAAAAGAAGCTGTCTTTTTTTATAAAATCATGTTCTACACTATAAACTATCTATTAGAACATATTTACTGCTCAAACATGTCTTGATGAACTTTTTTTAATTTAAGTGTTTCTTTTGGAAACTAACAATGTGCCACTTTTGAAGGTATGATCTCAGACTTGAAGTCATGATGGTATTGACATTAGAAGATACCCTTGTTTGCCTAATAAACGTCATGGTACACGTATCTAACTGTTGAAAAATACCAACCTATATGCACCCTATTTGGCACTATACGATTATTAGATTTAGAGATTTGCACTGGTAGAACATTATTTTTAAGAGAGTAATCTTTTTCACTCATGTTAATCAATCATCCACGTAGTGATTTATTGCTCATTGAGCATCCTGTGGCTCCCGCTAACGGCTAGGTTTGCAACATTTTAAATGACAGTCAGGCTTCCGAGGATCGTAGATTTTGATTCCAAAGTGTTAGACTGTCAGATTCATATGATTAGGTGAAACGGTTTGTATCCTTAGTTCCTGGAATAATTTTAGGTAAACTGGTTTAAAAAAAAAAAATCAGGTTAGCCCATATTACAAATCTGAGCCAAACCATAACCAGGTGCTGGCAACCTTTTGAAATATCGGTCGATATATGCGATTTTAATTAGGTCAGCGGGTCACACATTTTAGGCCCATATGCTGGGGGTGCAATGAGGGCTTATGCATCCCCCGCTGAGGCAAGAGTGCCACTTGAGGTCTTAAGGAGGATGAAGCTAGATGTTTTGGAAGTCTCAAGGGGATCCCCCCTGGTGTTGCTGCACCGCCAATTGGCCCACAGTGGGTTGCAGACATGTTCCGTGAGACTCATTGTTATCCATGTGACGGCCATCCGTTAGTAAACTCCTTGTTTTTCATTCACGAAGTTTATCTTCGAAAACAGCTCACACACATGATGTCCAGAATATGAACTCGGATAAAACTACAAGTAAACACTGGAATTAACGAATGTCTGTCTTGTCACAAGTCTTTGTCAGCCACCCGTGAACACAATCAGAACACAGTCCATCAATGAACACAGTCAGAACACAGGCCATCAGTGCACACAGTCAGAACACAGGCCATCAGTGCACACAGTCAGAACACAGGCCACCAGTACACACAGTCAGAACACAGGCCACCAGTGAACACAGTCAGAACAAGGCACCAATGAACACAGTCAGAACACAGGCCACCAGTGAACACAATCAGAACACAAGTCACCAGTATACATAGTCAGAACACAGGCCACCAGTTAACTCAGTCAGAACACAGGCCACCACCGAACACAGTCAGAACATAGGCCACCAATGAACACAGCCAGAACACAGGTCACCAATGAACACGGTCAGAACAGACCACCATTAATCATTGAACACAGGCCACAAATGAACACAATCAGAACACAGGCCACCAGTGAACAGAGTCAAAACACAGGTAATCAGTGAACATAATCAGAACACAGGCCACCAGTACACATAGTCAGAACACAGGACACCAGTTAACACAGTCAGAACATAGGCCACCAGTGAACACAGCCAGAACAGGCCACCAGTGCACACAGTCAGAACACAGGCCATTTTTTTAGAATTGCGAAAATCTAGGACTGAAAATAATTGGTACAAGAGAAAAATCAAGGAAACTATTCACTAAACAAAACCTGGCCGAAACTAAGACATTGGACAGGTGCTCCCGTTTATCTTCCAGGTCATGTCACATGACACTGGTCATGTGACACACCCATAGCAGAGCTATCCAAGTCTTCAGATGAAGGCTGTATTTCAGCCAAAATATTATGAATTGAAACAAAGTTTCTTGTGAGATAATGTGTACTAAGGCCAAATAAAATAATACCTGTGTTTCCGGTAACCCGACCGTCCCTAGTATTTCCATGACACCCTATGCATTCTGTCAAGAACAAAAGAAAACTATTTTTTATGATGCCGACCATCGACCTGTGCTTCTGACTGAAAACTTTTTTAACAACAATCATTCAACATGATAAAAAATTCTGATAATCAATGCAAAAGTCCTGAAAAGTACCCTTTTGGAATGGAAATTCTGCGATTGTCCCTAGGATTGGATGGATTTCCGCGTAAATCGTTGTGAAGTGTCATGGCGCCCCGCTACGTACCTCGTTAATGTACAGATTCAGGTTTCTAACACAAATCTCGAAGGAATAACAACACCCTAGGTTACGCTGGCTCAGTGGTAGTGCTAACAAGCGCCAGCTAAAATGGTTGATGGCCTATGGGATTTATTTCTTTAATATATTGTTAGTTTTGCTTGAAACATTACTTTAATTGCCAATAGTACTAGTAGATAGCCTTAGGCATGGTTTCATTTCAGTGTTTATAAATGATGCACACTGCAGCCTCTAATGTGATTTTATTTTAAAAGGTATGACGGATTGAATTCGGTTGCTTTTGTTCATCTGTAACTAATTCACATTGTTGAAGGACCATTTAAATGTACAATTCGTTATTCTGTAACTCACACTGATAACTTCTGAGTTTGGTTTCCAAGGATTTAGGCGCAATAGAAGTTATCTTATTTTTATAAAAGACCATTTAAATGTACAATGTGTTACAGCTTGTTTTGCTCCTATTAAAATACATGGTGGGTTGTATGGTTTACTAGAAGCCATAGTTTCTCTTGATATTTCATGTTCAATTAATAAAACAAATGTATTTTTAGTATGACGACAGTGTTTTCTTTATCACATTTAGATACATATAGCAGTACCTCCCAGTTTCATTAAAATGTGTCTATTTCATATTAACCCCAGCAGTGCAAGTTATAACATATGCCCTTTTATAGACTGCTGGAATTTTTTTATAGACTGAAGAAAAGAAAATATTACAACACTATTTTTTCACAATAAAATGTTTAAAAAAAAAGGTTTTCCTACCTACCTACCCTATTTTAAAAATCACTTACTGGAAACATAACTATATTTATTGTGGCCTAAGAATTACATTGAATTGACCTGAAACACATTCTTGTTGACATCTCTTTCAGATTCTAAGAGAGCACAGTCCAGCTATCAGAATACATCTCTCATTAATGCTTCTGTTGACCATTTCACTGCTCCACAACACTTAACACAGTCGCCACTGACACATGCTACAATGCAAGAAGCTGCAGTGCCAAACGAAACATCACAGCATTCTGCTCAACAGCAGCAATACACCGACTCATTAATCACATCTCAGGCGACCAATGACTCGCTGGTTAGTCAGCAGGGTGTATTGGACTCGTACGCATCAGCCGAGCAGGGCTTTGGCCAAAATCACATGAACATGCAGGTGACAGGCTCGACACATTCATTCAGTGAGCAGGCATCTAAACTTGCTGTGCAGATGACGTCAATTGACCCATCAGTGGTTTTGGCATCTGCTGATGGGCCACAACCAATTCCAATGCCAAGTGAAACAATACCTGGCCAGTCTTTGACAGTTCAGGGGTTCACAGATACACAGGGACAGGGAGACCAACTGTCCCCCGACTCACAGGTAGGCATGCTGTAAATTCACAGCCAACAATATTGCAATATCAGTTATTTGTTCTATTGGTTTCAAAACTTAATTGCTTATGTTCTATTCATTTTGTTGTGCCAGTTGATTAATCAGTTAAAATGTTACACACACTAATTGATCACTGGCTGCAATGCTTAGGAAGTTCAAGGCCTCTCGTGACTGAACATTATTCAGATTATACAAAATTGACTAATAGAGTTAGTCAATTCCCAGTGTGATTCATTAAAACTTAAAATATATAAATAATAAATTTTAATTTGTTATAAAAATTTTACAACTTTGTGCTTGTCTATGCACATTCGTATATCAGTATTGTGACCCTACTTTATATGAATTTTGAAACTAGATGTAGAAAAATGTGATTTCAAGAAAATGTCACCAAGGTTGTTTATTATACAGACAATTTTAAACAGATTTTATAATTATTAAATTGACGATTTGAGTAAGTAATTATAAAAAGTTTTTCATTAAAGTGAAACAAAAGACAATTTTGTTGGATCTATGTATCTAAAAGACTTGATAAAAATTAACCATTTGCAACTACAATCAAGGTGTTGTGCCAGAAGTTTATTAGAGTAACCTTGTTGAAAACACATAATTAAAATTTCACAGACAGTGCCATTGTGATAGAAAGACTAACATCTTAAATTCCTTCTCTTCCCAATTTGCCGGTCACTGAATTAGAAACACTCCGCTCAGTAACCAATATATTTTGGCCAAATGTTTAATCAGCTGTTTATGCCACTTTCATTGATGCAGTGATGTAAGTTGTTACATGTTTATGCCCATACTGCAACTTGTAAAGCAACATGTCTGCATGGTATGACATTATAACAGTTGTTTATGCATACAAAAGTGTAACTCGGAAGGAATATATGTATATATATGGCCTTGATATCCTTGAATTCTGGCTTGCAGCCTTGAAAAGCCTTGATTATGCTGTGCCACTGGCCTTTGTTTCACTCACTGGTAGCCAGTGCATTCCCTGCTGATTTCGGCCTGATACCCAGCTTGACTTATCTGCTTCTTTTGCATAATCCATGGCACTGCTATTGGCCACAGTTACCCACTGACCCTGGTAGTCTTTATTCACTAGATTTTTATCTTATACACTGAATTTGTTGATCTCTTTTAAGGTAGCTGCACCGGGTATCATGTCGGTTGATTTCTTTATTTTTTTCTTCATAGAACATTAGTGGGTGTCAGTATGAACATGTCGGGCCTCGACATTTACACTGGCCCGATGGCCCGGCACCTTTTTCGAAGCTGTCAGGCCACCAGTTCTTATATTTTACTGGCCCGACGAGCCACTGGTTTCCGGTTCCTGAATGCCGCCGAGACGAAGTGGCGGTCACAGCACGACCGCATCGGTTATCAGATGCAGTTTGTGATTCAGTTATAGGACATTGTAAATATAACGTAGATATTAATTCTGATCAATCAATAATGATTCCAAACTCCAACACTTATCATGCGGACTACGGCGTGCAAAGCCGTCGAATAAATTTCTAACCACCGGCAGCGCAGGTTTTTATGACGAGAGACGCCATTTTTAAGTCCCGCCGCATCCCTTGGACACACTTAATATGGTGGTTGGAAGCTGCCTCGACTAGTTATGCACGCTTTTTCTTCTTTAGATATATATGAAAGGAATACAGCTTAAATCCAAATTTCACTAGTGACTAAAGTGACAGAAACCAAATTATAACGCTGCGTCAGCAAGGGCAAGGTGAAGGCCACCTATTTTGGGTGGTGCCACCTAGCGAATGAACCGTGAAATAGTATAATGCCTTGATTGACCTGTACATGAAAGCAGCGTCAACTCAACTACCGACTCGGACTGACTAGCTGTCGTCACACTGGCCACACTTTATTTAAACTTTGCAAATACTGTATATATGCATCTGAGTACACACTTAAAAAGAACAATATTACAATATTGTTAGCTTTGGACATCTCACTTTGAACAATCAATATGTGTATAGTAACTTCTAACAACTTTGTTGGTAAAATAAAAAAAAGTATAATGTTTTGTACCTCAGAATGAGTGTATTTTTGACGGTAACACAAAATCTGGGCCACTAACTTTCACAGGTGGGCCACTAATTTTTCAAATCTACTGGCCCCCTGGGCCAGTGGATTCAAAACCTTAATGTCAAGGCCTGCATATGTACTATTAAAAAAACCAGGGCACTATCACCATATGTCACCAATCGGTCCTTTAAAAACTAGCATTTTTAGTGTGTGTGGAAAGTCCCTTTCCAGATTCTTGGAAACTGACGATGTTTCCATAGTGACAATCACATGTGCGTCAGCCCAGTTCAAACACAAATTCATTCACCATGAATGCAGATCATATAGTCTGGTTATTCTCATGCCACTATGCTGTTGTATTATAATTACCTAAATGCATCATGCTATCAAATCACCAAATACTGGCTGTAGTTTTGTTTATTCTTTATTATTTTTCCGTGACTTTATTTCCTACATTTGTCAAAGCATTCCATTGTTATATGTTAGCATTTTGGTGTCACTCCATCTTTTGTTGACCAGCTGTAGGAAGCAGTCATTGGTCCAAAACCAGTTTATTCTTGGTTAAATAGCCTTGAATTTTCTTTTCATTAGCCTTGAAAAGTCTTGAAATATCCTTGAATTTGATGTCTGTCATTGGGTACGGACCCTGATACATGAATATATATATATAAAGTATATATAAATATATATAGTGTAATCATATACATGTCAAGCAAAATGAGGATTCTAATGTCACAACCAAGAATTCTACCCGACACAGGTCGGCACATATTGGTCAATCATCGGGGCAAATACAGATATGTCGGCTGTTGGAAACTATGAGATTTTGCCATAATATACCACTTTAACTTCACATTCTGAGTAAACCACTGGCATGATTTTATGGATTATAGTTGCAAATGGTTACAAAGTGCCACTTTTGTATCCACCACATAAAAAACCTTCATCTCCACGGCAGCCAAGAAAGAGAAAAGACTAGTATAAAACTAATGTTTTATTTCAGTGGAACACTTCATTGAATCCTTGGATATACTTAACATCATACATACTAAAATCAAATAAAAAAACTAATATGTACAGATTATAAATAGCAACAGGAAATTTCCATATTAACGATCACAAGCTTCAAATTACAGCAGACTTCCAATTCGTGAACATTAATTTGCTGCGAAGAATATTGTCTGCGTTTTGTCAAAACCAAACTAGTATAGTGACTACCTGAGTAACTCCATAATGCTGAACAAACAAGTATTAGCACTATTCTCTGTTGTGGACTTGTGGGCAGGAAGTTGTGTATTGCATAATATCAACAGAAGGCCATGGGCTTAGCATGACCATGAACAAGATTAAAAAGTCCTTTACCTTTAAGCATATCTTTTACAGCCTACCAATACAAGCTGTAAATGACGTTATATGTGTTGAGAACTAATCTACTTCTCCCTTATCTGATGTCGTATTTATTTTATACTGTCAGTAGAAAATGTATTACATTAAAGTTACTGTTTGGTAGGCGGTTGTTACATCACATTACTTAATATCACTACCATAACTGACATAATATTTCTTACTGGTGTTGTTTCCACAACTGTCTTATTTGAAAGAGTGACAAGGTAGAGTTGATAAAAATCCACTGTTACTTAGACTGTCATTTAATTTTATTGTAACTTCTTTCTGGTGCTGTAATGGTGATACATCATCTATGTTTATATTTATTTCATTTATTTCTACTGTCTGAGAAAATGTGGTTAGGTCATTTCTAAGCTTCAGAAGAGCATGGAATGTTTTGCTGCCTTATCCTTAAACCAGCGGTTCTTAACGCCTGCAACTCGACCCAAAATTGTGTTGCCAAACTATTTTGAGTGGGTCATCAAGATTGTCCAGTGACTCTGAATATTCATTAATACATTTTTTTATTGTTCTGCTTGCTGTACCAAATGCATGTGAAATATATATTATATATCACACATCATTTCAAATTTGCGCTACTTCATGTGTTTAGCAAGGATGCATTTAGTCTAGGCAAGTTATGTTCGTTTTCATGTTGCTGAAAATGCGTCATGTCTGCACAGTGATAAAATCACTGCCATTTTCCATTCAGTCTATATACGGATTATGGAAGCCTTCAAAGTACACTTTCTCTAACAAATACTGAATCAACCAGCATGTCCAGTGACACTACATAGCTACTGTCTGTGATAGTGTCTGCATCTTTATTATAACTAGTATGATCTTCCCAACTCTTTCTTCCAATTTTGCTTTCTATTTGAAAGCGGTGTCCTTTTCCTATATCGATAAACCAACGAATGGCACTTACTTGGTGACTCTTTCGTGTTCAGCAAGCAAGTTTAATTAATGTTCGCATGTCAAATGAGGCGGATGTCAGCGGGACATGTGAACTGTTTGGGAATGGTTGCATCCAGAAACCTGTTTTGACATCAGCTTCATGGTTCTAGGATATTACATCTGATGATATGGGAATAACAGGCTTTGTCAGGAACCATCTTTCAAAATGACGGATAGGTCAATAGTAATATATTTAAAATCATTGCAACTAAAAGAAACCTACATTTTGATGTCAATTTTGTGGTTATGTAGTCTTAAAATATTGTAATGATGGAAAGTTTTGATGGATGCCATCTTTAAAAATAATAGATATGTGAATGTCACTGAAGGTTAAATGTAACATGTTTAAAATCGCTCGCTATCCTCCAAGCTATTCAAAAACAAAAATTGTACGGCTCTACATGAAGTAGTTTTTACGATATTGTAACATTTGTATTAACGATCGCCATCTTTAGAAATGGTGGATGTTAACGCTGGAGAACAAATTTTAAATTTTGATTCCTAGAGCCAATATCTAGACACACAAATTATACATGTAGGTGATACAGTTATTAAGATATGGAGAAATTGATTTTGGTTGCCGTTGTTTAAAAATGCAAAATGGCGGCCTTACTTATAGGCAAATGTAAATATTGTTTTTTGGGTTCCTCGTGCCATGACGTTTCCAAAAATGTATCAGTTTGCTAATATCCACAAAAACCAACGAAAGTATATTTATCGTGACATAATTAACCTCACTACTGCCTTGACAGTGAACAAAGTTATGCTAACAACAGTTGTGAAAAAGTGATTGTTACTATGGAAAGTTATGTGAAATGTGATCGTTACTATGGAAATACCACGTCACTGTTTCCGATATTCAGCTCATTTACCTTTTTTAATATTCTAATGTATTATAATCCCTAAATTTGTTGTATCTTTGCAACATATTTTAGTGCATTGATACAATGTTGTAACAACTTGAAAGACAGTTTTATATCCCATGAAATGCCATTGCAGTAGAGTTTTTAAATAAAAGTGTAAACAAACCATGTGATATGCCTGAGGCTTGCCAGCCCGACATTGTTTTGTGATTCTGCTAGGAGAAGAAGCCTTTCTCGATGAACCCGAATGCGGACATATTTCGGTCGATGTACCCACAGCAAGCGATGTCTGTCACACAGCAGCAGCAAGCAGTCGGACAGCTGGCAAACTCTGGGCCACCCATGCCAAGTGCACATGACAGCAAGTTCTACAGCCAGACAATACAGTCATCCGACTACCAAGGTATGTGGTATCAACAGCTCATAAACTGTGCATATGTGCAATGGAAATCACTAGAATATACCATATGAAATAAAAGGTGTACTGCAAAATATATACCATGAGAGACAAAAACATCCATTTGATTAATGTCTAAGACATTGTTCAAAATATAAGAAAATACATGAACTTCGCTACCATCGCACACAGCATCAATGGTGTTGTCCATATTGCCAAAAAATTAAAATAGGCCATAGACTTAAGGCCAGACACGGCAGGTAGATAGGATGATTTTTTTATTTGTGCAAATTGTGAAGTTTTTCTACTGAATGTATGGAATGGATCATACCGAGTAAAAAATATATTGAACTTTTTTTGGCCAGACTTTTCATGGTAACAAACATTGGCAAATTTGGAAACAGAATTATATCTATATTATAAAACAGTTTGTTCTCTGTTTGTATGTGCACCCACATCTCCGTCAGTTTTGCATGTATCGGGCTGACATTTTTCATTTGATCTACCGGTCTCATTGAGATGGTTCGTAGTTTTAGACATTTTCGAAATTCGTTCAGTGGTGGAGAACTTGAAGGGCTCAATATTTCAAAAGCTGTACGTGGAGTTTCAGCCACGGAATTTAATGTTTTTTCTATATCATCGTAAAGATAACTATGCCATTTACAAATATGCTGCTGGATGTATATAGAAATTTTTAATAGTTTTTAAGTTATTGACATTTGAAAATCCTCGGCGCTTAACGTCCACCAGGTCACATCCGCACGCTTACAAGTTACGCCCTCTTTTGCATTTCCTATATATGGAGCTGTGTCATTGAGCGTCGAAATTATTGCCTGTCAAGTTAATGTTTTATAAAAAGTGAGTGTCAAAAGTTACATTGGATAATTAGGAATACAATATATCTTTATTATAGAACAGTTCGTTCTCTGTTTGTGCACCTACATCTCAGTTAATTTTGCATGTATCATGCTGAAATTTCAACCCAGCATCCGCTGTTGCTGGTTACATCAGTTAGATGGGTGAGCGATTGAGATTTCTGGCAAAAGGTTGTCCCAACAACTAGGCCAGTGACCAGTTACCATTTGTTAATGCAGGTAGGCTAGAAACATTTGGGATGGGTTTGGGGTATCTGTCTTTTTTCCCCAGGCAACACCGGGTAATTCAGGTAGTATAATTATAATCATTGCAAATCCATGTTCTGTATACATTCTATTATGAAATGATCAGAGCATTTTTCCATGTTTTGTTTTTATTTTTAAAATAATTTGTTGTAAAGTGCGATAATTTTTTGTTGTTGCAACAAATATGCTTATATCTTTCAAACTACTGATGATTTTACAAATGTGCCTGATCATTTCACACAGCAACGACTATTGAATGCAACACTGTAAACCTTATTATTTGAATACCATAATTACTCCCAAAGATAACCCATCTCCAAATGCAGAAATTTGAGGTAAATGTTGAGAAAATGACTGTAAAAGAGTGCATAATGGATTTGATTACTTGATATCAGCGCGCTTGATCCATGAATAAAAGCAATTTAGAGGTATGTAATTGTTATAAAAGTGAACTTTATTGATAGTAAACATAAAAAGTTATCATAATCTGGCAGAAAATAATTTTTAACGTTTTTTCCATTAATTTTCAGCTTGGATGTCTAGCCTTAAGTGCTGACCGACATCAATGTTTGGGATACCATTTACAATGTGAAAAAAATTCCATATTTTTATGCCAATGTCATGAACTATGGACCCATAGATCCAAATCTAATTTAATTTGAACCCGTCCATTGATAAAAAGTACCCATTGTCAAGTAACGTGTACAAAGTTGAGGATTGTAAAAGTAAATCTTATCCTAAGCTATGTCCCAAGTGTTTTTCTTTTAACAAATCTTAACTTATTCAGCAGTTACCAAACAAATTGTAAACAATATACGGAAATTGACAATATAAAATCAAGTATGTTATTAATAACAAAAAGGTGTACCACAAGGCTCAAACTTATGACCCCTGTTATTCATCATATATATCAATGATTTTGCACAAGCCAGTAAAATGTTTAATAATTTATGCTGATGATACAACTTTATCAAGTACACTAAACACTTTCAGCGATAACATACATCACAAAAATTTAGAAACTAATAAATGAAGAACTTTTCAAAATAAACGAATCGCTCAAAATGAATATATTATCGCTAAACATAGCAAAATCTAAATACATGTACATGACATTTCAAAAGGCAAAGAAAAATATACAGACACTTACTCTGAAGATAGACAATATAAATATTGAACAAGTCAAAGAATTTAATTTTTTGGGTTTACCGGTAATTATAGATAAAAATCTAAACTGGAAAAAGCACACTGAAAAAATATCAAATGCTTGTTTGTATGCAAAATTAAGAACCGACAACCACCTGTCAACTGGATACAGTACAAAACAGTGCCTAAACGACAACACAATAATCATGTAAGTTTGCTCACACTACACATATGCATACATAGTGGTTTTTTTTCTTCTGGAAGAATTTAATTAGGTGATGTATTGATTCAGTTAAAGTTTTATTACAAAAGGTGGCTCCTTGATAGCGACTACCATGGTCTTAGAGGAATCTCCTGACCCTACTTTTTGTTATTTAGCACATATTATACCATGTTTACCATAAGGTTATATATTTGTATTAGTTTTATTTTTTGACATGGATGTATTGTATGTATTATTTGAAATGTCTGGGTCAGATAAATCAAATTCTTATGGCAGCCATTTTTTTGGCACACAACCATAGTGATTGACTGTTTGTAAATAAATGTTACTGTATGTCCATTGGATGTACTGTCATAATACTCTTAAACCTTTAGCTCCTCGGTCAGCCATTTATGAACTTCCTCGTGTAAAATAGTGATTTTGGTGGCTAGATGCAAAGGTAATTGAATTTTATTATAATCAAATTCCTTGTCCCCAAATATGTGAGACTAGCCACAAAAATTGGCTTTTGTGTGGTCTAGAAGGAGATGTAGGAGATACACCAGGTAGTACTACTTTAGGGAGGACAGGAATAGAATTATAGGCAAACCACACCTTTTCTACAAAGACATTCTTGAACAAGATCTAAAAACCTTTGACATCTACCGGTAACATAGACAACAAATTTCAGACCACATTACGCTTGGTATGGGTAAGCGCTTGCCTTTGTTCACCAACATTGGTAGCCATCAGTGCCTGCTAACCTGCTGCTGGTCCTGCCATTTTACCACTGGTTCCAGCCTGGGGCCCAAATCCTCTTATATGGTTAATTTACATAATTCTTGTGCACTGTGTTGCCAACCAACTTTGCTGGCCTCTGTTCAGTTGTAATGGCCAGCTGGTGAGCACTACTCTTCCTGTCTGCTTTTCTGCTTATATTACTCAATAGTTGTCCACTGACCTCTTTTATGATGCTGGGTTTCCTGTGCGTTAAAATCGATCTTCCTGGACCAATCGCTAATCTGTTCTTGTTTTTATGGTTCGCACTCCCAATACCAGCAGTTACACATGCTGTGCACATCATTTTAATGGAGAATTAAACAGAGGGGGTGTATTTTTAATATAGAATAACCCGTGATCCGAACTGTAGACAGCATAGCTCGAATATTATTTTCGAAATGGGGCAATCGAGGTTTCAAGAAAACTGGCTCAAACATCCTGAATATAGCAAATGGCTCGCACGAAATCCATTAAATGTTTTTTCGGCACATTGCGGAATATGCAAACGTTCATTTGATGTGAAAGCCATGGGAGAAGCTGCTGTTGGAAGCCACAGAGCTGACCAAAAATATGCAGATAATATGAAACTTCAAAATACGAGCTGCGCGGGAACCCCAATATCGACATTATTTGGCAATACTTAGACAACAGGAAACGTCAGGTATGTATACACAATACTTTGTAATAAAACATGTTTTATGATATAACAAATTTATCTTAATTAATAAGCGAAGAAAATTGGATGTAACTGTCTGTGTTACTAGGCGAAATTATGCTGGCGATGCAGTTGTTGATGGATGTTACGTAGTTGGCATGGGTTGTCATGTGGCGCAACCTAATGAATGCACCAATACATAGTTTACAAGAATAGGTCCAGCTATTCATTTATGCATGTCAACACCGGCTGGCATCAATGACAGCAAAAATTAATTAATTATCAGTTGTCAATCACACTGGCTGCATTATATGTATATGTGATATGTTTATTTATTAAACATATGTCACAGTTATAATAGTTATAGGTGTTTCTCAGATGTAATATATGCATGTAATTGATAATCATGTATATATACTGTGTTGTTGGTGTATAATATTATATTCAACGAGTTTGTTTACTGTTTCAAAGTTTGTATTATGTTGTAGAACCTACACCTTCTGAAAGTGCAATCACGTTAGTGCCTGTAACACCTGCTCAAGTCAGCTGGCGACCAGTTTGGAGTTGTCAGGAGACTTCACTCTTCGGTCAAAATCCAATGCCATGCGGAAGAGCGTCACTAGCAAATTGCAGGCACTTAAAGACTTGCAGTGATTACAATAACTGATGTTTACTGTACGTTTTCTGTTTCCAGTGTGCAGTTTCCCAAACTGCTAATAAATTGTGAACCTTAAACAGCCTTGAATTTTCTTTCCTTAGCCTTGAAATAGCCTTGAATTTTTTTTTGTCATCGTGTACAGATCCTGAAATATAAACCATAAGCGATTATACTCATCCCATTAAGTAAAATGTAATACTTTGGTGGTATTCCACAAGCTAAATAGCAGAACTGGTGTTTTATGTTTGCAGGTGGCACGTTTGGAGGTACAAGTTATGTGCGAGGGGGTGGTCCAAGACGTGGTGGCCAGGCACGTGGAAGTCGTGGTGGCAGTGGAGGCCCTGCAAACAGTTTCCCCCGCAGTGGCACCAATAATCGTGGCGGTGTTTCATCATTCAATATGTCAAGGGGTGGAGGTGGAACCTTTCCAAATAGCCGTGGAAACAGTCGAGGAGGAGGTGAGAATTAATTAACACGAACCACGAACAAAATGTTATGGGTCATTTCCATGATCAGTGGGTCATTATTTTTTCAGCAGGATATATTTGTTTACATTATAGATGCATAATATGCAAATCAAGAAAACAACAGATGTACATTTAAGTAATATTTTATTAGACAGGGATGAGAAATTTCTGGTTTTTGCCGGAATTCCGGTTTTTATACTGCTTCAAAGATCACTTTTGTGAATCGTGTAAATCCGGGGAGAAAAAAAAGAATGTTAGGGGAGGGTAGGGCATATAAAATCCTGGACAATTCACCTAGGATCTTTCTGCGGATTGAGTTAACCATCTATCCACCGGGTGTCGCCACGTGTTAATGACGCTGCCTGGCGATTAGAGACGGAACCGAGCCTGTGAATCTGCGAAGTAAAACCCTTAGTTCTGTCGGCTGTTCGCTTCAGCGCTTTCGAAGTGCGCGCACAAAAGCAGTGCACCAATAGGAAACGACGATGTATTTTGTGGAGATGTTGATCATTTTCGAACACAATGGCTAATCGACGATTTGTTGTACGGCAAGACAAATGTTGCGTGAAGGACATTGACAAAAGTGTCAAGAATAAGTGGAATTGGGTGTGGCTGGGGAGATCGGCTGGAGACACTATGTTGGATATATTCATCAGTAAATTATCAGCACTAGGGAATGCCTACTGTTTGTGGTGCAAGGCCGATGTCAACTATGCGGATTGGATCCTACAGGCTACAGTCAGATGGGAACTGAAGGCATTGAAGTACACGCTGGCACTGCTCACACTGGTCACCAATGTTCTGTTAGAACCTGAACAGAGGTTGTATCACATGGAAGTTCACCGATTCCAAGTAGACAACACATTTCCACAAGCACCCACAAGTTCCAGATTGGAATCGTGGTGGGCTACCGTATTCACTGCTGGCAAGTTCTCAGCCTTGTCAAAGCTGGTGGCTGCAATGATGAGCTGCTTTCATGGTCCTTAAGTGGAAGGGAGTTTTAGTCACATGTTTAGCATCATGAATACTGCCACTGCCAGAAAGAATGTTAGTACATTCAACACTATCCAAACAGTGACGTACTCACTCATGGCAAGCAACAAGACTGTTATACAGGACTTCCACAAACAGGACTGGTCGCCTCGTTCACAACACGAGGTGTGCATACAAAATGTACTCCATCCATCTTGCCAAGGAAGGAAATATGAAGGAGAAGAAAACTGAGCTGAACATGTCAAAGACGAAGGCAGCCACCAAGTACAAAGCTAAGGAAGCAGTTGAACTGGCAACGAAGAAAGCTATAATGGCCCATCAACGGGCTGTTTTGACAAAGCTGGCCAAGGAGAAAGCTGCCCGTCAGCCAACTGGGGTCCAGCCCAGAAAATATCATTAACAAGTGAGTTAGTACTGTGACATGTGTGCGGGAGTCCGTGTGCTTTTTTTGCTGTTGGAAATGTTAAGATTTTCTATTTAATATTGCTCAAAATACACCATATGTCGTCTACATTTAAAACATCTCTGAGGAGTCCCCCCTTCCCCCGATTAGATGAGACAGTTCTCTCGGGCTGAAATGTGGGCCACAGCTAAATTTCCGTTTTTTTTCTCTGAATGTCACTCATCCCTGATTAGATACTTTTCTGTGAACATTTTAGTGGCAAAGATCTTGTACTAGTGGCAATGACCATGACATGCTGAACTATAGCACTAAATTTAGCACAATTGTACCTTGGAATTTAAAAAAAAACTATTGAGTTAGAATGCTGGTCAGCCGAGTAGTTGGGGAATCTATCAGTGATAATGACAATGAAGTGCTACGAAGAAGACTATGCATACCAAGAATGTTTTCGAGGCCACCTTAGGAATCTGTTGGAAGCTTTGATGAATAGAGAATGTCATTTTGAAAAAGAGGATGAGAACTCAGTTACTTTGAACCACAAGGTGTGTGTTGGTGAGCTTGAATCGAAGTGTTAGGAGTAACATGACAGCTTCATAGAAAATGTGCTGAATTTGAATGCCTCATATCAAATCAAATTTATTTAGACACCACTTCAAAGCAGATTAAGAGGTGTTTACAAACTAATATTTCATTTTTAGGGATAAAACATGGTCTTATCTGTCGGCAAAGAAAACTTAAGCAAGTTTCATAAAGATTTGCCTCTTCGTTAACTATGAATACCTAAAAAGGGGTATTTTGGCATAAAAATGTTTGATGACAGCATTTAAAAAAAATAAAAAAATACAGGAATATCTGAAGGCCTCCTTTTTATATTGAATAAATACACCAAGGTATATTTGAGTGAAAAAACTAACTGTCTACTCCCACCCATTGCTGAGTTATTGAAGTGAGAATCTGGCATTGTTTTTTTCAAAAGACTAGTTTTGGACGATAACAGACCTGCCTACCATTCTGGATTGTCTGGAATCATTCCGGAAATACACCTAAAATTACGGTATTACGGAGAGGGATGAAAATATTACGGATTCTTTTGTTGTCACAATGGACATCAATCACTTCCGTGCTCCTCAAATTTAGCTTCACTTTATTCAACAGGTGGCAGCATATATACGCTGCTAGTTATGACATGGTTTTTCATTTGCTGCTTCTGGTCATAATCTGACAATAGGAAACAACGTTTCGACAAATTCACATTTCTGCGCTCAAACAAGACGAAGTCACGACTCACGCGGCACGAAATGATGGCGGGGATCGAAACGGCACCACTACCAGCCAAGAAGAAACGTATGCTGCAAACGTTTTTAACAGCATGCACGCAGACATTGCCCGTCTTGTCAAATTTAAAGAAGGGTGTCGGCTTTACATACTGCCGGATATGCAAAATAATTTTCCTATTTCACATGCCATGGTCACTGGTGGCCGGGATAATTGCAGGTACTGACTACGTCGTTAGACTAGTACTAGTGACAGTGTTGTAGTTGTAGTGTTAGGCCAACTGACTGTACTAAGACTAAGTTATTGTATTTATTGAGTTTAGTTTATCATGTCGATGACTAGCGTTGTAATATAATGGTTTTGCCGTCCCATGGCATGACTTTGTGTTTGTCTTTGATCTAGTCAAGCTACTATACTGTATAGTCTATAGCCTGGACCTAGGTATACCGGCTACTAATATTAATCCTAATGACACCACAATTAGCCAATGACGTGATGCATTGTTATAATTTGTCAAGTTTTTGAAATTTACATAAAATCAGAATTACAATGTGTATAGACTCATTTACATTACAGTTACACTTCTTCATGTTTGATTTCCATCAATGCTGGTCATGAACATCTACCTTACCTTGTTAACTGAACACTTCAAAACACCATAGTTTATTAGAGACAATTATGTTTTGGGTGCAACTATTGTCATAGTAACAGTATTAAAGTATTACTGACCGTGGTGTTCTTTTCGTGACAATATCTGACACGGTTCTGATCTATTACTGACAGCAAGCCTATATTCCTGAAAATCAGTGTAAATGGGAAGATGGATTACTGACAGGAAGTTTTTGGGGTAGGCAGGTCTGCGATAAGTATACGTCTCTCTGAAAAAAAATTTGCTAACAGAACATTATAAATATATTTTCTGCCACAGAACCCTTCCTCAGTTGATTTCTTGGAAAACAAATTTAAAGTGAAGTTACATTCTTATATAGCACAATATCCAGTCCTACGGATTGCTCAAAGCATTTTACGTTTTACTCCATGCCAGATCTGTTCAATCAAACACCATCTCAACTTCTCTGGGATGTATCGAGCCAGTCTGCAATTAATGCGCTAAGACTATTTGTACACAAATATCCACCACTGTCTATAGCCAGGTACTCATACAGCTGAGAGAACTGAAGCAACGTAGAGTGAATAAACTTGCCCAAGCTTCAACACTGCAGCACAGGATTCGAACCCGGGTTCTCTCGATTGAAAGTTCAAAGCTCTAGCCACTGCACCACTGCACTCCACAACAACACTAAAAGTTAGAGAATTTATTTTGGGAAAAACTATGGAAAAAATTATGTTCTCTTATGTCGAACCTGTAACCTATTTTCTGAAAAAAGTAAGGAAGAAAAATATGCTATACAGAGCTCGACCCATTTGCATTTCACATATACAAATCATTAATCAGTAATTTGCAGTTAGCGAATAGGAAAGCATTAATCAATTCCTTCCTTCAAAACGTTGCATCTGTTACACTGAATGGCAGACATTTTCTTTGTTACCTTGGAATCGAGGGTCTGGGTAAAAAAAGTTAAATAATTTTGTTTCACTTAGTAAGACCCAATCTATACTTTGGGCAGAAAAATTGCACTGTTTGCATGAATTAAAACATAATAATATCTACCTGCCATATTTTGCATTAACAAGATTCAATCAGATTGCTGTCCGGAGCTATAAGCTCCAGACGGTATGCAGGCAGGAAGAAGCCTTTGGCTTATTGAGAGTCCAACAATTGTCCACCTACTTATAACCCGCCTTCACCAGATAGCTGTCAATTTTATTTTTGAACATACACACTGCTAGCATTAATACAATCATCAGATCATTTGTTCCAGTCATTTATTGTCCTCTGAGAGAATGAGTACTTTCTCATATCCAACCTACACTGTTCCTTCACTAATGCTGCATTGTGCCCTCTGGTTATACTGCCTTCTTTCAGTTTGAAGAAAATATTTCTATCAAAATCCTCATAACCATTCGTAAAAACTTCTATTTGGTCTCCTGTAAGTCACCTAGTCTCTAGTGTTGTCAACCCATATTCTAATAGGCGTCTTTCATAAACAAGATCTTTCAGTTCATGAATCAGCTTAGTTGCACTCTTTCTAGATTATGTATGTCTTTCATACGATATGGCCTCCATGCTTGTATACAATATATATTCCAAATTTGGCCTAACTATTGCTTTGTACAGTGGTACAATCCTTATGTGATATTTCTCCTAATTAGCCCTAGTATTTGGTTACCCTTTGCCACATTGCTCTGAAACTTTCATGTCAGAACTAACTGTTACTCCTAAGTCCTTTTCTTTTATTGTAGTTAGATGTAGTGTTTGTTCATAAGTAAAGTATACGAATGCCATGCATTCATAGTATGAAATGAGAATTGTTATTATTGTATATTGACATACATGTACGTGGTATTTTTTGACAGCCAAGTCATGCATGGTTGTAGGAGTTTGTCCAGTTGCATGTGTTTCTATTGTTTAATTTCTTCTGCTTTTTATTTGGAACAAAGTAACAAATAAACTAGTCATTTGAAAGAACAGCACAGTGGCACCTTTGATTAATTGTACTGTTATCTGGGAAATGTTAAAACTTATCTTACACATGCACATTAGCATTTTCAGATGCAGTTTTTGTTGAAATACTGAAGTTTCCCACATTGAAGTTTATCACCAGTTTGTGAAACTCTCGGTTGCATTATTAAACTTTAATAATAACTAGATCTGTGCGGAATAACGAGTAAATGGAATGTTGAAGGAGTTATAACTTGTTGTCTTTGTTTGTTGTGGTTGCAGTGATACGCAGTGGTGGTCCACCGAGAGGGGCTCGTGGCAGCAATGGAGGTCCAAGCCGTGGTGGCTACAGCCGCCCAAACAGTGGTGCAATGGCACCACAGTCAGCACAGCAGGCATGACACAGTGGTATTTCCACAGGATCACATCTTGGCAATGATGACATAGTTTGACACAACACTGTGATAGATACGGACAATCTCGGCACGCCTTGGTAACATGCAGACACACTGTCATTGTATGTAGTGTGGAGCCTTCCAGCAGACTTACCAGGACTGTAGCAGCCAGTTAACAGCACTCGTTTGTGGGGAGGCCCATACAGTGATATGTGCTCAAAACACTCTTTCCTGGTTTTTGCAGTTGCTTATTAGTAAAAATATAAAAAATTAAGAACTATGAGAAGGCATTGTGGGAATCATGTTGGAGGCTGTACTCTATTCCTGCCTTTGTTTTGACAGTATCACTAAGCTTTTATGTGCTTTTTCAATTTGCACTCATTGCCTTATTTAAGTGGCAACAGAGGTACTGGACCATGTTTTGTAGTCAGTCGTGTTGTTTTACCTATGTTCCTAATTTGCAGATTGTAATAAACCGTACTTAAAGTTTCGAGGACATTATTTGCAATTAATTGCTTTTAAAGTATATATAATGCTTAGGCACTTATATGTCCTGTTGTCTTACTTGGGATCAGAGCAAACAGTACTCTCACTGATAAGTCTCGTATGAATGCTCACATATTCTACAACTCTTCATTCATCCAGTGTATATAGCTGCAGTATCTATACCTTTTTGACACTGCTACACCTTGAGCAAGTCAACAAAACTATAATTACCTCCCATTTTTAGTTCTTTGGGCCGAAGGTCCAAGGCACTATTGCCATCAATCTCTGTCCGACGTCAGCCGTTAGCTGCCATATCTCAGAAATTGTTCAGCAACTTTTTTTCTAATTTAGACGTATCTTGGGATACTGCCACTATGCACGAGAAATCTGTATTTGATTGAATCATTCTAAGGACCCTGTAGAGCCCCAAGGGCCCAAAAAGCTGGTAATTTGTCACAGTTTGGCTATTTTTTCAAAAACTGTTCAGCAACTTTTTTTCTAATTTTGCATAGGTGTATCTTAGGGTGCTGCCACTATACACAAGAAATCTGTATTTGATTGAATCATTCTAAGGGCACCTCAGGAGCCCCCAAAGTGCACAAGTTTTACATTATCTAGTGATGTGGTTTTGAGAAGGGCCCTTGAGACCACCCCCAACAGTAGATGTTGTGTATTGTGCCAGAAACTGCCCTGGCCTCACTCCACTCTGCATTCAGACCTTGACTAATCTTTAATTGGTCATAGGCAGAGCAGACACATTTGACCCCTGTTAAACTCAGTTGTCTGCAGCTTTTAAACTGTATCTTCAAAACTATTGATTTTCTATAATTGCAAGTTGTGTTTAATTTGATGTTCATATAATTATTATAAAATGGTGTGACTGTGGTGTATATTGGTTAAAGATGTATTGTCACCTGTAGGTGACAAACATAGAAAATTAATATTCTGGACAACTATAAAGTGAAATATCCTACACTTTATTGATATCAAATGCATTCTACTGTTCTGTTTACACTTGCCATGCCTTGTGTAGACATGGTACTATGTAAATCAATTGTATCAATATAGACTAATAATTACAGATTCACAATGAAATGTCAACCATTAGAAGAGTTGACATAGTTCCGTTATACAAAAAAAATCTGTATTTGATTGAATCATTCTAGTGTCGTCAGCATATAGTAGAACATACATTTTCAAGAAAATGTCTACGTCATCGTCACTAAGGTTGTTGTAAATTTCACCAGCTGCCATGTCAAGTCCCTTATAATTATGACTAACAGTGTTCAAAATTCAGGTAAAGAGCAAATAACAAAGGAGACAAGTTTTCGCCTTGCTGTACCTCACATGAGAAGAAGGCTGACACAGCCTGGCCTTGTTTTTTTAAAGTATTCAGTTATAACATTATCTATACCACATGCCTTTTTGTTTTTTAGTTTTTTGATTTGCATTAGTACCTCATTTTGCGTGAATGGTCTGTTTATGTGTTTGACTGGGAAATCTTTCTTGGATCAAAAGGTATTTCACTAGCTGCAGTTTCACGTTTAGGTTTTTCACCAAGTTTTTCAAAGTGGTTCATATACTTATCCAGTGAAATATTTCCACATTTTTCACTGCTGTTACTTGCTTTATTAAGTATATCCCAGTATTCTGCAGGCTTGCTATGTTTTAGGTTGTGCAAGTTTTCATGTAACTGTTTATGGTAGCATTTTGATATTTGTTTTATAAAGCATTTATACCCACTAGCCAATTCTCTTAACTCTGCATTAGTTCGTAATTTTTAATTTTCTTTAGTCTACCTTTTGCTCTCAAATAATCTGTCCTCTTAGTTTTATACATAAAGATATAATCTGGCATAACTTGCTAAGTCTTTGTAACAGCACATTTGTACTTCCAGTGTATCATTGTAACATAACATACATACTGTGTGCCACATTTGAATGTCATGCATGTAATATTTCCATGCAATCCATTTGCATATATAATGTAAAACTTCAACAGCCGTTTCTTAATTTTCACTTTTTGACCCTTACCATGTTCAATGCTCTATAACTTCGCCAATTTTTGTAGCAGTCATCATTTTTGAAACCGTGTAAAGCACCCTATCCAACCTTTACAAGAATGTAAGAAAACAATGTTACAATTTTTCCGACTTATCACTCATTTGGTCAGCCGGAGTCACATATCGACGTGTTAGTCCAAAGGACTTCAGGGCCTCTTGTTAAATACCAAACTAGAAAGTAATTTTAGTCACACAATTGATATATTTATTAGAAAGATATAACGTTACGTACACCTAGGCTTCCTTACTTATTAAGTAAGTTTTGTTACAGGTAGAAGTGAACATGTAGGTCATTGATACGATCCAATATATTTCATGTCTTGGTTTTAATGTTGATCTTTGTAGAAATGCAGCTCATGACAGCAATACATTTGGATAAAAAGTGTCTAAACTCGTTCGTAGCAAATTGGGTATTCACCACCTGTTTTATATCAGACATTTTTATCAGGTCAAAATCATGAGTCTTCTTTCAGCATGCTGTCTTCTTGCAAGCCAATGAATTTTTCTTTAATCTTTGACATCTTCATCCACTGAAAATTTTTCACTATCCATGCATTCTTTTCACACTGTTCCAGACCAAAAAAATGTCCACAGATGGCCTCTTCCAAGGAAAGTATGTGCGGCATGATATCATCAGCAAATGGACATTGCTTGTCATTCAAGTGGCATTGCCGATTTAGCAACATGGATACTTCAGTAGCTTGAACTTCATGTTGGAAAAACTAGATGTGCAAAGGAAACTGGCAACCTTGTATTGAGCTGGAAGAATAGTTACCATATTCCATTCATGTGGGAGGTTCAGCTGATTGATCTCACCAAAAGATGTGCAGTATAGCCCAGCTTTATAGTAAATATTTGACTTCTTGGTCTGACATGATCACCTGCAATTTGATCTAGCAGTTCTTCCTAGAACATGATGATTTTTAATTCAAACACATGATGAAATGATAACCAGTGATCATCCATAAGAAAGAGAACACTGAATTCGGCTGCAACCCCTTCACATTCACTGACCGGTGTTTGTGGCACTCCATGATAAACAGTTCAGAGGACATACAGTCCTCTTTTATAGAGTTGTTTTCCACGTACAAACAATTGTACACAATAGAAACCATGTTGATTTATTCAAATGAAGAAGCATCTATTTGTTTGCTAATGCCTCTGCCAATGAAATGGCCTGATCTAAAAAAACGGCCTCACCAAAAAAAACTTGTGTGTATATATATATATACACATACATACAGCTACATGCATACATCGATAGATATACGTACATACTTAATCCTTTTCGTGTGGGTTCACACATAAGGCCGACACCAACACCAAATATTGCCTGTCTGCTGCCAACTTCATTACTTGATCCCAGTTCCTCCCGAGTGCCTTCATCTCCCATTCCACTGATCTCCTCCAGGCTCCATGTCTCCCCCCTCGCTCTCCTGCCACCAGGTGTCCAGCGCATGGCCACTCTTGGTATGGATGTCAGTGGCATTCTGGAGACGTGTCCGATCCAACTCCTACTCGTTTAACCTCGAGAGCATGCCTGTCCTTTAATGGAGTTTCGTTTTAGAGATTTTTTGGCTAGTTGATTCGCAGAATCCTCCTGAGACACTTGTTTTGAAACACTTCCACCATCTGGCATATGCCTTTGGTGACCTTCATGATTCCGCCGTATATAACAACACATTCAGGACGTTGCTCTTGAACAGGCGGATTCTTAGTCCTTTGGGCCAAAGGTCCAACAGACTATTGTCATCACTCTGCGTCCGCCATTAGCTGCCGTATCTCGGAAACCGTTCAGTAACTTGTTCTCTAATTTTGTTTAGACGTATCTTAGGGTAGTGCCACTATGCACGAGAAATCTGTATTTGATTGAATCGTTCCAAGGGCCAAAAATGGTAATTTTCCACATTTTTTCTATTTTTTCAAAAACTGTTCAGTAACTTTCTCTTTATTTTTGCATATACATTTCATGTACTAGTGTTACTGTACAAAAAAAATCTGTATTTGATTGAATCATTCTAAGGGCACCAAAGATCCCCTAAAATTTTAAATTTACTAACTAAATTGTCTACTGCAGCAGCAGCAGCTCCATCTGGCTTACAGGGGTCAGCACACTGTCAGGTTTCCCATTGGCGACCATGTTAATGTTTTGTGTGATTATAAGAAAACGTGACCTATAAAGTTTCTTAAACTTCTCACCTGCTGTTACTATCATCTCATTGACATGCTGGTCGAGTTTAGTCAAAATCTCATATCTCTAGCTCTTGCAAAATGCCTGTATGTATGACACCCGTCAATATTTACAACTGGATGCAGGCAGTAATCCAGCTAAAGTGTCAACTAGCCAAATTGCTGCTAGATACCCTTCCGCTTAGTAAAATCAGCTAAAAAAGACACCATTTTACTGTCAACAGCTTCAACAATCACATCTAGAAATCTGACTACTCAAGTGCACTTATGTCAGAGCAAGTGAATATTATAAAAAGTCATTTCTCAAAAATATACTGCACTTTGTTTCGTCTGTAATCAAGCAGGAAGTCCAACAGTGTGCTGACCCCTACAGTCCTTTTGTTCATCTAATCCCTTTTCCTACAACATCTGTCACACCTCACTGTAGGGGAAGTGTGGGTGCCTGATGGAAACTGACTAATCTGTAATTGGTCACTGGCAGAGTCTTGTGTCAACAGACAGCACCCACTGGATACTGGACAGTTGTGCCTATAATTTAAGGGGTCATCCTGAAACAACCAAATCTCAACCATTAAAAGAGTTGACTGTTCTGCTATACACAAGAAATCTGTATTTGATTGAATCATTCTAGTATCATCAGCATATAGTAGAACGTACATTTGCAAGAAAATGTCTACATCATCATCACTAAGGTTGTTGTAAATTTCACCAGCTGCCATGTCAAGTCCCTTAAAATTATGACCAACAGTGTTCAAAATCATTCAGATAACAAAGGACAAGTTTTCTCCTTGTGTTAACTCTACATCACATGAGAAGAAGGCTGACACAGCCCCCCAAAATGCAATTTTTTATACTAGTGATGTGGTTTTGAGAAGGGCCCTTGAGATTATCCCCTAACAGTAGATTCCTATTCCCCTTCCCAAAACATATGTCACGTGCGGAATCTGTGTCTTGCATGGATATATATGTTTTATGCAGTTGTTTTATATAAGCAGGAAGTTTGTGAAATTAGTTATTCTTACGCCACTGAAAAGAAAGTAATTCCCATTCATCAATGCATGTATTTAAAAATATGTGCCACAACATTTTATTTTCTATTATAATTATTCCTCTAAATGCAAGACGTGGTGCAATAAGTGAACAGTAAACATGTCAGCGTTTTACTTCCATCATAATCCTTAATGATATGTAACTATGATTCACCAAAAACATTTGAGTAATAATTACCTACAGGGTTATTTGATTTCTGCTGGGCAGAAACTGGTTCTGCCCGGCAGAAACGGCAACAATAGGAAATATATGCCATTGATAGGCAAACGTGTTCTTTTTATAGAAAACGTCGGTTTCTTTCTGTACCTGTCTACGTATGATAACCATTTGCCCGCTGTGCTCACAAGAAACATCACATGAATAATAAAAGGAAGATCACTGCCATTTAACTTGGATTATTATTATAAAACTGCTCTGCCACTGCTTGGTGGACAGTTAATTAGTGGCTCAGGTTCAAATACATCAGGACGTTTTTCACACCTGCATTGTAGTTTTGGCTCAGTAGTGTGCTGGCAGCCACTAAACCTATAGGCTTGTGTGAAAAGGTTAGTTGGCAGAAGAACTAACTTCAAAGCACTATTGCATCCATTTAGCCAGGCAGCAGTGACACTGTGCCAGTGTCTGCTGCTATGTTTGTATATGTAGTAGGCTTAATGATCCCCAAACACCAATCTGTTGTCAGATAATAGAACTAGGTTAAACACCTTAACAATAACTATAATTAGTTCTGTGGGGCCGTTTTTAAGTATTCATTTATAACATCAATACCACATGCCTTTTTGTTTTTGAGTTTTTCGATTTGCATTAGTACCTCAACTTGCGTGAATGGTCTGTGTGTTCTTTTGACTGGGAAATCTTTCTGTGATCTAAAGGTATCTCACTAGCTGCAGTTTCATAAACTTACCCAGTGAAATATTTCCACATTTTTCACTGTGGTTACTTGCTTTACTTATTATTATTATATCTCAGTATTCTGCAGGCTTGCTATGTTTTAGGTTGCGCAAGTTTTCATGTAACTGTTTATGGTAGCATTTTGATATTTGTTTTATAAAGCATTTATATCCACTAGCCAGTTCTCTTAACTGTGCTTTAGCTTCGTCATTTTTTATTTTCATTAGTCTACCTTTTGCTGTCAAATAATCTGTCCTCTTGGTTTTACACATAAAGACATAATCTGGCATAATTTGGTAAGTTTTTGTAGCAGCACATTTGTACTTCCAATGTATCATTGCAACATAACATACATACTGTGTGCCACATTTGAATGTCATGCATGTAATATTTCCATGCAATCCATTTGCATATATAATGTAAAACTTCAACAGCCGTTTTCTTCATTTTCACTTTTTGACCTTTATAAGAATGTAAGAAAACAATGTTACAGTTGTTCCAACTTATCACTCATTTGGTTAGTTTCGCTTAGCCGACTATCGTCTGGCTGCGTGACTTCGCCAGAACGATAGTCTGGCTCTAAATGGCCCTTTTGAATGTTATGCCATGAGAGCTGCCACCTAGTGAATATGCATGTGATTATAAGGCATTAAACTATGAAAAAAGTTTAATGTCGGTTTATTTTGTGTGTGACATGTTTCAACATAAGTTTAATGTTGAATAGTTGTTATAGTATAGTATTATCTAATACAAATTGTATCCTTATTTAATTTGTTATTTCATAGCCTGAGAGCCAATCATCGTTTCTTACCCGAATCTGGGGTAAAGCCCCCTACCGGTAACAAACGCAGGAGCTTAATATTCCAGTCAGTTGTGACGGGCCAATGCTGCCATCTGACGGCGGCTGGATAATCGAGTCTATCATTTGGTTAGCCGGGGTCATATATAGACATATTAGTCCAAAGGACTTCAGGGCCTCTTGGCCCATTTTTTCAATATATCTTCCTCCGATTGTGATTGTGTCTGCTATTTGGCTATGGTTTCGCAGCGCCTTTGTTTTGTTGTGTTGATCTTTAGCCCTATTTTCCCAGCATTTCTGGCAAGTTCCTCACTTTTTCTTTGGATGCCTCCGTAGCGGTGCGACAAAAGAGATATGTCATCTGCAAAGTCTAGATCACCTAGTGTATTTGTGACTGTGCAAGTCCATTCGATGCCTCTGATAGTGTTGCTTCTTTCATGACCCAGTCGATCCCAATGCAGAAGAGTAAAGGGGATAATATGCATCCTTGTTTCACTCCGGTTTTGATTTTAAAATCTTCTGTCACGTATTGGCCGCAGATGACTTTGGACCTAAAGTTGCCATAAAGTAGTTTGATTACTCTCACGATCTTTGGAGTGATTCCATAATGCCGGAGTATACGCCAGGGAGAGAGTCTCTGTGAATATTGTCGAAAGCCTTCAAAATCTACGAAGTTTGTATAGACTGGCGTGTTCCATTCCTGGCACTGTTCCAGGATCTGCCTTAGTGTAAACATGTGAAAACTGATCCCACAAGATCTTCCTTTCCTAAAGCCTGCATGTTCTTTGCGCAACTGTGGATCAAGGGCTGCTGAAATTATGTCAAGGATAACCCCACCGAAACCTTTAGTAGTGATGGACTAAAGAGTGATCCATCTCCAGTTATTGCAATAGCTAAAGTCTCCTTTCTTGGGTATTTTAACAATCAGCCCCGTCTTCCAGTCACCAGGTATTTCTTCCGCCTCCCATATAGCTTCGAAGATCTCTGTCAAGGCTCCAGCGATGACCTCTCCTCCAGCCTTTAGCATCTCTGCAGTCGCACCGACTGCCCCCGGTGCTTTCCCTGACTTCATGGTCTTAATTGCTTTCCTCACTGCTAGATGATGGGTCTGTGTTGACCCGCAGGTACTCTTCGCTTTCTGCAATATCTGCTTGATTGTTTGGTGCTTCTGTTTTGAGGATGGTCTCGAAGTGTGTTTTCTATCTTTGGATCTGTTCCACTACACGGTTGACATCATTTCCATTTACATCTTTCACTGGGACGTCGTTATTTTTAAGACCGCCGGTCAGTGTCTTGGTTATCTTGTACAGTGCAGCTACCAGAAACTGTTGATGCTCAATTCTTTTTCCTCTTGGAGTATGCGAAAGCAGTTTTGTAAGTTCAGCTGGAAAGCTTTCCCTGTATTAGTGATCTTTAACTTTCCTGTGTCAAATCGCCGCTGTCACTCTTCTCGTCTCTTAGTCTTCCTGAGCTTCAATAACTACCAGCACATAATCGCTCCTCATATCTTCTCCACGTCTGGCTCTGACGTCCTGAAGTGATCGTCTCCGCTTCTGATTAATTATCACATGGTCGATCTGGCTGACAGTGTTGTTATCTGGATACCTCCAAGTGGTCTTGTGATTGATTCTGTGCGTGAATAGAGTTCCACCTTTGCTATGTTATTTTCTACACATACTTATGAGAGTCTCTCGTGTTGTTATTCGTGCGTCCAAAGGCCTGGGTGTCCATGGCCCGTTCTCTTCCTGTGTTTCCATCTCCAATTCTTGCGTTGAAGTCTCCCACCACCATGCATACATTGTGCCAGGGTGTGGTCCTGATTTCTTCCTCCAACTGTTTGTAGAACTCATCGTTGATCTCATCCTCAGTGTCCTCTTTTGGTGCATAGCATATGATCACTATCAGCTTTGCAAACTTGCCTTGGGCAGTCTGTCGTTGATTGGCTTCCACTCCAGCAGAGGTTGTCCACCTTTCACGTTACAATTACTACCCTCCTACGTGTTGGTTATATGTTCGGCCTGAATAAAGTATGATGTGCCCTGAGGATCACTTTCCTGAATCTATCCATCGTGCCTCGCTCATGCATAAACGTACAACGCAAAATACTTGCTGAAGCTTTCCTGCTTGCTATGATGTTCTCACATTCCAGGAACCCACTAGTGTCTTTGTTTTCGGCTTGACTCTTGTGGTGTCAGCTTCCAATTGGGTTTGGCCGACACCCTTCATGACCCCAGCTTCCTGGGTAGGTTTACTCTTCCCACCATTGACGTTTTGTTCTTCGGTATTGGTTTCTGTAGCGTGTTTTTTACGTGGTGAATGTGCTAATCTCACGCACAACCCTCCCCCTTTCTCACCCGCCATTCTGACCCACCATGGCGGAGTTGTACGTACGTACACAATAATAATATAATAATGGGATGACTTCTTTGGCGCCAATATCCTCGGAAAATCTGTGGCGCAACAAATCCAAAGGATTAAGCGTTCTCATTATCAAGTACAGAGCAAAAGTCGTCAACAGATGGATGGAATTACTAAGAAGTTAAGGAGGATGAGCAGTATTAAACAGATTGGTTTTTAGATGACGGCGAAATGAAACTATATTTGTGACTGACTTACCACCACTAGGGAGTAAGTTCCACAAAAATAATGCAGCAACCGAAAAGGCTGAAGTTCAGCATTCGTCTTAACTATGGGAATAAAAATAGCCCAGAGTCTGCTGACCGAAGCTGTTTAGGATTCTTTGCTGGAGTATGCATAGCATATAGGTATAGTAATGCAGGTTAATCACGAGTTACGGTTGGATTCGGAGTGGAGCAAAAGCAATGACGTCATATCAAGGCCAAGTACTCGGATGTAGGTCAAGGTCAAAGGTCGAGTGGCGCCACCTGGTGAATAGGTCATAAACTAAAACATCACCACCTGACGAACAAGTGGTGAACTAAAACAGCGGCACCTGGCGACTAAGTGGTGAACTACACATGGCGCCACCTGTCGGATAAGTCATGAACTACATGTTCTGCCTAAATTGGTGCGTCTTATTTATGAAAATTGGTGCCCCCTTGGTGGAAAAGTTACGAACTGAAAGATAAGTACAAATAACTCCCCCTGACGAATGTCAGTAAACCAAATATCGATACTGCTTAAAATCGTGACTCTTGTTTCTTTTTACTCATTTAAAAAAAAAAATAGGTCAGTGACGTTGTTAAATAGGCCATTGCTCATTCGCAATGGTGTCTTTTCTTATGTCTCATAGGTTGAACCAAACCAACCATAAATCATCCACTCTACGGTCTGTACCTATAATTTCTACTCTGAGGTCTGTGCCAAAAAATGCTATCTATGTAATATTTTGGTCAAACCCTTTTTCATGTAACAGTATTTGTCATACGAGATTTGTACTTACCTAGTTTAGCGCAGTTGATAGCCTGCTTGCAAACTGTTTTGAAGTGGTATTTACTGTTCAAGTCTCATGTGTGTTTCATCTGCACCTAGATATCAACAGTATTGTTTCAACCTTTTATCATGCTATCATTCTTAACCCACACGTATGTACGAATGTATATATTTTTCTTCATCGTTATTATTAAAGAAGTAAACACAAGCGGTGCGCTATGCGCGAGACGCGCTGTCAACTCTCCGGCCTTGACATAAAATTATCGAGTAAAGAATTGGTTGCGAACCTCTTTTTCGAAACAGACACGTAACAAAGTGAAGTGTTATGATAGAACATAATAACCTTCCAGATAAGATGTACTAGCATTTATATAGTTTACCGTATTAATGGTCAAGTGTACACATATCCATTAGCACGTTTTTTATTTTTATTCCATACTGTAGTGTTTAAAGTCGTGCTTCTTCGGTAAAACCTTTCAAACTTGCTTCTGTCATAAAACTTCTCACCTGGCATCGGTAACTGAAAACGAACTCATAGATACAGACATAGATACAGACATAGAGATATACATAGATACATACATAGAGACAGACATAAATACATACATACATAGAGACATACATGGATACATACATAGATATATACATAGATACATACTAAGAGACATACATATATATATATACATACATAGAGACAGACATAGATACATACATAGATACATACATAGAGACAGACATAGATACATACATACATAGAGACATGCATAAATACATACTAAGAGACATACATAGAGCAGATATAGATATATACATAGATACATACATAGAGACAGACATAGATACATACATAGAGACAGACATAGAGATATACATAGAGACAGACATAAATAAATACATAAAGACAGATATATACATAGAGACAGACATACAGAGATTGACATATTTATATATAAATAGAGACATACTTAGAGACATACATATATACATCCATAGAGACAAACATAGAGATATACATAGAGCAGACATAGAGATATACATAGATATATACATAGATACAAACATATATATATATATCAATGCTTATCATTCTTAAC